>JAUTXW010000448.1:1585000-2151195 GCA_030620095.1 Kuschelorhynchus macadamiae
TACAATGGACTTTAGGGTCAAAAAATGGAATACAAATCGCCTTAAAACAATATGTTTTTAATTTAAAGTTAACTAAGTCTTATATTTTATAGAACACGAATAGGTCGCTCTGCTGCTTGATCCTTACTGGTCCCATCTTAAGAGGTATATATTCTGAAAATATAGACATGTTATGAAGGTTTTAGTTATTTATGAACTGCTTCAAAATTTACAATTCAAAATCAATATACGAAAGGAATTCAGAATTTTTTTTTAGTAGTGGGATTGGCAATGTAATGAAGTTTGGCTCCAGCTGGATTGTGTTGCCAAATATGAGATACTTTTTATTCTGTACACTTTGATATGTAGATTAAAAATCTTAGGTGTCATTTTTTTCTTACACATTTTTGAAGTGATCTTTAACATGACTTCCGAGATGGCGGCCATTTACTAATTTCCTTAATATTCGTCGCATGCCATTGACCAGTATGTCCAATCAGATGTTTTTAGGGCCAAATAATGCGAATTTACATTTACAATCAAAATAGTGTACATTTCGTTCAAGTGTTATGTAAAGTAATGCAAATAAAGCAGAAGAAATATATATAATAGCTAAAATAATATTTATTATCTAAGAAATTATCAACAATCATCAGTATCAAGAAACTGCCCTAGAATTTAAATGTGTTCAAAATTATTGACCTCATAAATGTGTAATATTGTAATGTAATTTACTGCTCGCTTAATTATCATATAATCTGTTTTACTCAAATTTAGTAATTTGAGTTTAATTAGTTTTTATTATAAACGTATCACCAACTACACAGCCGTTGATAATGAAAAGTTTATGAAGGCTGAAAAACTAATTTGATCGTAGAGCCATGGCTCCTTGCCCCTTATAAAAAGCTGCCACTGGCTAGCATAACGTTACCGAAACTGGGATACTACATTTTATTTTATTAGACTCACTCTTAAAACTATATTATCAAAATTTTTAAAAAGGCTTCATAATGCCACATGTTCGTTTTACTTACAGTTTCCAAGTCCAAATTCTTTTGCATCATCTTCTGTAATGTCTCCATACTCCCAGATGTTCAAATGGGCCGTCTTTGCTTCATCTTGAGCAGCTCTATAATCATCAAGCTAGAAAAACATGATGTTATGAAAAAAGTCACACATTCCAGTAATAAACTACAATAAAAGTTGATTAAGAAATTATCAGATGACACCCCAATAACTTTTCTCTTAGCCAAGATAACAAAATTAAATTTTGGTTAGTGAAATAAGACGTGCATTTCTTTACCATAACAGCGTTGCCATATTTTCTTTTATTTCCGAATTTCGGCTAACTCTTGATATCTAATTGGGACACCCTATATATGTTTGCATAATTTGATTCGTTAGAACATTTGAAGTACAACCATATGTCATTTAATATTCTGACATGCAAAGCTATTTTTTATTTAATTTTAATTTTACAATCTTCTATGATTTTGCAAAAACGATTCATTTACGTCAGAGAAGCCTAGGAAATATAATTTTTCCAACTTTTTGTTCACTAAACATCTTTTATACCCATTTAAATATTACTTAAATACATTTTTTAGAAACACTCTTTTTTTTAATAAAAAGCATTAGCCAAAGATATTTTTTGGCGAGTAATTTGATACTCCACAACAGTGTGCAGTTTTAAAAAATCGGCAATGCATATTATGGCCTTATAATATGCATTTAAGTAAGATTTAAGTCCAAACATCCAAACAATATAACCGACTATAAGAAGCAATGTATACCCATTAACTCCACTATATAAAACAACGTTTACCGTCTCTCTCTAACACATTGCCTCTTACAGTAGGATTTTGACGAATTTTCTCAGGTGTCTTAAAGGACATAAAGGTATCAAACCTGGTACATTTATATCAGCAAAAAGAGACCCAAAATAGATATGGATTTGAGAAAAACACCCTGTTGTTCTGCAAACTACACTAGAGAAAATTTGTATAACTTGAAGAAACTTTTGTATTTAACTCTTTTTTATATTTATATCAATCAATCACCATTTTTTATTAAATAAGCCAAATTATATAGAAATACAAACGTTAATGGGGGGATTGCATTTATAACCAAAAACCCTGTACAGTTATATGAAGGATTTATAAAATACTCATTTCAGTTATATAAATGTGACCTGCAATTATATAACAAAACTTATTACTTTTCCATGTTTATAGATGACAATCTATTCTAATTTCAAAGTACTTTCAAAAAATTTCAGTTATATTACAAATTTATATGCAGCAACTTATAAAACCGCTACAAATACATTTGTGCTATTTGGACATGGCAATGCTGTTATAGCAAAGAAATCAAAATTATGTCATATTTAATAAACCAAAATTTCATTCTAATATGATGGCAAAGAAAAAAGTTATAAGGGTGAGCCACTTATTTGTGGTACCCAGCATATTAAAAATCCATAGGGTTTCAGATGACTTGTAGCGAATTAATCACTACACATGCTTACCAATTTGTTTTGTCTGCGGCTCTTGACATTGTCAACTAACAGTAAACCTTCAGCAACAAGTCCTCTAATAATATCTGTAGTTCCAGACTGATCTTTATGTAATGTTGCAGAATGCGGATGACCAACTCTGGATTCAACGTTAAGGTAAAGCTTAGGAACGTTGGTGTCTTCTCGGAAATATTTTAGTGCTGTAAATAAAGTTTTACCATTATACATTATAAGTCTATACCATCTTAAATTAAAACATTTGGATGTGTTAATTGGTAAATTTAACACCAAAACACTTTATTCTCCCTTGAAAGGCATTTTTGAAGCATTATAGAAATATTATTTACACACATTTTTTTTTAATGTAATTGCTGCTTTTTTTTTAAATGTCCACCTTCCAAGTCTGCAATAGGCGACACGAAGATCATTCCTCTCACGCGTCACGAAATCCCAGCCCTCCAAGTATTCGGACCACCCTTCGTTGTAAACCGAACACCCTGTCCGCAGACGGCGACGCACCCGACAACACTATGCCATATGACATAACAGAGTAAAATAGAGCATAGTACGCAGCCATAAGAACATCATCGGAAATTTAACCGAGTCTTTGTTTTCTCTTCCATTAAGATCACGTAATGAAAATATGATGGTTTGGGTTTTTTCAGTATTTAATAAAAGCTCATTGGAACTAAACCAAGCCTCAGCTCTCGACTGCGCCTCCCACGCCCTGTGAAAAACGCCATCCATCTGGCATAATGGACGATAATTCATCAGAACAGAATCCATGGTAGTATAGAGATAAATTGCTCACAATTCGACAATGCTTAGTGATGCCAGCTTCCTTGTAATGTTTGAATCTCCAATCAGGCGAATAGCTCTTCTTTAGACAAAATCAAGGCTATTAAAGATTGACGGAGAAGCTGCTCCTCATATATGCAAGCAATACTCAAGGCAGGGTCTGATTTGCCGGTAAATAAGTGGGCAGAAGAAAAGTATTATGGAGCTCAGAAAATAACACCCAATTTCTTCGCGGCTGCTGTGGCAATTGAGGTTATGTGATCATGCCAGCGGATCTTTCTGAAAAGTGATACCGACTAGGTTAAAGGAATTTTTGGTTTCAAGCATTTGATTCTTCATTTGAATGGTGTGGGTACTGGGAGGTAATTTGTGAGATACTGGGAGATAATTTCTGAGTTCTTTGCTCCCCATTCTACAATTTTAATGAGGTCCTCGGTTACGGATAAAGTCATTACTCTATGCCTATCATCAATTTCAGTCTTGGAGACAGGTTTGGGAAATTGTATATAGGGGTGGAGTGTGCTATCGTCAGACTAGCTGTGAATAGGATTGCTGGAGGAATAGGATAGGTGCCAACACTGAACCCTGTGAAACGCCTGCCTTGATTTGGTGAAATTTTGATCAATGACCGTCAACCACTACAAAAATACTTCTGTTAGAAAGAAAACTAGCAATCCAAGTACAACGTTTTGCAGGAAAACTGTAAGCAGGAAGTTTGTTAAGGACAATAATTTGAGCTTCTCCGTGGAATTCGATAGACTTATTCCAGTTGTGGGTTAAGACGATAAGATCTGCTGTGGTTCTTTGGTGGCGGAAACCGTATTGACAGTCGTGTATAAGTTTATACCTTTCAAAATAATTTAAAATATCATTATTGATATACTTGTGCGTTGCCTTACTCATAATTGGGAGAAGTTGGGATATGGGTCTGTGGTTAGAAGAAAGAGTTTTGGATCCCTTTTTGGGAACAGGCTGTACACGAGCAGATTTCCAGCTTTTAGGAAAAATGCCCTTGGCATACGACATTTGGAATAACCTGCTGAGAATAGGGGCAAATTTAGAAGCGCACTTTTTTAAGACTATGGCCGGAATACCATCAAGACCAGAGGACTTTTTGATATTAAGTATTTTGAGAATACGTCGTACATTTTTATTTCTCAGGTAATTTTGGGCATATTATATGGCAAAGCTGGTACAGATGGATGGGGAAAGTGAAGAGGAAGAATTAACGTAGAAATCGCAGCGAATTGTTTTGCAAAAAGCTCAGCCTTTGCTTTAGATGGGGAGACGATTTTATCATCAGAAATTAGGGGTGGAAAAAAGTTTTTGCAGATGTTGTGATTAATATTTTTGGCAAGCGACTAAAAGGATTGGCTCCCATTTTGGCAAGAAAGAACTATGCTTTTTATGCATGTATTGATGTTCATATCTACAAAACATGTTCCATTTGGGTGCTAAACCTCGGCACTCGTCCCGTACCTTAAATCTCCTCACGTGACTAATTATATGTCAAATGCCCTTTGTCTTTGTCAATATTATTTCTTACAATTTGCTATTTTTAGACTAAAAAGTATCACAAAATGCAGAGACCACAATCTTTCAGTAAACCTCAGTAATTATTTTTACTAGAAAAGAAGAGAAATAAATATTGGCAGTGCAAACTCTACTGAAAACTTATGCCAAGCAGAATACAAAGGGTTGCATCTTAAAGCAGCACAATATATAGAACACCAACCAGAGCTATATTTGCCCAAACTGCATGTTTATCTAAATAAGGTTGCCCTTATAAATATGACGGATGGTGAAACTTTGACTGAAAAAAAAACGCTGAGAAATTAATACATTTTTAAGCACTTTTGTTAACCACTTTTTCCAAATTGTAACTAGGAGTCAAGTCTAAACAAAGACTTTTTATGACAATTGATAAACAATTAAATTAAAATTAAATCTCAAAAGTAATGTACCTGTGAACCAACAACATTGCTAACTAATGTGTATTTACAATTTTCTGTAACATAATCTAGCTTTTCAGTGAACTTAAATTCTGGATTCTTATACTGCACAAAAATCACATATCTGCAGCGTGACATGTCGATGTGGTTCACCGACAGAAATTTCATTTTTATGGAACAAGCCCAATACAAAATATTATGGTTGACCTTGAAAAACGAGTCTTCCTTTAGTAAAAAAACACTGTTTTTTTGAAAAAAATTTAAAATAGAATGTATCTAAATTTTATAACAATATTGGAAAGTCTATAGTTTTTGAAGAAATCCCTCCCCATAATGGAGCCGCCTCCATAAACGGTTTATGGTTATTTAACATTGGATTGTAAATATCGCTCATCATTGCCTGTCCGTGCTTGTATATATGAATCGCTGTCACCGAGATGAAATCTAGACTTGCCTGTAAAAATAATGTATCTCCATTGGTCTATATTTCAGTCCAAGTAATTTTGAGGAAAAAATAATTGCGCTCTGGAGTGCTCACAGCTCAGAAACTGACGTTACTGGGATTTGTGGAAGCCTGTTCCTAATTAACAATATTACTTGCATTATGAATAGCTAATTTTACCCAATTTCGGTCTTACCGCTACATTGTTGCACTTTACCCTGCAGGTTTTGCTCTTCTTATAACTGGCCCAAATTCAATTTAGTAAATTTTAAAAATTAAAGACAATGCAAAATGGAAACAGTCTACCCTCCGCCTTCCCGGAGGCTATATGATTCTCCCTACGCCACAGACGAGCTCAGCAAATTAAGATGCCTACAAAATACCTTCTTTGATGTGTTGTCTGAGCAATGTTTCTAACAGTTTCTTAAAACAAGTTATTATTGCAGATTCTTTGTCAATTTTATCGGTTATTTTTAATGATAAAGGTATGAAACCTGGTATATTTATAATAAGCAAAAAGATGTCCATTTAATTAAATATTGCTCAATTGTCACTTTTTACTTATCTTTACCAAATACTGGATATTTTAAAAAGTGATCCTTATTTGATTTTGGCTAGTTTAGAAAGATGTATATTAAAATGAGGTAAATAAAACCACTATGATATTTCACTTTCTCAGTGTTTTGCGCTCATTTGATGTACCATGAGTATGTTAAAACCTTAAGACCCTTGCTGCCAAATCCGAATTTTAAAGAAAACCCCTTACTCGCAGAGCAGTGGAAATAACCCTCCCTTTTGTTCAGTCGCTTTTATATTCCACAATTGTTTTAAGCTTAATTTATCAAAATATAATCAGATTATCAAAAGACGAAATTCAAATAAAGTAAGTAATTTATAGAACGAGAAAAAAAAAGGATTATGTATATTACCTAACTCCTTGAATTCTTCGTCTTTTGGCAGGCTTGCATAAGGTATAGAATATTCAGTGGCAAAAGGTCTCTCGGCGGAATAAGCAGCTGGTAAACTGGCTAGTCGTATAGTTGGAATGGTTTCTCGATTTCCATAATCGATGTAATGTACTAGAGCCTTACCTGATGCAGCCTAAATTAAATAAAAAAAAAATAAAACATAAAAGCTAACCTATTCTATTTCATTCCCCGCCTGATATCATCAACAGTGAAATAAAACAGTTTGGCTTTTATGAAAATACCTTTTAAACAAAATGTTCGAATATACACTGTGCTCCAAATTAAGTTGTAACGTTGTTTAGATATTGAATATGTTCTTATTTGTTGGCCGATTTTGATGACTTTTGGATATGTTGTAGCTGCATAGGTTCTGAGTTCATGAAAATGTCCCTAAGTATTTTTTTGTACAGGTTGTGCAAAAATCTTGCATTTTTCTAAACGATGTCGTTACCCAGAAACTTACACTAGTTGAAATAAAGATCGGCATGTTCTAAAATTTCAAAAATCTGCAAAAAAACAGCAAAAGTGGAAATTCAAAATTAATACATATCATTAGACACGAGAAAACTGAACTAAATATCAACGATGATTTTTAAAAACTGATGATACATAAGATTGATTTTCTACAAAAGTTTGTAGCTTTCTGCGCCATAATACAATTGAATATTTATACAATAGAATATTTCTTGGTTAAGATTTTGCCAGCACATTATTAATCTTTCTTTGAATTCCTGAACAGTGTTAATGACAGCATCTTCCTAAACCATTCTTTACAGAGCATTCCACACAATAATCTACTGGATTAAGATTCGGACTCTTTGGAGGCCAAGACTCAGGTTCAATGAGATCGGGGCACTTCTCCTATAGATATCTAATGGTGATGATGTTAGATGTATGTGCATGCTGAAATTTGTAGTTATCAAAACATATTTGTTAATGGTAACATTTGAGATAAACCTTCTCGTTGATAAACTTCAGAAGTTATACCCATAGCTACAAAAATGATGCGTTTTCCCCTTTATGAAAACTCCCCCGGAAACCATCAAATATTCCGAAAAAACTGACACTTTAAGCAAGCCAACAATTAAAAGAAATATCTCTTTTTTATTTATTTTATTAGATTTTTTTGTCGGTAAACCATATTTTTTCGATATCTCAGTAGCATCTAAATCTTTGTAATAAAATCTCTTAAGTTCACATATTTCGACACGTTTTTTTTTTCCTTCAGCCAATAACTTTTGAGTATAAATCATTTTAAAAGCTTTTAAATTTAAATAATTATTTAGTATTCTTCCTACAAATTCTTGTTGAATTAAAAAAATGAAATTAAATGTTCCTTTCTAATCTTTTAAACTAAGAACGGGCATTATTACCGCTTAAGCATAGAACGCAATGAAAGCTACGTCATTCGTTTCCGTCCATGTACGTCAAACTTAATTTTTCTTTTTTTATTCTTATTTTAAAAGTTGCCATCTATTGTAAAACAAGCAAGAAGGTCATAATCATCAGGTTCTATAAATCGTGGTTAATGTTCAATTTTCGAAATTCTAATAATAAATGCTTTAAATTTTTAAATTCTCGTTTTTTTTACGTTTTTTTACAGATTTTTGAAATTCTAGAACATGCCAATCTTGATTTTAACTAGTGTAATCTATTTTATTTGTATAGCTTTAGCATGAGGTTAACTGTATTCTCAATATAAATTCAAAGATAATACTTGTGTACATACAAGTGTTCATTCATTTAGGTGCAATTTCCAGTTATTAGGCTCCTATTTAGATTATATTTATTACAATATGTATGACATTTGTTACCTTATGTTTAATAAATAAATAAATTATTAAAATACAAAATTATTACACCTGGAGCGCAGTTACACCTGATTTTTAAAATGACATTAAAATCAAATTTTAGAAAAATGAGTTGTTTTGCTTCTAATTTATCCAAACTTACCAAAGTTTTTCAAATTCAAAAAATATTTATTGCGTAAAATTAAGCATAAGACACATACAAAACAAGTGAAGTGAACAAATCTGATCTCATTCAATTTATAAAAGTTCAGACCGCGAATATATGGAGAAATATGTGCAAAGCGTGGAACATGAACTATAAAACGTACACACTGATTCTGCATCTTTTGCAGTCTCGAGCGACTTTCATTTGTTAAACATGGGCCATAAACCACACCAACATAATGAAAATAAGAAAAAACGAGAGAGCTAACAAGCATTTTTTTAGTGTCTCTATCCAGCAAGTTCTTAAAAGGATAAAGCCTCTTCGAGCTTAGATAGAAATTGCGACAAATATCCAAGACATGACTCTCAAATTTCAATCTTGAATCAATCGTCAGCCCTAGATTCTTAATAGACTGGCTGAACTCGATCACCTGTCCATCCACCAGAAGCTCAAGATCACCGACTTTTTCGAGGTGATAGCTTAAACCTATCAACATGTGCTGACTCTTCGATGCATTCAACACAAAGCCATTATCCCTTATCCATTGTTTAACATTGTGAAGATCGTCATTAATTATATTTCTTGCCCGATCCTTTCCATTAGGTGAAAAATCAAATAAGAGCTGAATATCATCAGCATAAAGATGGATGTAGCAGGATTTAGGAACAGACTGTAGGTCAGCAATGCAAAGAGAAGAAAGTAAAGGACTCAGGACCCTGCGGAACACCAGAGTCAATTGACCTTAAATTAGATTCAGCTATAGTAGTATGTGAATTGAATATAACTTTTTGTTGGCCACCAAAAAGATAACCTCGCAACCAGTCATGCGTACAACCACGAATTCCATAATAACTCAGCTTGGCCATAGGACATTGAAGATCTATTGAGTCAAACGCCTTCTACATATCCGGGCAGGTCAAAGAGGTGACTCACTGTCGGTCAATAGCACCCAAGCAATTATCAAGAACGTTGCACAAAGCAGTAACCATTCCAAACCCAGGATTAAAGCCAGATTGACATCTGGTATAATTTCACTCTCATCAAGAAAGATAGTTAATTGCTCATGCAACAACGATTCGGCAATCTTCAAAGGCACAGGTAACAAACTAATAGGTCTTAAATTTTCCAGGCGCTCAATAGTACCAGAAGATGCCTTAGGAATTGGTTTAACAAGCGCGAGTTTCCACTGGTCTGGAACAATCCCGGTTAAGGATACATTGATGATATGTGTCAGCGGAGCCGCTACATAGTTTACCGACAACTGAAGGATCTTAGCAGAAATACCGTCAGCAACAATGGTATGTGGCTTCTGCTTTAGAATAAGTGATTTCATCACATCAATAGAGCCAGGAGAAAAATCAAACTGAGAATCTGAGAATGTCCCACACTTAAAACTGTTCATGTATGTCGGGTCAGCAGGAAGACGTTTTACTGAATCAATAAAAAAGTTATTAATTTTATTAGGGTCACAAAGAAGGGAAGGTAGTATTTCTGAAGGTTGGCCAGCTCCGTGAATATCTCACTTACGCAAATGGACCATAGTAATTTGGGACTGTTTCTACATGCGCTGAGAGTTTGAGAAAAATATGTTCTTTGTTCTGTTCTAAGAGCGGTGTTATAACATTTCCTCAAAGAACTGAAATATACCTTTTGACTGGCCAATCCAGATTTTTTATGCCTAAGCTATACTCTTTCCTTAAGGGTCTTTATCCTGGCCAGGGTATCAGTAAACCAGGGCTTTTTATGCTTCCTAGGGTTGTCCCTTATGCAAATAAGGGGAGCGTACTTATTGAGGAGGTCCAGTATATGTGTTTGAAAGTATAAAAATTTGTTATTTATATCCCTCATTTTGTACATTTCAGACCAGTCAATCAAAACAATCTCATGATAGAATTCAGTTTCAATAAAATTGTTAAAATCACGGACAAACTTAGCTACATTTTTAGGTTTTTCAAAAGAATAATCTATAGTGCATTGGACCATGTTATGGTCAGCGAGAGAAAAGCAAGAAACGTCTGCGCTAATAACTTTAAAAGAAGCATTTATAATAATCACATCAATGAGAGATTCAGAAAAAGCAGTAATACGTGTAGGAAAACGAATATGCTGTATACAAAGGTGAGAATACATCAGAGAATTAAAATATTTTGACATAGGTGTGTCAATAAGAAGATTAATATTTACATCGCCCAGAAGGACAAAGTTCTCAATACCTATGCCTATACAAATAGGCAAAGATATTGAATAAAGTTGATACAATAGTATAATTTTGATCAGGAGGCCTGTAGAACACTCCTAAGGCACAAGTTACACCATTTAATTTAACCTTTAAGACAAGATATTCAAGGTGATTGCCTCCATCAACTGGCATGCAGTACTGAGAACCCTATACCTCTGCGAATGTACAGGCAGACGCCACCACCTTGCAGCAGAATCCCTACGAACAACAGAATAACCCAGGATATCTACCATAAAATCTGGGATATCCGAATTAAGCCAGGTCTCACTTAGAGCCAATGCAGCAAGGGGCACTGACGACTGCGTCACATGAGCTCTTAAGTCGCTAATCTTACTACACAAAGAACAAACATTAATATGACACAGACAAAACAACCCAGATGATCTGATACAGTTAGATTTCGCTTGACTGCAGCCGACGTGCACGGAGAAACTTCCTCTTATCGTTGGCCATCACTGAACCACCGGCAGTGAATGAAACTCTGCGATCAACATTCACAATAGCCCCCACCAAACTGGAATTAATCATTGGAGTGGAAACATTTTGTGGTGATCTGATTTCAATATCCAGTGGCATCCCGATCATTCCGTTCTTATCAGTTTGGAGATCAGAAAGTGATTTTTCATCGGGGCAAGGTTTGGGTGTAGCGTCTAGTGACATATGATTGCTAGCTATATCGCAATTTAACAGATTTTCTTTTACATTTAGAAATTTTTCTTTCTTTATTCTTATTTTAAAAGTTACCATCTGCTGTAAAAAAGCAAGAAGGTCATAATCATCAGGTTCTATAAATCGTGGTTAATGTTCTCGTTTTTTTTTTCACGTTTTTTTACAGATTTTTGAAATTCTAGAAAATGCCAATCTTGATTTTAACTAGTGTAATCTATTTTATTAAAAAAGATAAAATTATGGGTTACACCTGATTTTTAAAATGACATTAAAATCAAATTTTAGAAAAATGAGTTTTTTTGCTTCTAATTTATCCAAACTTACCAAAGTTTTTCTTACATTTAGAACGCACTTTGCCAAGCTATTTAATAAATACAAGATTTTGCACAAAATCTAAATCACTTTTTCTCATTCACAACGTACAAACATCCACCTCTCTTTTAAAAATTGTTATTTAATTAAAATTTCCAAATACATTCCACGTTACTAGTTGTTTTAATATCTATTACTGAATACCGTAAGAAAAGTAACTGAAAATTTTTTAGAATGCATGTAAAAAGAGTTTTAGTTTAGTTACCGAGAAATTTAACAGAAAACTGTTATCAAATTTGTTACAACCTTACCTTTTCGACTTTCACTCTATACCAGGCGTCATCTAAAGTGAATTTGGCAGCACAAAGATCACCTCTTTTGGGTGTATAAGCTCCAGGAAGTGGTGGATTAGCCTCAAATTCTTGCCTAAGTTTTGCAAACAATGATTCAGCTTTAGGTCCATCTGCAATTTTCTGAGCAAAAAATGTACCATCGTTTGTGACTTCCGTGACGACAACTTCCTCATAATTAAGAGTCCTTACAACAGGCTAAGGAAAAAAAATTAATTTATAAATAACACCTATAAAATAACAGCAAAATCTGGTAATGGCTAGAAAATTGTTCACCTCACACTATTTTTAGAATTTATTTTTTAGCATTAACATTGAGAGCTTTAATATACTTTTCTTCAAACTGCATTAAGTGGAGTTAATTTTAAAAAAGAACACATAAAAAGCACTTACTTTGTCTTCCTCAACAGGTATTTCTTGGGGCTCTTCTTCAACATAATTATTCCATCGTCTAAGCTTTTGACTTTTGGCACTGTCTTCAGCTTGTTTTAACTACAATTTAATATGGAATATTAGGATGACATGCACAAACAACTTTTATTCTAAGAATTTAATGACAATATTATTTAATCTTTGGAGAAAATTATAACATTACTACTTTTTATTAATTAATCTACAAATATTTTCATTTAGGGCCAGTATTTTCATCCCCAAATAACTTTATTCTTCGAATATTTACAGTGGAAACGATTGTTGGGGCAATTGTAACCATGGAAAATATCCACTGAATATAATTATACAAAACTGAAAATACCAACCCTTAGTATACTAAAAATGATCTGATAAAGCTCTTGAATACGTCAACATAATAAAAAATGTGTTATGGCAACCAGTTCTACCCTATATATGACGTTGCCTTATGTATTCACGCGCGATTTTCTTTACACAGTTTTAAAAAATTACCGACAGACGCTCTCACCCATTCATAACTAACAAAATAAAACGAGAGCTAGAATCCACAAAAGTTACATAAAATTTACTGAATGGAGAATATTGCATGGTACAGTTCTAGAACCATCTTAAATTTGGTTGTTTGGGGCACACTGAAATATAAGTTCAAAATGTATTAAAAATATAAACTGGGTTTAGTTAATTATTTGAAATAGGATTGATATCTACACATCACAGGGACATTTAAATATAAAAAATAAGTTATTTCTCTTAGTCGAAGTATATAATTTTTTTTACCACATTAGGGCGTAAAAACTCCTAACTTGAGGATGCAAAATTGAACTTTTTGGCCTTAAAGGGCAAACATCACTTTTAAGCCCAAAAATATAGTTAACACACGGTTTATACAAATTTTTTCCTTTGTACTTCCGGCGTGAAATGCCTTTTTAACCTTTAAGTCAATTGTTCGCTTGTTTTAGTTGATAATATCTCAAAGTAATACGTAAGGTAGAATTTGCGTCGACATTCGGCTTGTGTATGTGTAAAAATGAGGCAAGAAAACATGTCAACCTAAACATTATTTTCGCTATACATAATCTTTAAACTAGTTCTAGCTAAAAATGGATTAAAGATTTTTAGTTGAAAAACTACAGGATCCTACAGGGTAGTTTATTATAAAATATAACTAATCAAAACTTTAAACTCAATAACTTTCCCCATATTAGTTATGTTTAATAATTACATGTTTAATATGCTAAGAATTACTAAAATTATACATCTGATTATATTACTTTAGAAAATGAAAACAGACAATTTTCTTAAACAGATATTTAGAGTGTTTAAAATTGGGCGTGTAAATTGGTATATTTAGTTAGTTTTATAAAATTACACAAAAATTACAAGATTACTTTTGCAAAAATTTTAATCGAATTTGAAAAGTTGCTGGCCAACTTTTTTCTTTTGCTCCTTAAACCCATTGGGTTATGAAGCAATTTTTCCAAGAGGTCGTCTCTATTATATTTGAAATTAGGAAAAAAACTTTGTGATCTAAAAGTAAAACTTACAGGATGACTTATTTCAAAAAAACTCAAATTATACTATTTATATATTTTCAAACTTAACTTAAACGACGTTTGCTGGTCCCCACAATATGGTAAATTCGAGTGGCGGATAACTCCCGTAAGTCTGTGTACAAGCTAGCCGAAGTCTTTAAAAAAAATGACTTTTAAGTTGGCTTAAGTCCTTCAGATGACTTAAAATTCCTCAAAAGACTTAAAAGTCACCAAAAAGACTTAAAAGTCCGCAAAAAAAACTTAAACTTCTCCCAAAAGTGCCCATAGAAATTTTGGTACTCAATTTAACAGTATGGGTTATAGTTTTAAAAGTAGTGTGGTTGACGTTTTCAACTGATGGAAAAACTAAATGTATTGCTTTTTATAGCATTATTTTATCTACAATATTTGCTTTGTATCCGTTGTTAACAGCTAACTGTTTAATTAAATTTAGTTCTTTATTATAATTTATATGTGATAAAGGTACATTTAGAAGTCTATGAATAAAGAAGTTAAAAGCGGATATTTTTTGTGAATAAGGATGATATGAATTATGAATAACAATATCTGTGTGTGACGGCTTATGATAGAGAAATCAGGTTTTTGATTTTTAACTTAATAGATTTATTTATTTTATTTTTGGGGTAAACTTAATTCTTGGATGTAAATTATTTATAAAGTTTAGGAATTGATTTAATTGTCTTTCTGTACCTGTAAAACAAGTAATATATCATCAAATTCTTATTTAATAGATGTTCATAAATTTTCTGCTATTACCTACTTCATTTGGTGGAATGCTAGGAAAAATATTTTGAACATCAAAAGAAATAAATTTTGCATTTGATGAGAGATTGATACTTCTATTGTTTATTAATACATAAGAGTAATTTTAAAGCAAAATGGAGTATTAAAAGGTATTATGAATTAATAAACAATATTAGAAGTATCAATCTCCCATAAAACGCAAAATTTATTTCTTCTGATGCTCAAAATCTTTTTCCTAGCATTCCGTTAAACGAAGTAATAGAATTAGTAGAAAGTTTGGATGGAAAACAGGATATTTTAGATGCTCTTTCAGTCTGTTTGGATCAAAATTATTTTGAATTTAATCATGAATTTCATATGTCAAATAAGGGTTTAATAATGGGAAATCCTTTTAAGTCCGTTGTTGGCTGAAATCTTTACAACCAATTTAGAAGAAAAAATACATGAACATCCATTAAATAAGAATTTTCTGTACTGGTATAGGTACGTTGATGATATTATTATTTGTTTTACAGGTACAGAATGACAATTAAACCAATTCCTAAACTTTATAAATAATTTACATCGAAGAATTAAGTTTACCGCAGAAATAGAACAAAATAAATCTTTTAATTTTCTTGATCTAACTATAACACATAACAACCAAAAACCTGATTTCTCTATCTTTCATACGCCATAATACACAGATATTATTATTCATAATAGTTCATGTCATTCATTCATAATAGTTCAGTCACATTCAAAAAAAATGTTAGCTTTTAACTCCTTTATTCACAGCCTTCTAAACGTACCTTTATCACATCTAACTTATAACAAAGAGCAAAATTTAACTAAACAGATAGCAGTTAACAACGGATCTAAAGCAGATATTGTGTATAAAAAAATTGCCAAAACAGTTTTTCTGTTAGTTAAAAACGTCAACCACAATACTTTTAAAATTATAACCAATATTGGTAAATTGAGTATCAAAATTTCTAAACACCTGTCTAGCTAAAAATCAGGTTTATGTCCAACAATATGTTAGGGAAAATATTAAACAATAACAAGCATATTCAAAACAAAAAGAAGAAATCAAGACCTTCCATGCTGAAGTGTGGTTCGTATCCTAAAATATATATTGGTCAAACCGGCAGATGTTTTATTATTGTCTTGTTTTTGAAAGATAAATAAAAATCCTTCATTGTGAAGAAAACTTAAACTGTAAATTCCATCCGAAGAAGACACTGTGTGTTGAAACAATGGTCATGGTTTAATGTAATATAGTGGAAATTAAACTAATAGACGTTTTATTCGGCAAATAAAACATTTTTGGTTCATAAAGAGATAATCCCTCTCTCCCATTCGAACAGCTATTGCTAATGTCCAATACTAAAACATTATATTTATTACATTTTATATTTTTTGTAATTTTATTTTACAATTGACTTTGCCAACAAGATACTAATCTTTGATAAAGAATATTTTAAATTTAAATTGAACCTACTAGGCCTCAAAAGAAGGCTTACCAAAAATGTGTCAAATAGAACAAAGCAAATATTTAATAATTTTTTCTTAATTCGGAAAATTCTCTGTAAATATCAGAACTTGTTATTGAAGATTCAGCAGATAATGTACAAACATGACTAAGAGCTTTTGTTTCTTCAACAACTATTTTGCTCAGTTCTGCCTACTTATTAATTTCGGTTTTTAAAAAGGTTTGATAATAACTATGAGAATTTTTACAGATTGTCTCATATAATTGCCAATATTCATACCAAAAACACCCCCTTTATCTTTAAAACTATTATAAGCATGTTGTCCTATTAAGTACATTCCAATAAGTTTTCAATGAATAAATAATTACTAATTTATTGAAGACCCAAATTCTGCAAATTCATAAAAAAATATCAAGACATGTATCAGAGGAACAAGACTTGCAGGCATTCACTGTCCTTAAATTAGATTCTAATGCAACACAGTACCTGATAATAATTTTAAAGAGTGAGAGGAACGACTTCGATTGGCCAGAAATGCATATTTTATTTTCTTTTTATTCAATACAATATGTATTGTGTATAATATAATAAGTTTCTTGAAAAAATATTCATTGGCTTCCTATATTCACGAATTACAGATTTATGCGCTACAAGATGTCATAAAATATGTATTAGGCCAAGAGTTACCAGTAACGCCTAAATAATTTTATTTAACAAGTTAATAGGATTAAAATCAACAATATTTGGCATAGTTCTTGACATTGGGTAAAAATTGTCCATCTTTCCTGACTTATATTTAAAAATATCGTTTTCCCTTAGTTTTATGACCTGACGGATTCTGAATGCCCTTACATTAACCATTTTTCCCTTTTTTTTTCTCTATACGTCGTCGCCTAGGTCAACTCCTTAAAATGCTCTTATTTTTCAAGTTCAAACCAACACTTGTCATGTCAAAAAGATCGGCATAAAAAAAACTTTTTAGCCCTAGTACATTTAGAGCTACATGTATTAATTTATTAATTTCAGAACCCGCTTAAAAAAAATTGACATATTCCACCGATTTTTAAAAAAGCTAATTTTTTTTAGATAAAAAATATTCTCGTCGTCAGGACGCTGTTTCATTCCCCTAGGCCTTCCCTCTATAGTGGACAAAATTAAAGGAAATTTGGCTGTTTCGTTGTTTTTCTAAACATCATTTTGAATCTATAAATAATTTTAAAAAATCAATTACCCATGCAAGATTTATTTTTTTATTTATACCCCTTCTACTACTATCTTTTATACAAGTATTGAAGGGAAGCTGTATGTATTTTTTTATTAATTGTGCTCCAAAACAGGGCTGTCCAACTCCCGGCCTGTGTTATTTTCTGCGGTCCATTATTTTTGTGCAAATGGATTTTTAATTTGGAACTTTATAAAAAAATTTAAAAAATGCCACGTCAACCCTTTGAGCTGAGCTCGGAAATCGAAAGTAATGAAATCCAGCCTGGTTAAAGGAAATTTGATAGTTCCAGCAGGAAAATTCTCAGTATTTTGAAACCCCTTCATGCACAAACATACTTCACGGAGCATTAGATAGGTGATATAGCAAGATATGTTCCAATGAACTCTCGATTCCAAGAAAGAATAATTCTTCGATAACTTTCTAGTGCTTGAGAGTGTGATTTTAGAAACTAAGTTTTGGATATATATATTTAAAATCTCGATAGAAAACTTTTCGCCTAGACATTTGAAGTGTAAAGTGCTGTACCAACGATTATTTTACTTATATCTACATTTGTTTATTAAAGTTAAGTTTTGTTTATTAAAGTTAAGTTTTGTTTATTATCCATGAGTTTTATTATGAAGATTAGGTGAATCAAAACCAAAACACTACAAATGTATGGTCCTTCGAGTGTGGATTATCTAGTAATTGGAATTAAAAGTGGAAAAAAGTAATTTATTGAAGTTGGAATTTGTAGAAAAAACTGGCAAAGTCGCAAAAAGTGAAAAAAAAATAGTAGTTTGGATTTAAATAAACAGCAAGCAGCACAAACACACTATTGTATTAGTATTATTTGGATACAAAATATTGGATTTGATTGTAGTAATAAACAATCAATAAGAACTGGAAAAAGTTTGAAATTTGGAAAGTGGATTTTATTTGAATTTTAAGTGCCTTTGTTGGAGGTAATTTAAAAAGTATTTCCTATTTGGTTTAATTTCATTGTGGACATAAAATTAAGAAAAATTTATATGTAAGTCATAGGTAGAGTTGAATTATAGATTAAAATATTATTTGATTGAAAGACACCCTTTCAAAGTGGTGAGTATGTTGAGTATAACCATAAGTTAATAATGATAATGGTATTCAAACTAAAACGTCTTAGATTGGTAATAAATTCGTTACACGAAAACGCTCTTTAGATACCAGCAAGATATGTTCCAATGGACTCTCGATTCCAAGAAAGAATGGTGGGCGATCACTTTCTAGTGCTTGAGAGGGTGTGACTTTACAAATTAAAATTTGAGGATTTGTTTGTTATCAATCAATCTATCATTTATTTCCTTAATTGAAAAGTATTACAAGTCATACAATAATTGAAGAAAACGTCTGAAAATAACTTAAATTACTAGTAAAACCAATATAAAATTAAGTTCATGTGAAAAAGTCTTGGTGGGAATAACAGTTAATTTCAAGTAAAAGTGTTTTTAACTTGAATCTAAAAATATTCAATGACACAGACCCCTTCATATCATTATCCAACACATTACAAAACTTGCATGCATTAAATATCACCTTTTTTTGATAAAATGACGACCTGCGACTATTAGGCAAGAGCAGTTCTCTCATGCGAGTGTTATAAGGATGAGCAGATCAATTTAACTGAAAAGTGGATATGTTTTTATAAGCATATGTACATACTTCCAAGATATATAAATCAAAAATAGTCAAGATTTTGAGTTTGTGGAAAGCGGGCTTACATGACTCTCTGTTTGAGAGACCATAGATTATTTGTATTGCGTACTTTTGTAACAGAATTACAAATTTAATATGTGTAGTAGTTCCCCCAATTTAAGATGCCATAGTGCAAATATGATTGAAAATTGACATAATAATAAGGTTAGTAAAATACTTTGACTGCAATGATTTTTTAAAAATCTTAAGGCATAGCAGGAACTGTGCAACCCACCACAAAGGTCGTCATTATACGCATGCCATTAAAGTATTATTAAAAGTGGTCAGAAAGACCCAGATTTACCACAGACACACAAGCTTTAAGATCAGTTCATAAAAAAATTATCTATACAGGTACTTGAATTTTGCGATACTCTTGCAGAACATAATGAATATCAAGCGACATCAAAATATCAGTCAAACTACAGAGGTTAACAATATGTGATAAAAAGTTAATGTTAAAATCGCCACCGATCACAAATTAATAAAATGGAGTGTCCAAGTTTTCTAATAAATCACAGAACAATGCTAAAAACTGATTATGGACGGCAAATGACAATCAAAATAATTTTTAGGGAGTCTATCTTTATACAGGAACATTTTAAGACACCTTCTACACACGACTCGGAAATATTACACACAGTAAGCTACAGGAAAAATTGACATGTTTAAAAATTGCTATACTGCCATTCTTGAAAGTATTGCGGCAGAAATAAGTACATAATGTAAAATTACAAAGTTTACTCTTATCCAACTGTTGTGCAATTTGCCAGTGTTCACTCAAAAATAAAAAGTCACAAGTATTGCAACCCACCAAAGAGCTATCCAAATCTAAAATTTTATTTGAGGAACATTGAATGTTCTGATGACAGAAAATTTTTTGAAGAGGTTTCAGTATACCTAAATTCGTCTAGAAGTCTCTACACTTGCTATTTGCTGTTGCTTGCCCTCAGCATCGTACTCCTCTGACAATACTAAAGGCACTGATTTGTGTACACTAATTACATCTACAGGTTTTATAAATACTAGATTTTTAATAGACAATGAACTTTAATTAATCTGATTTTGTAATAGCCTTGCTAGAAGCATATTTTTTACCTCGTAACCCTTAGGATTCAATATATTTAAGGTTACCTTGGCCTCTGTACATCTATTCACTCTGCATAGAAATTCTTGAAAGCGACAATTAAAGCTATTTACAACATTAAAATGAGTCCCATACATTAACAGACATGAAAGGAAAATATAATTGATGCTTAAACATAATTTAAGATTTCATATAGTCCTCATTTTAGGTATTTTACTGTTTGCAAAGTAATTTGATCCAGCAAGGACAATGACATAATCCTACATTCAATATTTGGTCAGAGAAACAACATTCTCGAGCACATTCGCAAAAGTTCTGCCAGGCTTAATAATATGAATGAGTTTTATTATGAAGATTAGGTAAACCAAATACAACACTACTTTCCTGTAGAAGTAACATATTATATAATTCAAAAGTTAGAAAAAACTTGGATAGATTCTTAAATTTAAAATTTTAACTTACATCTTAGCAAGACATTTTATAAAATAACACGAACTGTATTTTTATTCTGTAATAGAAGAAGTATTTACTCAAAGGATACCTCGTTATGCTCACTAAAATTCACACAAATAGATAAAAAAATTAAATCAACTAACCTCTATCAAAATTAAACCAGTTTACTTAAATATTTTATATTATTCCCTTAAGCCCAAACATTATTAATAATAATTATTATTTTTACCTGTGAAGCATAAGAGGACTTTTCGCCAGTAAAATGAACAGATGCAAAACCAGCCTTTACCAGTTCGACAGACATATTCAAATTATCAATCCACAACCACCCAATAAAGTTTCCTGCTTTGTCATGTGTATCAACTTGAATAGATACTTCTCTTTGTAAACACCTTTCTTTAGTAAATAAAAGAGCTTCATCGCCATATTCTTCACCTTCAGATGCTGGTAGATTACCAGTTGCTGCTCTAGCAGCTCTTGGACAATTAATTCCACCTAGAAAAAAAATGTACTTAATTCAAAAAATGTTTTGAATAACTCAAGATGTTTTTTCATTACTATATAATTAGTTTAAAAGTATAGTTCGTAATGATTTGTTATGTTAGTTGTAATATGTATGTAGCTTAAGATGTCTTTTAAAACTCATATTTATAATTTATGTTTATAAAGCAAAATATGTATGTACTATTTCTGTCTCAAATTAAAAGTAAAGAAATATCATTTGGACTAGGGTTTATAAAGTTGAAGAAGTAATAAAAACTGATGAGATATAACAGTGCATATTTTTTTGCAATATATTCTGATGACTGAAGTGTAACTTGTTGAATGATTTAAAATCATTGAAACTAGTATCCACTATAAATATCTCTTATTTTTAAAAATATATAAAGCATTATATATGTAGAAAAAAATAAACTAGAACGCATTTACATAAAATGGATAATGTTCATACCAAGCAAGAAAGTAGCCAAACTATTGGTCTTAGGAATATATAGCCTCAACCTTGAACCACTGGCAACAAACTCAACTATAGCATCAATCCTTTGCGCTCTTTGGAAAGATGCAAGTTCCAATTTTGCCCTCGCAGCATCCTGAAAACCAGGTTATATAGGGAAAAGGTAAATAAATACTTAGAGTGTTAAACATACAATTTCAGTAACACGCAATGGTGCTCCATCCTTCTTGGAATGAACTCCAAGCTGAGATTTTTCAGCCTTAGTTTCTGCTTTTAACAGTTCATCATACCGGCAACTTCTCTGATCATCATCTTGCCTATATCTTACAACAGTGGCTAGACCTTTTGATACTAAAGCTTCTGCAACATTTCTACAATTATGAGTGATGCTTTAAAATTTAGTTAAAAAGCACAGGAAAAGTTTACAGAAATTAAAGCAAACCTAAAAATTACTATACTATATAAATAGAGAATTCTTACTTTCCATTTATGGTAACTGTAGCACATGTTTTTTCAGGAAAACTTTCTCTTGCTTCTTGAATATAATCTACTATCACATTCACTTTCTTGCCAATAAGTTTCTTTCTAAGGTACTCACGAGCTTCAAACATCCAGGGAATGTCATAAAGAGGCCTAAAACCTAAAATGTCCATTTGCAACTATCTCAAAAGATAAAATTGATATTATAAAACACAGATGCAAGCTGCATACTATGCCTTTGGTGTTTTTTTTTGTAAAAAAACTAAGTATTACCTTTTGGTCTGGGAATTGGTTTCCCTTCATCATCTTGTCCTACCCTCCCCGCCTCCCGAGGGGGTCTGATACTAGCCAAGAATATCTTTTTAAAGGCACCATTCACGAGCTTCAACTGAAGAGCATCTCCGTTTACAACTTCAACGACTGTCGCAGAGAACTCTTTCTCTTTCCCAGTTATTTGTGGTGTTTTAGCTTGATAATCCGTCCAAATACGCTTGTGTTCGCTCTTTGCTTGGGCTTCGGCCGCACGAAGTTTTTGAATATCTGCAGATAAAAGTGGAGCGAGAGACCAGTCAACACATCTAGCAAAACCTTCACGTAATAAATTTTCAGCAATATTTCCTTTTGGATGTAGAATTGTTCCAATCAGGTTATTACTGTTGTTAACAGAATATATGACAATATCGACTTCCCTCTGTAAAAGACGAACTTCAACATAATATTTAGCTTCCTCGGCAAATTCAACTTTCTGATAAGGGTCAGGTTTACCCTGTTCATCAAGTTTAAATCCATTACACCTTATGCCGGCAATCATTAAAGTTATGTAATGAAAATCAGGTAATAAAAAGGCACGGATTGTAGAACCATCACGAACATGTTCAATGACAGCTTTAATGGGTTTTCCTTCATTTTTATCAACAAAGGCTCTTAAATTATCTATAGACCATTTGACGTCTCTAACATGTTCCTAAAAGAAAAACATATTTAAAACTTTTCATATAAAAATGTGCTTATATTTTATATTTATTGTTATATTAAGCAACAACTGAAACAAACTAATTATTTATTACTTATAAGGTACAAAAAAATGTAAATAAAGAACTGGATGGTTTTTCTTTAATGTATTGATAGTATTAATTTAGTGTATACAGAGTGTTTTAAACAATAATTAGTATTTTTTAATAAAACGCCCAGTATATAATATTTATCCTTTTAATAAATAAGTTCCTGTTGTTTATAAATAAACCAAATTTAATACATTTCCTTAAAAGATAATAAGGAAAGTTAACAAACATTATGTTATAAAAGACAGTGTCTTAAAGCAAAAGCCACTTCTCTTTGTAGGGCTCGAGAATATGAGGTGGAGCAGCATCACAGAACTCTACTAACCTTTTATAAATCGGGGCTAAGGTGGTGTGGCTCTATTAAGGCAACCTCCCCAACACCAAAATTCAAGCCGACTATTCACTAACAAGAGACCTACCTATTTAATAGGCATATATTATACACCTTGGCCTATCAGAAATAAATAAAAATTTGATGCTTCAAAAGCTAAGCATTGGTAATAAACAGTTTTTTCTATCTAAGTAAAATTAATCTAACTATAAAAGTTATTTCAGTATTATGACAGTGCTACACAAATGTTACTGCAGAATACTTGCCGAGGGATTGTGGCCCCATTTTCCTTTACCGGCGCGCTTTGCTTCATCTTCCAGTTCACAAAGTCTTGTCAGTTCAGGGCTTGGTCTTACACCTTCTCTCCTAACTGAAACCAGACCCTCCGACACTAAGGCCTCGGTGATGTTCTCAGCAGTATTAATGTCTAAAAGCAAGTACAATCCTATAACTATACAACTAATTGAAAACATTCAAAAAATTTAAAAAAAATCTTCCCATTTTTCTCATCACTACCCAAGTTAAATTTTAGCTGTTTAAATTGATTTATTATTTGCTACATTGTTTCGAATCATCCTGGTATATTATTAAATATATGGGTTTTAATTTTAAAATGACTGATACTTTTTTGTCCCTAGTGAAAAAAATACTTTAATTTTAAAGTTACTCTAATACACTGTTAATATTTTGCATTTTATATTGTTTCTAATTTTTTTTGTTTATGGATTCACCAGTTATGATTTAAATTACAAATTACTAAATAAATTAAATACATAAGGAATTAAGGATCTCTTACTTTGCCTGCCACCATCCAATATTTAATAAAATAGAGAACAAATAAAATTAAAATTATAAAAATATTTAATCTGAAACTTAAAAATTATAAAATAATATATACAATAAATAAAATCAAAACATTAGACACCTCATAACTAAAATTTAAACTAAAATTAAAATAACAAGAAATATACTTAAATCACAGAACGTCAACATCTGAAATGTTGATATTAATAAATTTATTGTTAGGCACTATTGGGATTCACAGATATTGAACAATATTTATTTATTTACTATTGCATGGCTAAGTATATCCCACGTCAGACTGAAATTCCCCATTTGAACCAGATGAGGATAAAAATTTTACAAATAACCTTTTTGTAATAATTTCATCACCAGACAAAATATTGTAAGTATCCTGCAAAATTGGTTCGGTCCCACACAAAGCCAAGTTTTGTTTAAATAATTATGACCTATCTAAGATCTACCAACAACAAACAAAAAATCAAGACAAAAACTGTCTGAATTTGAATCAATTGGAAAGCTTACTCTCACAAGTAATACACATTTATGTAAAAATAATAACATTAAATTACCTTACCTTTTCCAAGGTATATGGTACCATATTCCCTAGTTGTGTTTGGAGGTTTCTCAGAAATAAACAGTACTTCTTCCCCAACAAGTTTTTTTCTGAGGAATTCTCTTGCCTCCCACGCCCAAGGTTCATCCTTAGTATCACCACTAAAAAATGATTAGATTTTTATAAAATTTTTAAGCGTGTGAAATTAATTTTCAAAAAATATTATTGTTGCATCACTTCATAACATTTTCGATTTTGTTGGCAAGAGTATCTTAGAAATAAATCTGCTTAGTACTGACGAGTGGCATTTTAATGCTTTACTAAAAACGCCTTAAATTCCATAAATTGACAGATTTTTTATGCACATAAAACAGATAACCTTGTGACTCACAAACTCATAAGAAAGTATTAAACTAAACTCTCTCATGACAGTGGATACGTGTGGCTGCAAGCAAAAATTTTATTAACCACAACTTATAAATGCTTATATCAATTTATTTCAAATTTACAGCATACACAGGTTAGATCGATAGTTCTGGGGGCTCATTAAATTTTAGGTGTAATGAGGGTAGATTATTAATATTTGCTAAAGTTTTCATATTTTTTCAATATGTATTCAAGTAAATTTTAAAATTAATCTTTTATTAATCACTTTCACAAATAATTATCCAAGAATCAATATCTAATTTTTTCCAAATTCCATGTTTAACAGAGTGGGAAAGTGTGATGGTGTACTGTTAAAGATAAAACTTCAACATAGGCATGGACCTTCTCTTTGCAATGTAGGTGTGGGATAAGCAAAGCAAGAGTAAAATAGGTTGAAATGTTTTTACTTTTTTACATTACACCTGCAACTAAATGTGATTTTAGAATAATTCTTTCATTAGCGGCGTTTAAAAATAATTGTCTACAAATGAATTTCTGAATTTTTCGAAATTCCATCCATAAAGCGTAAAAATGTATTTTACACTTAAAATATCCCTTTAACTAAATGCGATTTTGAGACGATTCCCTCGTGAATGTCTTTCAAATACAATTATCTATTAACAATTTCTTGATTCTTCAAAACTCCACCCTTAAGGGGGTGAAATTTTTATTTTTGCTATTATTGTATCTTCAACTAAATGAGGTCTTAAGAAAATTCCTTCTTCAATGACTTTATCACATTTAAATATGAATTTCTGGAATTTGTAAATTCCTCCTTTAAGGGAGGGAAATGTTTTCACTTTAGTTACTCTCTTTAACTAAACAAGATTTTTATAACTATTATTTCATCAATACACTAAAAATTATATGTAAAAATATATTTCTGGATTTTTCGAAATTCCACTTTTAAGGGAACTGAACTGTTTTTTACTTTTTTACAATATCTCTTCAAATATAATTATCTAAAAACACATTGCTGAATGTTTCCAAAGTCACCAAGAGGTGAAATGTGTTTCTACTTTTATATAATACCTTTTCAACTAAATGTGATTTTAAGAGAATTCCTTCATGAATGGCTTTCAAATGTAATCATCTGAAATTACTTCTGGATCAAAACATATTTTTAGTTTTTTGCATACTCTTGAACTAAATGATATTTAAAGAGGATGTTTCTCTTCAGTGGCTTTTAAAAACAAGCTCAAAAATAAGCATCTAAAAATGATTTCTGGATCACTTTTAAGAAGATAATAAAAGTAAAATATTATGTTTTGACATTTTATAAATTTCCTTTGGTCTCATCAAAAAGCAAAAAAACTTATATAAAACTAAATCTCCATATATATTTTACCTATAAAAAACTGAGAAGGCCCATTTTCATTTTTTAACTCAAAATATCAAATTAGTTATGTTAATGTTTTTAGAAGTCTTAGGGAAACTATTGTTAAAACTGTTACCAAATATAAAACAAAAATGCCTGTTCTATTTTTTTATTGCAGTTTAATTGTCTTTTTGTACTTTTAATATTATTTTACACTACTTAAATACTTTTACTTATCTTTAAATACTTTTTTATACTTTTAATACCTAAATTATTAATTATGGTGTACAAAATTTTGTCATCAGTGCAAGCCTCCTTTCTACACCAATTAAATAGGTATTATATATTCCAACATAGAGTTAAAATCAACCTATCACATTCACAGTTATAATGTCAGGACCAAAAGTCATTATAGATCTTTACTGGGGTCCTAACTGGACACTGGCTGGTGAAATATTACATGCATAAGATTGGATTCGGCAACCGCAGTTTTTGTGATGAGGTAGATAAAACTACTGATCATCTGGACTGTCGATGTGACGCTTTAGTCAACACCAAACTGCTTTTCTTGGGTGACACCTATGTAGAACCCCCAGCTTGTAGGATGTGCTCAACCTGAAAGAGCCTTTCCTTTCTAAAAAGGAGTGGGCTCCTGGCCTGGGATGTCTTCTTGGGGGACAGCACAATGGACCACAGTGAGCCTAAGTATTTGCTTTGTCGGGCTCCCCATCTATGTCTAATTTTAGATCTTCAGCGATGAATACCACAACATAACAAAGAAGTATAAAGTATATTGTCAATATGATAAGATACATTAAAAGCACAGAATGTATGAAATTAACTTTTTGTGCAGAATTAGAAAATAAAAAATAATTGAATTGAAAACAAATGAGCTATGACATAAACATAGACTTACTTAAATGGAAGGTCCCATTTGTATATAATATTTTGAATGCTCACATTTTTTTAAATATACCTTTATATTTTTTTGTAAATCATATCACAATGAATTTAATTTTTGAGAAAAATTAGTCCATATTTTAATGACATTATACTATTTACTTTACCAGGTTTACTTACCTGATTTATATATTTTTGCAAATTAACCCCTTGTGACTATGTATATAAGGGGTTAGTTTGCTTGTCAAATACAAATATCTTCATATAGGTATTTTTTAAATGTTATTAAATCTTTTGCTATGGAATATTCGCTGGAAGAGACTCTAAGAGTTTTGTTTATTGGATTACTAATGACCATTTCACAGAGTTTTTAAATGCCTCCCTGTATTTTAAATAAGTAATATATTTGACCATTCAAAGAAAACCTTGATATCTGTCTATAAATGACTATCAGTAAATAGTTTGAGTAACCAGTAATACTTTTAAATAAAATATTTGTATGTATGTTTCAAATGTGAGACATTTCAAAGTTCTTTCTTAGGTCGTTCTTCTTCTTCAAGATGTAAAAAAAATGTAAGGATTCTAAAAATTAAATAAAAAGTAGGACCATATGTTTGAAAAATACAATATTTGTATCATGGCTTTGTTTTTTTTTAACAGCATTTTCCAATTCTGCAGAGAAAGTTTTAATTAGATTATATATACCTGAAAAATGAGCCCTGAACTATCTTCTTTGGATATATATGCATTTAAAATGAGAATCAAAGAGCTCAATTATCAGAACCACTTCAGGAGCTTTTCCTACTGATAATACTTATGTATTTTGAACTATGTTAATTACTTTATGGTCTTTAGGTTAGTTAATTTGTTTAAGCTTTTCCGAGATTTGTGAGATAATTTTCCATATTAAACATAAAAATTCTGGTTTGAATCATATGTGCACAGGGTTCCGTACTGAGTCTGGTACTTTTTCCAATTGATATAAACGATATAACAACATTGATACTAAGGAAATGTTTACTCTTTTTGCAGATGACCTAAAGTATCTAATTTCTAGTGATTTAGTCAGAATAAAGGAGTCATTTTACTTAAATCATTTTTCCCTCAATGATTATAAGACTTATGTCATGGATTTTAAGTGTGCAGTAAGTCTGACATTTACATCTGATCCTCAAATTCTAATGAGGTTAAATCCTTGGGGCTTTTGCTGGAAATCTCACAAGACAAACAGGTGAACAACTACTTCCAATTCCATCTTCCCACCTCACAAAGAAATCCCTGATTTATGAAAATAAGAAAATATTTAATCATCTACTGGTTCACATTAGGTCTCTACCTTTATGTCTTTCGAAAAAAGTTAAAAAATAGGCTAGTAGATAAGGCCTATTAGACAGTGATTTTTCTGAGTATTTTCGAGACAGTTCTGAATGTGTTACTATATGTATATGTATATAAATATATGTATTTGTCTTTTTATTATTGTACTAATTATTTATTTTAATTTGTTGACAGAATTAAAGTGCATAGTTCGAAATTTTATTATGTAATAATCCGTATTTATATTTTAATTTAGGTTAATTTAGCCTCTTGTGATTGTGCAGGTATAGAGCCATATTTTAATAATTTTAAATAATTCTTATATAGTTTTTGGATCGCTTCTAACATTGCTTTCTTTCCCTTCTAGGGGGTGGCGTGAGAGGGTTGCATACTTATGTATTTGAAATTTAATCCTGTGTCAAAATTTACCTTATTGTGGGGATTAGCAGACGTCGTTTATGTTAAGTTTGAAAAGATATATATAACATAATTTGCATTTTTTAAAATGAATCATCCTGTAGGTTTTACTATTAGACCACAAGTTTTTTTTCCTAATTTCAAATATAATAGAGAAAACATCTTGGAAAAATTGCTCCATAAACACAATGAGTTTGAGAAAGAGCATTTTTATCTCTTTTTAATCAAAGAAATATAAATTACATTTATATATTTCAATTTACAAATATTTTTGTTTTAAAATATTGGAATACAGACTTCGGCAAGACCTACACCCATGTATTTAAAAAATAAAATGTCATCACGAAAACTTTTATACCTTACGTATCAGTCTGGCTTTGTTTTTACTTCCCTCATATTAGGGTAGTATCATAATGGTGAAAAAATCACCCTCACAGGGATTCACAGAACTTCATGCTTTAGGGTCCCCAGATGCCAAAATATGTTCTGTGTTCATGGCATAGTTAAAAAAACTACTAACTTCAAATTTTGTTTAAAAATTAAGGGTCATATGGGGATGACCTAACATTTTGGCAAAAATCCAATATCGTGAAAAAAATTGTGACTCAGTGAAATGTTAAAAAAATTGTTACTGAAAAACTACTTATCTAATTTACCACAAATTTTGCATAAAAATAATATATTACATAGGAATGAACTGTTAAATTTTGGTACAAGTAAAAGATGGCAAAACAAAATGGCAGCGTAAAAATAATTAGAAAATCAGCTTGAAAAACTACTTATTAGATTGATTTCAAATTGTGTGTAATGATTAATTATTATATGAACTGGTTAAATTGTGGTACAAATACATTTTTATAAATCTTCGTGTTTTAGGTTACCTAGATGGCCAAAAAACAAATGTTCTTAATACCTTAAGTCTGTCTGTTATTTCACAGCATAGCTTAAAAACTTACCTTTTTTATTTCAAATTATGATCAAAAATTAAGAGAGTCATATGGGGATAGTACTATAGAACAATATGAGATTTTGAAACAATATATTACTGAATTCTTTTAACAAACAAGAAATAAAACCAAACATCTTCAAACCCTTACTGCAAATATTTTCAACATCCTCATAACATTGAAATCATCTGCATATAGAAGAAATTTTGAGTTAGTAATACATTCTGAAAGATCATCAATAAAAAGACTAAACAATAATGGGGATTGATGACCCCCTTCAACAATGTTGCAAAATTTTAATAGATTTTATTAGAAATTTTACACAATAATTTTTAAAATTTAATTAAAAAAATTTAAAAATACATAATTTAGTATGCTTTTACAGTTGCAATACCAAAAAAGGAAGTTAATACTGGCAGACCGATTTCGAAGCATCTCAGGATTTTGGTTATGATTTCGAGATATTGGTAGCGATTCTGGGATTTCAGTATCGATTTCCGCAGCGATTGTGCGATTTCAGCACAAACGAGTAAATATTTCCGAAGGGATTAACCCCTCGAAGTTCATCAAAAGAAAGTATTTTTCAAACTATAGATTGAATTAGGTAACAGGACCAAAGGATTTACATAAAACATTTATCAAATGTGGAAGTGTTTCATATGGGTTCTTAAGTTTTGGTTAAACTTGATGAGGTTAGGTTTTTTTCAGAAAAATAGGCGCATCCTCTTTTATTTTTACTTAAACTAAGTTTTGCTAAAAAAAAATGTGCATAAATGCTTATTGTCAGAACTAAATTTTAGAATTATTGATTGATGAGATTACATTAAATTTGTTTTGGTTATGCTCTTACTTACTTAGGTTAGGTCAAGCTCAATAAGATTAGATTATATAGAATTTTTGAGGAAAATATGGACGTTTACAGACCTTTGTTATTTTTAAGAAAATTAAGTTTTGTTAAAGAAAATTGTAAGATTATTGAGTGACAAGGTTAGTCTATTGTGTTAGGTAAGGTTACACTCAATATAGTTGGGTTATATAGCTTTCTTAGAAAAATAGGTGCGCTTCTGAACCAGTATGCCATTGTTAGTTAGATGATTTTTTTTCTTCACAGAAGCTATATTTACAATTCTTGAATGGCAATGTTAGGTTAGGTTTGGCTTGGTTATTAGTCATGTCATTTTTGAGTTGTCATAGGACAAATAAACTGATTTAGCCAATGAGGCTTAAATATTGGCTTGATAAGTCCCACAATATTGGTTAAATAGCTGTCGTAGGACAAGCAACTGTTTTGTTGGACTGCCTAATTCCCTATTAAGTTAGGATTTGTCACTTTGGATTGTGATTTTTTTAACCAAAAGATAGGTGCATTTAAATTAATTTCTATTAATGAAAAACAAAAGTACCCGTTTTTGCTTAATAGAGCTAAATTCTTTGATGTATATATTTTTGAACACAGGACATTTTTTTGACATTTAGTGGAGTGTGACTGAACAATCTTAAAAACCCATTTTAATAAAATAGCACAAAAATTAAGAAAAATACATAATGTTGACATCCATGGTCTACTATATAAAATATACATAAGTAACATTGTTTAACAGCCCTATAGTGTACTAGATTTACAGGAAGCTACACAAGAAATTCATCTTAGTGAAAAATTCATGAAAAAAGTTAATGTTTTTCTATTTTTTATAACATTTTTTATACCAATTTTAAACATTTAAATATAACAATTTTCTTTGGACCTATATGAAACCATTACTTAGAGGTAATTGTTTCATATGAGTCTTTCAGTGTTAATGCATAAATTAATTCACATTTTAAAAAATACTAACTTGAGCCAAGAAATTCTAGTAAAAAATTTCTTTTATGATAAGTTTTAATCTTCCCTAATTATAATTGCAATTTTAATTAATAACATTTAAATTTAATCTTGTTAAAAATTGAATTCTTAACTCAGAAAGCTTTAAGAAAAACATGGGACTGAATGAAAAGGAATTCTGGTAGTTTATGTGAGTAAAAAAAAAACTGAAAAATATCTGGTTACTAATAATTGCGTGACATGCAAATTATACTTAATTACATGAACCGCCTAAAATTAAAGCTAACAGTTTTATATTTGGTTAATTGGAAAATTAATAATTAAGTAGTAAAGGTGGTTATTAAACAAAGTAGATATTTACGAACTATCACCAGGTCCCCCAGGTCGCCTTGCTAACTTGGGAGCAGTGATTCCCGAAAAGGCAAGTTGTTTTTCTGGTGGTGGAGCTCCACTAAGTCCTCGAATAATAACAGAGTCTCCAGAGAGGATCTAAAATAGAAACCACATGTTTAGGTAGATGGTTATTCATTTATAGGTTAAAAGGAATACTTGCTAAAAAATATATATTTGGTCAATTATTGCCCACGGTACAATTCTGACAAATAAACATAATCACCTTACCTAGTTTAAATTAAAATAGGTTTCTGTTGATTATTTATAGTACCTTATGGTGCCAACACGGCACACATCTACTGGGTAGTTTCTAGTTCAAAGTGAAAGAAAGTATGAGTGGTATTTTTGCAACTTATAAAACATATTTTGCTGGGGAGTTTCTAACAATACTAACCTGCTTAACGACTCCTTTTTTTGGTGAGGGAGCAGGAACGGGTGCTGAAGCAGGGGTCGTCATCTTGAACCCATCAACTTTCAAAAACTGACAAGTTGTTAAAGGTTCATGAACTGTCACCTACGTCACAGAGCGGGAGTGAGACAGAAATAGTGCACGTCACCACTGGTTGTAGTTAAAAATTTTGCATGCTTGTAATTTGGGTTTTACTGAAAGCTGGTTCGCCAGTTGTGTTCAAAGAAACTTAAATATAATGCATTTTTGTAAAGCTTCAGTTTAAAATGTTCTTTTTCACTAAATTAATGTATGTAGAAAATCTGGTAAATATTTACTTACACTTACCAAACTGGTAAATATTTACTTACACTTACCATCATTGATTTTGAAGATTTTTGGTGCACTAGTAGTTTTTCAAACGCTTATCATGATTCCGAAGCCGAATTTTTTGGGCGATGTTTGGTTTTTGAAATATACACTCTCTGTCAGAGTTCAGAATCTTATATACAGTTTTTCACCTTCTTTTCTGTTTCCTTCACTAATTTTTATGAAAAAAACAATTGAATACACTATTAAAATATCAAAGTCACACATATTTTTCAATTTATGATTTAAGCTACATTTACATTAACTTCAAAGTCTAAGTTAAAATTGACATTTCGTAAAAGTGCATTTACATTGGAAATGATATTCCTGAACAGCTGATCAGATTTTGCAATTTAATTTTATTATTTTTCCAAAATATTAATGTAAAATACACTAATACTGGAGCAAGAAGATTGTTTAGTAACTTTTTTACGCTTTTTGGTTGTAGTTTTAGGCGTTTATGTCTACTCTAGTCTTGGTTTGTATTATATCTGTCAATTGCTAATTTTGATAGGAAATTTTTCTTAATTTTTTGTTTCATGTTGAAAATCATTGTCAGTCAATGAAAAAAATGCTGTAAACATTTGAATTTAAAATTCGGTACATTTTATCAAAGTAACAGTTTTCAAAACAGTTTATTACGAATATTTTGTTAAATATATGGATCGTTTTCTGGTTAGCATCCGGATGTACCGTTACCGGCTAAGCACTAGGTTATCATCATCTTTAAAGCTATATACTAATGTATTATAGCTTTAACGATGCGTTCGCGCTCCGGCGCCTAACCAGGTGCTAACACGGTACCGGCCAACCTAGTGCCTCCGAGCTGCCGCGCTTCGTCGCCAGACCAATTGCTAACATAATACTGTATCAAATTGTCCATAATAAATTTTAATTTTGAAGATTTTTTTAAATGGCAATGGTTGGCATTATAATAATCCGAAGTCACATTTTTTGGCAACATTAAATTAATAATAATCAACATCAAATTTCACAAACTAATACATAAATTTTTCGGTCTCTTTATTATTTATATATTTATCTATAAGTTTATATTACTCAAAAATCATGACATACTCATCTATTAAATTGTATCTATGAACTATTTTCTTGTTTTTGAGTTTTATGTTGGCGATCATTAATTGTCATTCGAAATAGGGGTGAGCGTTCGCGTGATATTCGAATCAGACTGTGAACCGCTCCCGTGAGTTTTTAGTAACACTGATTTTAAAATGTGATGTGATCACAGTTTTAGTTAAATTGAAAATACCGCTTTTGTTTATTCACAAAATCGCAGTTTTTAGGTGTGAGTTCGACGATGCCTAATAACGTATAGCAATTGGCATTTTGCCAGTGCATCATAAACCTATTTTAACTAAAAATATGTTTTCAAAATTAAAGATTGATGTTCAATTATGAATATATATATATTATATTGGATATACAAACGTTATAAACAAAGGAACATTCCGTAATAAATCTATATAAAAACATCATATTTCCCTGTTAATCAGTAACCGGTTCATATAAATATCCTTTAACTGGTTCCTTAATTAAATAATTATATATAAGTTAATATACAAGAAAACAGCTTTTTAAATCGCTAAAACTGATTTAATTGTTTAACGGCAACGTTCGCACTGGCCGCAAACGAACTCTTTGAGAAATTATAATAAGGTTTATATTTGAGCAAAATAAAAAATGTAACCTTAATATTTTTTTTGTTTTAATATAATATTCGTTCCAAGACGTCGAAAAACCGTTTATAGTACAGTTACGCTTCTGCGCAAGAGAAAAAGTGCATTACAACTGGGAGCTGAGGGTTTAGTAAACGCTCTTTTTTATGTTCCAATCCTATTTGTATTTGTTAGTGAAAGGTTTCGGAACGGTAATTCCGATACCAACCTTAAAGCAAGAACTGAATGGACTGACTAGCGCATTGACATTTTTTTTTAATATCAGCTGATTAATGATTTTTATACTTTAACTTACTAAAGTTCGTCTTGATGCCTGTAGACTTTTCAGATGTTCAGTCATCTATATAGTGTGTATAGTATTTATTGAGGTTTTATTTTAAACTATTTTAATTTATTAAAGATTTTAACCTCTATCTTATGTTAAAAGGGTATGTGTGAAATTTATTTAAGGATCGTATACTATATTTTTGTTTTTCACTGAGTTTCTACCCCACAAAATGACCTGGCCTATAACAAAAAATAACAATAATAATAAATTAAAGTAAAGTTATGATAACGATTATAAATTCCGTTCACAAACCGTTCAAACTCTGATATAATCTTGTTACCGGTTAGGGAATTGTGCAACATATCGCGGCGATTACAGTGACCGTTCTAGAACGATACAAATATGTGTGTTGGAACAAACCTATAGACAGATATTTGCACATCTACCCAAAAAAGGCCTAAGCAGGTCTAATCAAAAACGCAATCCAATATTTAAAACACAACTACACACCAAATTATAGATTTTGTTAGTATGACGTGAATTCCTCTGTTATCCTCCGTATGCACCCCTTTATATATAGACCGCATCATATCATGACTGGCATGTTTATCGAAAGTAGAGAAGCTATGAAAATATAAAAAAATTCTGAAATAATTTGAATATTATTATATAATATATTTTTTTTATTAGCATGTAATTTGCAGTTTTAAAAAAGATTAGATGTCGTTGTAAAGGTGATTTACGAAAATTTATAAAAAGTGACATAACGTATCAAACTCTTGCCCCAGTTGCAATGATTACAACTGTAAAGCTACATTTACATTCAATTTCAACTCGAATTTGTTATAAAATTGGCTTGCTTGGCAGATGGCAACAGCATGGTGTCATTTACATTAGAGAAAATTCGAAGTGCACTTCAAAGTTGACTTCGAATTGAAGCAAGGAGCTTACGGATGGCAAGCAGAATTTGAATAAATGTCAAATTTTTAGGTTATAATTTTTATTTTAGTTAACAAAAGTCTTAATATTTTTACACATCCAACTATTTAAAGAATATAAGTGTTTTGTTTTGTCGCCATAATGAAAAAACCTTTTATCAAATATTTCCGAGTTAATTTTGAAGACATAACCAAGACTAGGGTAGACATAAACTCCTAAAACCAGAACCAAAGAGCGTAAAAAAAGTTACTAAAGAATCTTTTTTTGTAAATTCAGTGTATTTTACATTAATATCTTAGAAAATAATAAAATTAAATAAATACAAAATCCGATCAGCTGTTCAGGAATAATTTCCAATGTAAATGCACTTTTACGAAATGTCAATTTCAACTTGGACTTTAAAGTGAATGTAAATCTAGCTTTACTACATATTTCATAAATTTCCTAAATTTGTGGATATTCTCAAAATTTTATATCATATATTCTCAAGGTCATCTATAAATACATTTTTACAGAATTTTATAACACTAGTAGGAGCCATAGTAGGAGCACGTACCTCAAACTAGTCTTTTAAATAGTCTAATGATGGGTTTTTAAAACAAAATTTAATATGAGTATTAACCTATAAGCATTAGTCATTCATTTTAGTAGTGTTGAGAGATTAAAATTTCCCATGAAATCGATTCAGCAGTCTGCGATAGTAAGTTTTTCATGCATTAAACAAAACGACCAAAGAAAGGTAGGCACCCTCCTTTCATATCGCACAGAGGCTTTTACTACTATTCTTCGAACAATGTAATATTACGTGAATCAAAATCCGCGGACGTAAATTTTAAATAATTTTGTTACATGGGGGGGTTGCCTGGTTGCAGGTCATTCCTGCTTTTACGTGATTTATTCCATACCGATCTTCCGTGAGCGCTATTCATGAATCATGAAATCGCGGGACAAAACTGCTATTTAGCTGCCTAGGTGGTGTATGGAGTTTCTATGATCCCGTCATGGTTATTGCGCAGGTAGTAAAATTCTGCTCATCTCTAATTCGAAAAATTATTCAAAATTAAAATTTGATTAACATTTTATTAACGTAGAAGTTTTTGGTGCTGTTTATTAGATTTTCTTACATAAGTGGATCAATATCATGTTAGCAGAAGCTCTGGCGCCGCAGCGCAATAGTAATATAGCTTTAGAGATGATGCCTCCGCGCTCCGGCGCCTATCCTGTAGTTCTAGCCTGGTAACGGTCCAGATGGCCCGCCGTCTAAAGATGCACGATCGCTCGCACGTACCGGTACTTCGAATCGATCCGGATCGTTGATTAAAAAAAAAAAGAAAAAAATCGTGTTAAAAAGAACCGGTAATCCCAATATCGGTACATTTTCGATCCGGATTATTATAATTTTCTAAATAAAAGAAAGGGAGAAATCTTGTCTAGGAAGACGATTAATTTTATTATTTTTAAGAAATCCGAATTGATAAAACCTTATTGATTTTACAAACAAACAAACAAACAAAAGTATGCTTTATTGCCGCAGAAAAATTCTACAATTTTATGGACAAAGCAAAATATACCTAAAAATAAGACATATCAAAACATTAATCGAAAATAATTTCGACAAGTCAGTGCTTTTATTTTTAAAATGTAAATTATCAATTTACCAAATCGTAAAACACACGTTAGAATATAGCATAACATTGCAAACAGTAAATGAATCATGATAACCTTATAAAAGTAAACAAACACACATGTACGAGGTGAATAATTTCGATGACATTGAAATCAAAATTGCAACTATGCGACCTTAAACTCTATGTTATTATAGTTATACAAATAATTGTGATGTTAAACAGAAGGTATATTGAACTAGTGCAGAATGTAGTATACAAAAAGAATTAAATTGTTTTTAATCCAATACCTAACAAAAATAATTAAGTTTTAAGTGAATGTTCGACAGTTCTTTTCCCTATATAATGATTTACAAAATTCTATGCTATGAGTTAGGACATGACTCACAAAAGATTTAAGTAAACAAGCGAGTTTAGTGACAATTTAAAGAGACTTACTCACTGAAAAAAAAAAATCATTAACGCTGTAAAGTGGTCTCTCAATGAGGTATGCTTTGGTGTTTTTTCGAAATTGTGCAAGCATAGGGATAGATTTTAAATGTACTGGCAGATTGTTGTAAAGTTTTATGGCGTTGTAAATAATTGATTTTTTTATTAATTCTGTGGAAGGAATGGGAAGATAAATATCATGCCTAGAGTTTCTGGTAGGGTATACATGTTGTGGCCTTTCTGGGAGGGTGTTTATATGTTTTCTCAGCAAACATACCGTTTCCAAAATAAATAATGCAGGAAGTGTTAATATTTCATGTTTTTTGAAATAGTATTGGCAGTGAGCTCTATTATTTAGACCAAACAAATAACGAATGGCTCTCTTTTGAAGCATAAAAATACTACGAAATTGCTCGGTGGTACAGCAGCCCCAAAAGGGAAGGCCATAGCGGAGGTGGGATTCAAATAAAGAGAAATAAGTAAGTCTGGCAGAAGGAACGTCTAGTTCTTTTGAAACTGATCGAATGGCGAAGCAGGCGGTAGAAAGTTTTTTAGTTAAGGTGTCAATATGATTAGACCATTTTAGGTTGCTATTTATATTTAAACCCAGGAATTTAACCGACTCTACGTATTCAATATTGCTGTTATGTACCTGAAGTGGTTGTAAAGTTCCCTTATAAGATAACGCCACCGTTTTATCGACGTTAAAACAAAGCATATTGGAATCGGACCAAGCCTTAATTATAACCAAGTCTTTGGAGATACTAGAGTGTAAAGACGTTGTATCAAAATCACTCCATGTTATGCTTGTGTCATCAGCAAAAAGGGAGATTCTTCCATTAATTTTAAGGTTCGTGATATCATTAATGTATAACAAAAAAAGAATAGGTCCCAAGACTGAACCTTGAGGAACTCCACTTGTAATCAACTTACAATCAGAATCGGAACCATTAGCCCTTAAAAGTTGTTGCCTTTTTCCAAGATAAGATTTGAACCAATTTAAAGAAGTACCACGAATTCCATAAAAATGTAGTTTGTTTATCAGAATTTCATGACTAACACAATCAAAGGCTTTCGCATAGTCACAAAAAACTGAGGCAGTTGGGTGGTTGTTATTGAGAGATAAGTAGACGCCTCTAAGCAACGTGAACATGGCGTCACTGGTGCACTTGTTGGGTAGAAATCCGAACTGCTCCGGGGATATTATCTGATGTTTCAGGAGAAATGGCATAAGACGGTTCTTCAGTAGCCTTTCGATGATTTTTGATAGCACTGGTAGTAGTGCAATTGGGCGATAATTGCAAGAGTTAGTTTTTTCGCCGCCTTTATGAAGTGGAATAATTATAGCTGTTTTAAGGCAATCAGGGAATACACCTTTTATAAAGGACTCATTTATTAATGTTGTAAGGGCCTCTATGACTGGGAGTGGCAAGTTCAGGAATATTCTAATTGATAGGCCATCAGTGCTACACGAAGATTTACTTTTAATATTATGTATTACCTTCAATAGTTCAGTGTTGCTAACGGGACTTAAGAAAAAGCTATCAGCTAAATTTTTTGAAGGAGGGAGAAACGAAAGAGGGTCCAAACTTGGCGAGATACTAGAGGTGACATTTTTGCTTACATTAATAAAATAATCATTTAGATCATTAGCCCCTGGCAAGTTCTGAGTCACAGGGTTTGATTTGTTTCTGAGGTTATTGATGATGGACCAGGTTTCTTTTGAAACGTTATTAGAGTTTGTTAGACGTTTTCGGTAGTGTAATTTTTTTGCTGACTTAAAGGAAGCAACTTATACCAGAAGGTATTCTTTTGACATAAAATGAGAAAACCTTTAAATTAGTATTTTCTTTGCAAGGATATTTATATCCGATTTACTTTTTATGGTTAATTTGAAAATTTACACCATTTTTGAACAATAAGCCAACAATCTATGTACCGTTGACTCAAGAAAAATGTTCAGTCAACGCTGTGTAAGTAGATGATTTGGGATATTGGCGGCTATCAATTTAATTGTCGATGTCATCACTGCTGTCTGTTAATTCTCCATCCGCCCTACCTCTATCAACTATAACTCATGGTGGAAAGAAAACAAGGTGTGCCTACGAGCAAGTTTTGCTGACGTATATTGTGAGGCGAAACCAGGGCCGATTATTAAATGACAAGTTAGCCGTGTTTTTATTGTGTGAAGGCCTCAAAAAATGACAGTACACCTTTGCTAAACTTTGTTAACGGAATTCATGTATGGATCATAATTCTGTCTTCTTTTATGATTATGGCGAAAACAGAGACGGAAATAATTATAAAAGCACCCTAGACCTTATTTATCAGTTTTGTTTTTTTTGTGGTTATGAACGAACGTTAATTTGACAAGTAGATTTTAAAATATCAGTCTTCCGGTTCGTCTCGTCGAATGCAGACCTCTGTGTTGTTAACATAAGTGGTGCCACGTGTCCGGTTTTGCTGCTTTATTTTGGGGGGAAACGGGAGACTCAACCGCTCAGTGTGGAAACTAACGACCCCGCTAGAAAGGGAGCAGATGCTGTGAACGTGTGAGGCCTAGTTGTTCCTGCATTTTATCCCGTTCGTCTGCCGCAGTTCTACATAGAATATTAGCGTAATGGCCGCTACGTGGCGGGAGTGGGAGGGGTAAGGGGATAGCTTGAAAGAAAGGATCATCTCGTGAAACCAGCAGTACTCTCAAGGGGCATCTAGTGGAAGCCAAGATGCATTTCAAAATTTAAAGAGGAAATATTAAAAAGCTTTGGGGTATTCGGGAGCTTAGAGCTCGCCATCCGGATATCCTACAGATAACGTCTCCAAACTGGAATAAGGTACAGGGTCGACTTCGAGGGTCGCCGATTCAACGACTCTGAGGACCGGACGGAGAGTAATCTGGCAAATGGACTAGTATCCGCGCCAACAATCTAGCAATTCAATTCAATGTTAAAATATATTTCTGATTTTTTTTTCATAGGTATTTGTGTGTTTTCGTCGAATTTTGGACGTATGATAGTTGCAGATCGTTAGGTTTATTGGAATAAACTCATATATCGTTTGAAGTGCAGGTATGTATTATTTAATTTTCTAGTGATACATATATAATGAGAAAATTATGTAGTTCCTTAGGATTAGCATACCAAACTGTTCACTTCAAAAAATTCTTAAAAAACTAGATGATATATGTAAATACACAAATAGTCATGAAACTGATGTAAAAGAATTCACGATAGATTGTAGAAATATTTCTATTTGGACTAGTTCAAGCTATAGGTACATTTTAAACTCGAGTATTTTAAAAAATATGTTTGGTTTCCAATGGTATAGTAAGTGAAATATCCTATATGTAGCTGAATATGTTACAGACCCCTGAGGCCTTACATATCACAATTGATAGTAAATAAAACACATTTTTTGCTATTATGTAGATTATAATATTGTTTAAGCATACATATTATATACGTTCCAATACATATAAAATGTACCTAATTAGATATTTTTGTTTTAGTTGATACATATGGATGCTGACTAATGAATACACTACGGATAACGCACAACATACATTTCATGATGGAAATTACCAAAAGAAAGAAAATATTAACTGCCAATGTTTAACAGTTACCCTCGAGCTTACCCCGCATTCAGAAGGAACTTCTAGGCAGAAGTAAATAAAACCAAAAACCTCCAATTACCATAAGTATATTTAAGAGTTCTACTTTAAGTCTTCTGTATGAATTTGTATTCTTTAAACTAGGAAGTGTTTAGCTACTGTATAGAAGAACTTGATGAAATTTTAGCACTGACTGCACAAACCTAATTATTTTTAAAGAAGATATAAGTAACCTCACAATATATATTGTTCTTGATTCTTAATACCCAAATGACTACAAAAATTCTTTTCTTTCCGAGGTAAAATTTATTTTGCCCAAAAAAAATAAAAGTTTTTTTTAACTTTTCTGTTACATAACAGGACTTATTGGCTACAAGGCAGACGCCAGTTTGCTCTCTGTCCGGGGCTCAGAGTCGTTAAATCGGCGACCCTGCACCTTAATCCAGTTTGGAGACGTTATCGGTAGGATGTCCAGATGGATATTTGTTGTCAAACTAGTAACCTAACCTACAATTTTTATTGACATTTATTTTCAGAACATATTACATTTTTTTCAAAAGCTACCTCACGTCTGATGTAGATGCGCTGGCTGGCAAGCACACCTTGTTTTCTTCTCACCATGCTATACTTTCAAAATTCTGCACATCCGTAACTCCCATAGAAATCTCTAATTTGCAACTTAATACTAGGGTCATTTTTAATAACCACTAATACATGAGCTAAATATAACTGATCGGTATACAGTCATATGTATCGGTACATAGTACATATCGTTTTAAAAATACCAATATAAAATAGAGGGATATTGGAGACAAAAATATCGATACGGTACCCAAGACTATTGGATCGTATCATGCATTATCATTAGTGAAGGGCAAAACTCATTTTCTCGAATCATTCGAATTAACTAAAATGACTATAATTACTGATTCGACTCAATGACTCATAAAGTGAGAGTGGCTGTACAATAAAAATGCCGATCTATTCGAAGGTTCACTGTATTTGCTTTGCATATTTGAAAGTCAGTTATATATATTTATATATTTTTTTATTAATATATTAATATTACATAATATTGTTTTGAAATAGTAAAGCCGCACATTTTTTTTATATATTTCTTATAATAATACATAATGAACATTTTAATTAATATTACAAAAAAATAAAAATATTACACTCAACACACATTACACACACTCACAACAATCTACATGAAAGAAAATTATTTTTTGTTAAAACTACATAATAAAATAGACGAAACAGAACAAAAAAAACATATACCTATTTTTTTAAATTAATCAACATTACAATTTAAGAAAGTTAATCTGGCGTCGCTTGCCGATCCGAACACAGCACAATGCAACGACTTTCGCAAAAGCTTACTCTTTTAACCCTTTCAGGCACAGAAAAGAAAATTTCATTTAAAACAAGAACAAACCTTAAAATATTAAATTTTACGCATAAAAGTATCATATTATATCAAATTTACAGAAAAAAAGTTACGCCAAATGTCCTTCAGGATATGGTTTCATCTTGTGACCACTATGAGATACTACGTAAACTGAAAAATATTTTCACAAAAAAAAACATTTTTTTTTTCAACGTTTATTAAAACTTATTTATTATATTATAATATTATAAAGGTTAGTTGCCATGATAGTCTTTAAAACAATTTTTATCGGCACTCAAGCAGAGGCCTACATTGCAGGAACCACAAGCCCACTGCAGTGGGCGCACCGTCTAGATGTCCCATGAACAGGCATGTGAAGTGCATTGCTTGTCCTCACTTCTGGTGGTATGTATGGCTTGAACCTGTTCTCTTTGAGGACTTTCTTCTTACCAGGTGTGCTTTTTTTTGAAGCACCAATAAGCCCAGAAATAACTCTAATACGAAAAAACTTCAAAGTTAGATTTTCCGTATTTGCCGGCGAGCTGCGGTACAAGATAAAAGAATTGACAATAGTAACATCGACAAAATGCCAGAATAGCCTATGCCACCATTTTTTAGCTTTTCGATCAATGTCATAAAAAGATTTCAGCATGTCCGCTCGGTCAACGCACCCCATAGATCGCCTATATTCTTTGACTGGTTTTGGACAATATACTTCCTTCAAACTCCCATCTTTTTCTCTTCTACCTACTGGAACATCCTCCGATGGATCATGAATCGAAGATAGTATTTGAACTACTCGCTTGTCCTTCCACTTCACACATGATATATTATGCCCATTCACTGCCCAGTCTTTTTGTCCCCTAGATAGATCCTTATCTTGAAGCAGCTGAGGTAGACCTTTCCTATTCGCTCTAACTGTCCCACATGCATATATTTTTCTTTCCGCTAATTCCTCGAGTAATTTGACTGACGTGAAGAAATTGTCAAAATAAACGTGGTAGTTTTTCCCAATAAGATCTTCAGTCAGCTTTTTTACAACTGTTGCTCCCAAATTTTCTTCCACTCTGTCTCCATCTTTACCTGTATAAATATCAAAATCGCAGATGTATCCGGATAAATCAGCTCTAGACCAAATTTTATAGCCTCTTTTTATTGGCTTGAGAGGAAGATACTGCTTGAAGGATATGTGACCTTTGAACTTGACCATTGTTTCGTCAACTGCTTGTTCCATTGAAGGACCATAGTACTTTTTGTAGTTTTCTCGTAATTTGCTGATAAACGGCCGAATTTTATACAATTTATCATGAAGTGGATGTCCTTTTACTGGCATAACAGAATTATCGTTCAAGTGGAGATGGGATAAGAGTGAGCTGAATCTATTCAGGCTCATTATATTTGATATATATTCATCTCGTAGCTGGGGATAGGATGACCAACAGTCCCGATAACTTGGTAACTGTTTTATGCCCATAAGCATATTTATTGCAATGAAATATTTTATTTCTACTGGGTCTGTAGGTGCAAAATTATTATGACCTTGTTGTACTGCATATAGGTTGGTTTGAAAAACGATTTCATCAGTCATATCAAAAAGCAGTAAAAAAAATCGACAGGATCTTTTAGCTCTTCGGGTACATTTTTAGGACCGACATCTTCTTGAAACCTGGCCTCTAATGGTTTGAATGGTGCTTTTTTCCATCTATCAAGATTAGCTCGATTTGCGAAAACCGCTAGTGGTAAGTTGTCCTCGTCTTCATCACCAGACTCAGCTACTTCATTAGCATTGTCCACCACTTCCGTGTCGCTCTCAGAAAAATTGCCAAGATCTGCCAGCACTTCCTGCACAAGATTTTCATCCTCCATATCGGACATTTCTGGAAAGTCTGGCTCTGAGTCACTTCCAGATGGAAGTTCACCCAGTAAGTCAAAACAGTCGGCCGATGTCATTTTATCCAAATTCAAGACTTTTCTTCTATCCATATCTAAAATGAATAAGTATTTTCAATTTGGTATGGCTATAATAATAATAATTAAAATTAGTAATTATAATTAGTAATAATTATAATTAGTAATATTATATAATTAGTAATTATTCAATAGAAACAAATAATCGAATAGAACCACTCTCAAAACAAATAAGTGTTATTATCGAATGAATACGAGTTTTATCATAGTGGTTTCAGAGCGAAACCATAACAACTAAAACCTCCTAGCCTTGATAATTTTGAGAAAAAAAATATTTATTTCACGTTTTTGTCAAGTTTTACCATGTTTATAAATAAATATACCAGTACTCACCTGTTTTTTATAATAAAACTCCAACAAAAATACAAATTTTGTAAAAAATTCGTCTACTTCGCTCGGTGTGCACACATTCACCAAAATAATGACAGTTACAGAGATTTCGGTTGCTCTGACGTGCTTCAGAATGTTAGTATAGCTTCCCGATAACAGATGGCAGTAATACACAGCCTGGTTTTCGTCCGAAACCAGTGTGTGATAAAAGGCAGACTTTTGATATAGTGGTTCTCTGGTGAAACCACTATGCCGGAAAGGGTTAAATTTACTTGCCAGTGTGTTTTTAAAATATTCTACTGAGTACTGATTCTAGTCAGTGATTCGACTCTCAAGCAAGAGCAGCAGACGCAAGACCGAGAACGCTGCGTGGACTAGCACGTCGATTGGGTTGCACTTTTCTGTTCCGACAATTATTACACCGAAGCTAATGTAATGAATAGTGAGTCGTTGATTCTCACTAATAAAATTTTGAGATCCGAATCAGGGAATCTTTTGAATGATTAGACTCACTGATTCAAACATCGATTCAGTAGCCAACATTAATTATCTTTAATCAAATTTCAAAATTAAATATTTACTTCATTTTTTCTTGACAATGTAGTCGCCAACATAAAATAAAACACATAATCGAGAAAAATTTCCTATTAAAGATAGCAATTGACAGGTACAATAGTATTGATGTGATTTTTGAGTAATTTAATAATATAAATTGGAAAATATGTGCAATTTTGATATTTTAATTGGGTATTCAATCGATTTCTTATAAAAATGACTGTGAAATTACATTAGAAACGATATTTCTGAACAACTGATTCCACTTTTTATTTATTTAATTTTATTATTTTTTAAGACATTAATGTAAAATAGACTGAATTGTAGCAAGATGATTATTTACTAACTTTTTTACGCTCTGATTATAGTTTTACGAGTTTATGTATACCCTAGTCTTGGCTATGCCTCCAAAATTAACCCAAAAATGTTCGGTTAAAGGTCTCTCATTTTGGCGATAAAAAACACTTATATTCTTTAGATAGGAATATATATTAAGAATTTTGTTAATTAAAATAAAAATTATAACCAAAAAATTTGCATTTTATTGAAGTTCTGCTTGCCATCCGCAAGCACATTCTACACATTTTTTTGTTAAACAAACGCGCGAGTTCCGAGTCTTTTGTTTTTACAAACTTTTTTTAATATAGATACCCCTTTTTATATAGATACGCTTTTTTATATCATTCTAAAAAAAAGGAACCAATCCGCTTTTTAAGACACATTTTTCTTGTACCAACAATTAAAAAAACATCAACTAGGACTCGGCAAGAGGCGGGACTCGGGCGAGTGTTTAAGAATAAAAATTTGCAGGCTTTTTGTTTGAATCCAAAGTCCACTTTGACATGCACTTCGAATTTTGGCCGTATTCCATTTGCAATCTTGGTTCCGGTTTTCGTGTTCGTCAGTTATCTGAAAAGTCGGTTATTTCCGGAACACGGTTCCTGAAAATAACTGTCAACAGTGTCACCAAAAGAACCGATGAATTTTGTTGGTTGTGGGTGCACTACTTTTCAAGTTTGCAGCTAATATTAGTGGTTTAAAAATCCAACAGGGAAGAGTGTAAAATAAATTTCATTGTCCACGCCTGTAACCAGGCCGGGGGGAACCGGATGTTCTCCTGGTAGTTTGGGGGTAAATTCACACTCCCCGCCATCACATACCCTCTCAGGTGGAGGGGATGGCCGAGGTTCGGACTCCTCGATAAACTGTAGGGCCTGACATTCCCCAGACGTAAATTCCTTCCCCCATCCTTGAAGGGTGATTCTTGTCCCCCTTTCCGCGCACCCATCCATTCCCCCTATATGTACTTGTCTGAACAAAAAAGTGTACCATGTGTATCTAATAGTAAAACCTAGTAGGAATATAGTAGGAAGCCTAGGCAACAAGTCTTGTTTGACAAGACAAGGAAAAAGTGAAGTGAGTGAATTTTGTTGGTTGTCGGGTAACGAATGTCTGAGTTGTCAATTATTTGAAGGGTGTTCCCATTTTAAAGGTTTTTTCACAAGTAAACCGGTGGTAAATATGTAGTATGGAGTAATTTGGCATATTTTTACGATTTTTATTAAACCTGTAGATTTTGAGGCGCTGATCACGAATCCGAAGACATATTTTTTCGGTGACGTGTGATAATGCCATCAAAGTTTACAATCTTATAATACAATTTTTATCATTTTTCTTTTTCCTGAGCTCCACCTATATATATTTATCTCTGGTATATAACCTAGGCAACGCAGCCGCCAGGAATGAGGGACACTCTACGAGCCAGATTTTATCAGCACGGGCTTAATGAAGATGTCCAGTTTCCTTTCGCATTCGTCTAGCAAGGACATCGCCACCTTTCCACATTCTACTTCTAGTCCAGGTCAACGAACATAAACAAGACTAGAAGAATCACTTCGCTTAACGCGTGATCATTCCTTTTTCACCGCGTCTTATTGCTAGCAGGTTTTCAGATGGTGGACTTTTGCCGGAGTGTATACTTTGTCGCGCGCCTGCACAAGGAAGCATATTATGTATATTGAGATGGTCAATTTTGTGTGTTTCTTATATTTCGATGATTAAGTGCTATTAGGTCTTACTATTTTTATTACTTTATTTGTGTAGATTTTAGGATTGGTATTACTGTTTTTATATAGGGCAATTACAATATTTAAAATAAATATGAATATAAAATTTAGTTATTACCCCTAATGGGAAAAACGTTACAAATACGTTGCATTTTTTATAGAAATGGAGAATTATAATATAATCTATTGTTGTTTTATTGGATCTACTAAAAACAAGGGGTTATAACGTTTACTGATAAGAAATCTAAAACAGGATTGCTTAGAAGTAAATTTCGGGTAGGTGAGAAACTGTTGTGGCAATGGGAGAAATCACACGCCCATACAGTTTTACCGAGAATTTAAAAATATTTTGAGTAAGTAGATGGTTCAAACTGTATGGAAGATGTTAACGAGATATTATTAAATCTCTTCTGAAAAATATAAAGAGTTGTCATCTGCTCCATAAATGTACTCAGGATCTTTTAAAAGGATTTTCTAATGATTATAAGGACATACTGGAGTAAATGCACCAGTACTATCTACAGAATTCTTGTGATGTATGCTTGGAGTTCTATAACTTAAGTAGGTTAAAAGAAAATGCAACTGCCTTTTGTACACTAAAAGAGTTCTTTTTGGGTGCCTAACGATTCTTAATAAAGACATTAGTTTGGGTATATAATACAATTAAAAATTATTTTTGTTGCTAATTTTAACGTAATAGTTTATCATTATGGTGTTGGTACACATACAAACTCAAGACCAAATTAAAAAAAAATATTTCATTCATGACCAGATTTAACCTTCGATTATTTGCTATCCCTGTATACAAGAGTCCCATTTTGTTTTATGATAAAATTTGTTAATCTTCATATTAAAAGTACTAATCACTATTTTGCAAAAAACCCATCTAAACTCCATTTTGTTTTAAATGTACTTAAAACCATTAACTTGTCCACATAGGCTAATTGCTCACAATATTTTTTCCTCTCTTAATTTTGGGAGAATGCTGCAAGTTGAAAAATAAATATCTAGCCAAATCGTATTTAACAGTTGCTCTCTAAACTCCATTTTGTTTTAAATGTACTTAAAATAAATATCTAGCCAAATCGTATTTAACAGTTGCTCATCGTCATCATCCATTGAAATTCTAATTAAAAGTTTAGGCTAAATTTTATATGATTTACCTTGAGTGAAGAATTATCTTTTGCACTTATCCGCTTTCATAAATATAGAATCAGATCAAAAGGGCTTATTTACCGTGGAGGGCTTTATATGAAAAATATTAATTACGCATTTTTAAAAATTTCACAGTTCTTGCGAAGTAATGTAACAAGTATATAGATTTTTTCTTTATATTGGCAAGTACATGCATGACGTGCACATGCGAATTATTTCATGTGGATTTCATGTAATGTAGTAGCGTAACTTCAATTTTGTCCCCCCCCCTCCAAAGATTTAACGCGGGGCCCCCAATCAATGTAAAAAAAACAAAAAATATTTTTAACAAAACACATCTATTTCAACGGAAACAGGAATTAAAACTAAGTAAAAAAACATTATAATAAACAAATAAATGAAACATGTAAGGAAAAAAAATAAAAATGTCATAAATAACGCGACTACAGATATAAATTCTTCTTGGCAAATCAATTTTGCCTCCGATATTATTTCCAGATATTTTTCTTTAAGGTGTTGAGCACTAGTTCGGCAGACTTTAAAGAGATTTGATGCTTTAGATAAATCTTGATTAACAGTATGAATTCTTTAAGATTCTAAAGTTATAATCTTTAATATTTGTAAGACTTTTCGTTCGCGTTCTTCTTTTTTCAAAATTACTAAATTAATTTTTTTTAGCTCTCTTATTATATCTTGGAGGGAAGTGTAGCTTCTCAGCAGTACAAGACAACAGACGTCACTTTTTTAATGCTATTTGGACAGAATATTCCACATTTATACTTAATCCAAAGAATGAATAAAGTTCTTGTAAAACAGTAAGAAAAACTTGATATTTCTTGTACCCCACTCATTGCATCATTTTATACTAAAATAAGGTTATGGGCGGCACAATGACTATATGTTGTCTCTTTTGTTTTATTCGAGACCGAACGCCAGATTATGTATATGCTTGATCTTTACATTTTCTAATATTCAAACCAAAATTCGAAATAATTTCTAAGAGTTTATTAGTTATTTCTTCCGCAGTTTGACTCTCTACTTTATAAAATCCCAAAAAAGATTCTACAATTTTTAATATTGTAGATGCGATAATTTTGAATTCTGAGTGCTATTTGACGGTATCAGTGGCGTAACAAGTCAACGTGGGGCCCTGGTGCTAAATCGTAAAACCGGGCCTCCTCCTCTCTTTATAATAAGTACATATAAACAAAAAAATAGGAGATTTCATAAATTGCAAAAAATATTGAAATCTTGTTTTAACATCCAGAATAGCTCCAGCAAATTAGATAGTATCACAGAAAAATGAAATAAGGTTATATATCAACCCTAATATATTTCATATAAACTATTCTAAATGAATTTAAAAAAGAAGAAACAAATATTCAAGACAATATTCTAAAGTATAATAATAATTCTGATTACATCGACTTAACGATTAGACGACTGCTGTTACTCGAAAAAAATTGTCTATTTTTACATGCTTTTTCAATTTTGCTTCGTTTTCCGCAACTTTTTTTAAGCTGCTTAATTAATTTTATCACAACTACAACTCTCAATACTCCCAAAACAAAATATAAAATCAGTATCACTGCAATTATACGCCTGTTTCAATCTAGCACCCAACACAGAACACAAACCATTAGCACACAAAGCCAGTACCGCACCTACAACTTTTGGGGCCCTAGGCACGCTTGAGATTACAGGCTCCTATAGGCCCTATCCCCTAAAAGCATTGCAGCCAGTTCTGGATTAATTATTTTTGCCCAAATGTGAGGAAAAGTGACGACCAAAAAAAGTCCCTTTCTTCCATATAGCAGAAACTTATCCCCTCCTTCAATATAATAATAAATAAAAATTACCATGAAACAAGGAAAATTATATAAACGATTTTTGTTGCAGCGAGGCGGCGGCGGACCCTCTTTTCGACGGGCCCTAGGCCCGGGCCTAATAGGTAATGCGGCCCTCCCAAAGCAAATAGCAAATAACATAAAATAAACTATCAGTTCAGTATTTAATTTGCATCTTCGCTCCCTATTCCACGTAGAAATTTTATTCGATTGATCTTAACCGACGTAAAGCGCTCCGCCGCGACAGAAATGAACCTGCTGACAAAGGCCAAGTGAAAAAAGGCTGTTTGGTGCGTGTTAAGGTCTATATACACGGTGACATGGTTTTTGTCGCCTATTGATAAATGTCGCGTAGTTTTGTAAAAGTTATTTCCTCAATTAAATGTGGGCTTTTATAAATTAAAGTTACAGAGCTTCAAAGGGCCAAAAATGTCAAATTTCAAGCGCGCGCCATTTTCCCAAAAACAATGGTATTTAGATATAGCAAACATAACACAAAAAGTGTTTTGAATGTTCAGGACAATATAAAAATGCAATAATAAACAGGACATTTCATTTAAAAAACGGATGTTGCCACCGGTTTATGGTAGAAGCGGCAACTCCGCACAATTTAAAATATTTTAAAGATGATCAATATTTTATGATGATTTATGATATTCAGAGCCAAATTTTCAAAGTAATCTATTAATTGGTTCTCCAGATACTCCTAATAGGCCACTGAGATTGGGACACCCTGTATTATTATGATACAGTTTGTTGAGATCAATCAGAGAAAATAAAATATTCTTGCTCTAAAATTAGAAATATTTAAAATAATTTTATTTTTTTTTACTACTGGGCCGGGTCGGGGCCCCGTAACATTTGGGACGTAAAGGGGGAAGTAATGCCCTCTTGGGGGCTTTATTTCAATCTCACGGTAAAATATTTCACTTGTGATATTTTTATGACTGTGAACATCATAACTGTTATCATGTATAATCACGTCAAATTATTGCTGAAACCATTACAATATCGTCGGCGCAATATTGTAAATAAAGTACATCTACACGTAGTTAACTGCAAAATTAAAAAAAGACAACTTGTCACAATGTACTTACACGTAGAGTTTTATATAAAAAAATTTCTTTTTCCAATACAATGTGTTTCAAATAAACAAACTTTATTAAAACGTTATTAGGAGACAGCAGAGCTGGGCAGGATTCGAATAATTTATTTTCGGGTTGGAAGACGTGGTTCAAATTTTTTTTTTATTGAGAGGATTTGCGATTCGGATTTGATTCCTTTTTTATTAATTCGAATCACACATTTGCCGAAAAACCAAAACATGTTTTTCGGCTTATCTTTATATAATTTAATGATTATATCGGATTACCATGTAGCCGAAATATTTCCATATTCAAACATAAAAATGCTGTTTGTTAGTCTTAGAAACGGGTATTCTAATTTTTCCTATGCATGAGGGATATTTGGTAAGATTTATTTCCTGAGAGTGTTATTTTTTCACGATTACATATATTTTATTTAACCTTCATTTTGTTCCGCCATCTTGAATTAGTAACACAGTTTTACTAGTTCATCTTTATACCACAATTATCTATAGCATACAATTTTAAACCAAGCCATTAAGTAGTTTTTCCGGCTGGATTTTTAAATATTTTACTATGCCGCCATTTTGTTCCGCAATCCTGGATTCATACCAAAAATTTATCAGTTGATTTTTATATAATACTTGATTTTTGTACAAAATTTCAGATAAATTGAATTCCTAGTTTTTTAGTAATATTTTTCTAACATTTCACTAGGTCGCTATTTTATTTTGCTACATTGGATTTGTACCAAAATATTATCAGGTCATCCCCATATGATCCTAAATTGTTGACCAAAATTTGAAGTCAATCGGATGATGTCCTCATAGATCGTTATTGATTCTGGTATATCTAACATAAAACTGTTTAACAATGATTATTTCGTCCCTATGTATAATTTTTTATTTTAAATTTATTTGGTATTCTAGAAAATTAGAATTTATTTTTTTTTACTTTTAATCATAAATGCATCTATTAATTAAATCTCCTTTAATAGTTTATTCGTACATTGAATTTAAATTTACTTTACTCGACAAACCTATCTTATCCATTTATTACTTTCCGTTCCTACTTTCCCGTTTACCCTTGTAACCGGCTGAGTTGAACTACTGCGACGGATGAGATCAAAAAACGGAAGTGTTTTTTGATACGAGCATCGAACGTGTACGTTCAACCGTGAAGGGAACTTTTACTGCCCGAACCCACGGGCCCTCAGTCTCGTACCCTTTATGGCCATACTGGCCCAGTGAAAACGGCTGAATATACTATTCCCGCTATCCAAGGTTCCAAAAGGTAAGTCGAGTCTCTTTTTTTATATAACCTGTTACTTTACCTTTATTACAAGGCAATTTTACGCCCTTATTTTTATCGTAAAAGACAAATATAACAGAACCATCTTGAAAAGCCTGCGGTAAGAATATAAATCGGTGAACTATCGTAAACCTAAAAGATAAACCACAGTCCACCCCCTACCCTACTGAAGGGAATATTTTTCATTCATTAGGGACACGCCAATGATTTTAACCATTCTTTTACGCCTTCGTATAATGCCATATACTCAGCCCCTGGTGATTGAACAGTTGTTAAATAATTGATACACATATTTCGTACTTTTTCGTTCAGTTGTATTACCATCCCAATCGGAGTCAACATAGCCAACAGTTTTTCATAATCATTACGGGGATTCGTAGTTCACCGTTATTTTTATTTTGATAGCGGCTAAGTAAATTAACTACTATACTTAAGTCTGGTTTTAAATATTAACTCTGATTTAAGATCTAGGCTTAGATACTAGTGGATGTTTTTGTAATATTAATTCCAAGAAAACGACCAATTTCTCCCAAATCTACTATTTGAAACATTTTACTTAAATACCTTTTGAAATTAAACATTGTTTCATTATTTCCGGTAGCTATACATTTACCTTTAGCCACTACCACCGTGCTTCATAATAAAAGATTTCCAGACCCGTCTTGTTTTAATGTAAACGCTCATTTACAATCAACAATTTTTACATTATCAGGCATTTACAAAGGACCAAGTGTTATTACTTGCCAATGATTTTAACTCGTCATTAATCGCCTTCTCCCACTGTTTCCGATCATCTCTTTTACTTATTTCAGAAAAGGATGTAGGTACATCGCAAACAAGTGAGTGTACAGCCAATAAACATTAATTATAATTGTCAATCTAATCTACCTCATAGGAAACCTTTTGAAGAGTTTTTGGTTTATCACTTCTGCGTAAGAAAACATTTCCTTGTGTACGAATTACAGGCCCAACTGTATTCTGTTTTAACAACTCTCTCCTTGGCCCAGTTCCACTTTTCTTATTTAATGTCGAACCCTTAGTTATAATCTGTTCGTTTCCCGAGTATCAATATTGGGTTTCAAATTGTCTATATTACGATATATTGACCTAACTGGCGTAGTAACCTTAAAATTGATCTAATCAAAACGAACAATCATGCACTGTCCTGTTTGTGTGGATTCCAAACTTTATAGACATTTGGTTCATAACAAATCAATATACATTTAAATGAGTTATGATCAAATTTACATTTCCTAGTTTTATTGTGAATATAAACCGTAGAACCAAAAACTCGTAAATGACTAATGCATGACTCTTTCCCATGCCACATTTTATAAGGTGTTTGTTTTATTTAGTTTTTGTCGGTGTTTTTTTAGTTTTACTTGACTCAGCACCACTTAATATTAAACATGCCTTTTCAGTGATCGTTCTTATGATACGTTCCGACACAGAATTTTGCTAGCAATACAATCCTTTACACAGAAGTGCTTAAATTCATTTAACAAGTACTCACGGCCATTACCGCAATACAAATTAAGAATTTTAAGATTAAAATTGTCTGTGCTTTTTGCAACAAAATATTTAGACTTTTAAAACTTCTGCTTTATGTGTAAGCAAATAAGTAACTGTATAATACGTAGTCGTCAGTAAAAATAACGTATATATGTAGAAAGTGAAATTGGACTTCAAACATCTGAGTGTATAATAAACAATGGTCGTTTAACATAATTTTATCTTTTGTTTTGGTAAAAGGTAACCTTGTCTATTTCATTGTTCGAATAAACGTCCCTTACCAATTGAACATCTGGCATAGTTTTATTTTTAAAATCGATACATTTTTGTTTTCCAATATGAACTAAACATTAATTACTATTTTCATAAAACTTTCTTACTGTAAAGCAATTTACCACATTAATTCTGTTATTAAATTGTGAAATATCTCACTTCCCAAAATTTTCTTGCCATTATACATACTTTGGGGCAGTATAAAACTTCCTCCAATCACAGGGATAATCTTTTCTTTTTCCATTGGCTTTAAATATGAAAGACTTGCAACTTAGTGCTAACTTCTAACTACTAGTCTTATGGGCTAGGGCGCTGAAAGTAAGCACGTGTGGGCGCTTAACTCTGCTCGTTTCTGATTGGCAGTGGCTGACCAATTGTCATGGTAACGCGGTGTTACAGCCGCGCCGGAGAGATCAAGCGTGCTGCCTTGTTGCCAACTTATGCAGAATCTCTTAAAATAACGAATTGGGTTTTGCTCTCGTGTAGACTAGCAGAATACAGAATTTTTACTTTATTTCACTTCAGACTTTCTAACTAAATAACTAACAATCAATCAAATTCAACAATCAAATTTTTAAAAGTTAATTTTTTAATATATAAACAAATGATTTTTTATTATTGATTTCTAAGAAAATTTATTGACAAAGTTGGGGCATGAAGGAAAAATATACTTTTCATTACTGAAAGTTACGTCAGATATTCAGCATGAGCAAGAAAATCCAATCTTAAAAATCCAGTTCAACGCACATCCTGATGTTCGATTAAGCTGATATTTTGTACACATATTTAATGTATAACATAACTCCTAAAAAAATATATGAAATGCACTATTATGATAAAATATTACAGGATCCGTTTAACTAAGACCTGATTAGATCACATTTTTTTTTTTAATATTTAAGTTTTTAAAAGCTTGTCTCAAAAAATAATTAGTACTTATCTCAATAGGCGTCTTGCAAAAAAAATATTGAATTGTTAATTAATTTATTAAGAAAATGTTATGTTCCAATCAGGCTATCAAATCGCAATACCTACGTGAATATATATCTACCTTTTTTAAAATGTTTTATTAAAAGCATTGCACGATTCGTCTTGAGTTTTTGACACAAGCTTGATATGTGCGTTTAAACTGTGTAAGCTTGTCTCGTGCCTGTCAGAGCGAATTGATTGAAAATGTAAGAAAAATGAACTGCACATAAGAATAGTATCTAATCGTATTTTTTTTATTTCAAGAACCCCTTAAATATCAAAAGACGTTTGTTTTTAATTTCCGTCGGGCTGTTTGTCTATCTTAATATAATTCCACCACTTCGGCGATCGACTTGACCTAGAAATAAACATCATATCTATTTTTAGAAATATAAGAAAATCAATATTCCGAACGGGCTGCAAGGAAGAATCAAGAAGTGCGATCCGGTACTCAGTCGAATTATTAACGTTAGTTCGAAAGAGACTTGTTTGAACTTCTCACGTAAAACTTTAAGTTTTATTTGTTTATGGCGTATATTCTGCATTAAAGTTTTGTTTACGAATCGGGGTGTTTTATTAAGGAATTAATGTAAAAATATTTTACAGTAAAATTTAACCCAAATTAAAAATATGTCGGATCTAATTCAATCTGGATATAACTGAACTGGTAAAAACATATATTTTGTTTTTTGGTCGACTTCAAAAAAGACCGTTCTCAATTCGACCCTTTGTATTTTTACTTCCCTCGTAAAAGGGAAGTCTTGTAATCGTGAAATAATCATCCTCAGAGATTATTTCAGATCTTCAGGTTTCAGGGTCCCTAAATGCCATAACATTCCGTCGGTCTGTGGAAATGTCTATACGCGGCATAGCTAAAAAACTACTTACCCGATTGACATGGTGAGAGCCTGGTAATTTTTGGTAAACATTCAATATGGCCAAACAAAATGGCGGTCTAGTTAAATGTTAAAAAAATTATTATTAAACAACTACTTATCCAATTGACCTCAAATTTTGCACCAACAGCAAATATTATGTTAGAATCAACTGGTAACATTTTGGACGAATCCAAGATGGCGGAACAAAATAGCGGCTTAATAAAATATTTAAAAATTCAGCCTGAAAAACTGCTTAATTGATTGATTTTAAATTGTGCACCATACCTAATTGTGGTCTAAGGATCAACTAGTGAAATTGTGGCACTAATTCAAGATGACCAAACAAAATGGCGGCCAAATAAAATTTTTGTAATCATGAATAAATCACCATCTCAGGTTTTACGTATATTCCCGTTTTAGTGTACATAAATGCCAAAAATTTATTTTATCAGTTCCGTCGGTCCATCTGTCGGTCTGTCTGTCAGTTCGCGGCATAGCTTAAAGACTACTTATCCGATTGAGTTCAAATTTTAATAAAAAATTAAGGGTCATATGGGGATGATCTAGTAATATTTTGGTAAAAATCAAGTATGGCGAAACAAAATGGCACCCTAGTGAAGTGTTAAAAAAATTAATATTAAAAAAACTACCTATCCAAATTATCTCAAGTTTTGCACCAACATTAAAGTAGTATGTCAACAACTATCAACTGGTAAAACTCTGGTACGAATCCAAGATGCCGGAAAAAAATAGCGGCCTAATGAAATAGTTCAAAAATCAGCCTGAAATGGGTTGGTTTCAAATTGTGTGCCATAACTAATTTTTTGTATAGGAACCATCTAGTGAAATTGGGGTACTAATTCAAGAAGATCGAACAAAATGGCTGCCAAATAAAATGTTTGTAATCGCGAATAAACATCCTCTCAGATTTTACATATTTTCACGATTTAGCGTCAGAACAAAATGGCGTCCAATAAAAATGTTTGAAAAGACAGTATATGTAACACATTTCACTCGTACCTCACTATTGCCAACAAAAAATCATAACGAGGGAAGTTCCGGGTAAAGGAAATTTACCGATTTTTTATCTATGAACCTCGATTACACTTAGTGATACATTGACCGATTTGAATGAATTTTTCAGAAAGTATTCAGGATAGTACCGGAGTGGTCATATAGTAAACACTGAAAAAACTAATGGCGGCATAGAGTCATTTTGAATCCCTTCCCGTCGTAACTTTAAATTGCTTTATTATTAAAGTGACCATATTTCTAAGACCTCAATGCTGGACAGTGGTGCAACTAGACACCGGCTTTTGGGGGCTGAAGCCCTGACCTGACCCTTCGTAGGGTTTAAGTTTAGAGGGGTACCAAAATCTAAAGAAAAGCGTCGCAGACAGAAAGTGCGCCACAGGCGAAAAATTTTCGGGGTGCCACGCCCAAAATCACAATTTTATTTTTTAAATAGAAAAAATTAGATACCTATAGCCATCATACCATATCTTAATTGCAAAAAAATATTTAAATAATGATAAATGTTCCAAAAAACATTTTAATACAATTAACACATACATAAAAGATTTAACATAAAATTTTATAATAAATATCACTGGGTATTAGAAAAATAAATAGGTATTCGTATTAAGAAATTATATAAATCATTATTTAACATTGAACATAAGAAGAAGAGAACTACAAGTATTTTTCTGATGAGTGTATTTTCTTTAAAAAGGTGTCATTGTTGTTAATTTTATTGTAAAATTCTTCGCAAGAACCTTCAAAGTTACACTTTACAACTAGCATACTTTTCAAGGACTCTACACGTAGTTGAGTTTTTTCTTCAGTCCATATGTTATTGACTATCGAAAAAACTCTCTCTGTAACAGCGTTAGTGCCTGGCAAGGAAAGACAAAATTCGGCCACAATTTTTAAGGCGGAATATGGAACATTGTTTTGCCTAAAATGTCCAAAAACTTCCAATCATTTTAAATCTACTTCTGCCTTCTCCCAGGAAGCAAGTTTTTCTTCTGTAGCGTATACCTTTAAATAAGTTACTTCGTCAAAGAGGTTGTTTTCTGGTATTTCAATATGAAATCGGACAGAAAGAAATTCTACAGATTTTTCAATGTCAGACCATTGGATGCGCCTATTAGGAGATATCTATTTAAAATTATCACCAATTTTGAAATGACAATCCGTATAAAAATTTACAGAATAAACCAAGTTTCATCTATGTCACCTTGATCGACTAATTTATTTAATTGTGATTTTACCAACAGGGGTAAGAATACTTCTTTAATTCTTTCTTTAAGTTTCGTGCATAGATTATTTACTTCTTGATAAATGTCAACTATATTCTTTTTATTACCTTAAATGTTTTTAATGAGTTTGCAAGGCTTGATTTTGATGAAAAGTTAATGCCTCTGTTCTTACAGTATAAATTTAAAAATAAGAGTATACTTTACCGCTTATACTCTTAATATCAATTGGAAGATCAGTGGCTGCCTGTATAGAATTGTAAGTTATGTGTGCAACACATCCAACACCAATTGCTATTGGCATTATCGGCACAGTAAGCTATTACTTTATTACATATTTTATTTTTTATTAATATTCCGTAAATCGGGATGAAATTAGTTCAGAAGTTTCTCCCGGTAAATTAACAAAATGTAGAATCTTAACATTAAGGCTAGAGTGCTCATTAAAATATCTAACTAAAGTAGGAAAAAGTTTTAAATTGTTGTGGTTAGACGCGTCTGAAAAAATTGTTACAAAATTAGTACTATTCAAATGTTCTTTAATTTCACTCATAATAAATGGCGCAAGAACTTTTTTATTATTGCCTTTGTTTTCGTTCGGCGGCAATTTTTTTGCAAATAAATTTTGAATTATTTTAGTTGTGCAATCCATTGACCTAAAACTTTTATTATGCATTACAGTAAGAGAATAAAGCTTCGGAAACCGCCAATTTTCGCTGTTCGGTCCAAATTCTGCGAGTCTAAAAAAGTTCGAAATCTTTTGATAATGATGCAGCTGCCAATAAATATCGTTTATGTTTTTCTGACTCGCTGTGCCTAATAACGTCGCGCTTTCCATGGTAGGCAATTGAAAATTCAGCATTACATGTACAACATTGTTCCTGCGTGTTTAGTTTGGTCCTTTTTAAAAAGGGGAATTCCTTCAGTAAGTCGTCATTCACTTTACATGTCCTTTTAGAAGCCATAATTTTATTCAAATTACTTTTACTTGTTACTCACCTAATAAAATAAGGGACAAAAATCGCTTTGTCAAGCAAAACATAAAAATTTTAAGTTAATAAAATTACTTACCCACCCGCGGTTTACAGTTTATACTCTCGTATACTATTATATACATAAAACACATAACATATAGAATTTAATTTGTACCTAATTCTCTTTATTGGTATTGGTGCGAAACAATCAAAAACTGGTACAACAAATGAATAACCTTTGCGACCCACGGCGACGTCACAAACACATTTTATTTATCTTTAGATTAGGGAGGGGGTCTTGTCTAAGATTTTGTCAATCGATAGGAATGGGCTATTCACACCTATGGAACAGCGGGCCAATAAAAACGGGTGATAGTTATTTGCGTACCGCGTGCTAAAAAAGTAAATTGAAGGACATTTTGCAGGACAACTCTTTCGCTGGACAGAGTTTCCTGAATGCTTGACTGTTCTGCCTAATGCTGGACGTCTGGTCGCTTTATTATATTGCCTCAAAATTTACTGCATGAAGGGGGGGATTCATTAATTAGTGTCTTACTGGTGTCATAAGTTTAAATGTGTTTAAAATAGCAAATAACTTTATTCTTGGCACAAAAAGTTTATGCGGAGAGGATAATCTAAAAATATCAATTTTCATATGGTTTTCGTGGTTTTCAGGGTCACAAAGTGCAATTTTACTATTTCGATTTTTAACCGTTGGGATTGCTGATATTCTATCTATGTCAAGATTGTGGCCAACATAGAAGATTTTTTAAAGAAGTTTGTAGTGTGGTACCGGGGTTATTGCATAGCAAATATATTAAAAAAAGTAAAAATGGAGTAATGACGCCACTTTAAATTATTTTCTGCCAGAGAGTTTTCGCACAAACTTTTAAATGCTTTAATATATATTGAAATTTGGAGCATGAAACTGTAATTAATCAAAAAATGTAATTTTGATATAGCTGGAGGTACATCCCTGATCTAGTGGGAGGCAATAATTTTCCTGGTCTGGTTATTTCGCTAAGTAATTACACATCTTAATGAATGATAATAATATTAGATAAGTTTATTCTGGACATAAAACTGTTTCTGTCATAACTGAGGTGCGTGGTGGAAGACGAGTTTAAATTAAAAAAATATTTGTTCTGAAGTATCAAATTTCATATTTTTTGTAGTTTTTAAGGAAATGAACTTTACTTCTACTAATCGTATTAATTTGTGGCAACGAAAATTTATGAAACTACTATTGTGCTATGTATAGACTGCACTTTTTGTATATGATTAGTTAACGTGATTCTGGTAAAATTTTAAGTTCAGTGGACTCCAGTACCTAGGTTTAGGCCTCAAGAATCTTGAACCTGACATTTACAATAAAACCTTTTTTAAATGAAGGATTAAATAATAAAATTATAGAAAAAATAAAACCGATTAAAAAAACACTGAAAAATAAGTGTTTTTAAGTCAGTTTTATTTTTTACAGTTATTTACTACGAGGAAGAGCTTTGAATTCATAAATGATTAATTTATTATAATTAAAATTTCGGTTTTTACTTCCCCCGTAAAAAGAAAGTATTGTCATCGTGAAAAAATCACTCTCCCAGGTTTTTACAGATCCTCAAGTTTAGGGTCCTTAGATGGCAAAATATATGTTACAAAATGTTGGTACGAATCCAAGATGGCGAAACAAATTGGCGACGTAATAAAACATTTAAAAAATCTTCCGCAAAAAACTAATTATTAGAATGATTTCAAATCTTGTGCTAGAATTAAGTGTGATATAGAGGCGAATTGGTAAAATTGTGATACGAATTCAGTATGGCGTTCCTATATGCCAAAAATATGTTTCCTCCCCGATGGTCTGTCTGTCTATCGATCTGTCTCTATATATGACACTTCGCGACATATCTAATAACTACTTACCAGATTGACTTCAAATTTTGGTAAAAAATTAAAACTCATATGGGGATCGACTGATAACGTAATCCAAATAGGGTTCGATTTGAATTTCATCAAAAAGTAATGTAACATATTTTTCTTTATCTGTTAAATATTGAAAAAAGTTACGAGCATAGGTTAAAAAAAATTCTTTTATCAATATGAGGATCTGTTAAAAATCTATTACAAATAGATTTTACTGTGTTAGGATGAGGTAAGATAATAGAAGCTTGACTTCGCACATATTTATAGCAATGAGGGCTTATTGTAAACAAAATTGAACATAACCCAATGGTGCTCGGTGAATATCGATACCTTCTTTTGAAGTACTTAACAAAGTTAATTGTTCTGAGAGAAATTAGATTTTGAGTAGTTCGTCAGAACCTTTTAGGTTTAAAAGAATATCAGTCACAAATTAATTTTTTTTTATATTGTCATTGTCAGACTCAACTTTACCTGAATTGGGGGTTTCTGTGGGAGTTTCACTAGTACTGGGGTGTTGACTTGACTCGGTATGGTGTAAATCACGAGTTTCGCTAGGATCAGGAATGTCGCTATCATGATTTGTGGGTATTGACATCATCATATTGTCAATTGTGTCAATTAAACTTTCTATTTCATCCAAACTGGTAAATAAAAATGGCGATTTTAAATTTGTTATTGAAACACAGACAGATTGACCATATAAAAATGTTTCTAATTTTAAATCGCTATTTATAACAATTGTCCAAGTTATTAGAGGACCAGGAGTATATTCAAGTTTAAATAAAGTTATTTTATCTGTATCCTTCACCGAAAACCACTCTTTCCTTAAATTAAAATTTAGAAATCCTTTTAAAGACTCTTCAAAACTTTGAAAACATGTAGCCCCTCTATGTAAATTAAACTCTTATTTACTTTGCTGTATGGCTTGCAAAAGATGTAGTTTATCAAGATTCTTATTTTTTTCATCTTTACTTTTGCGGTCAAGAAGGTTTTTTGACAAATAATTGGGGCAATTTGGGAAAACCGTTGGTACAGAATTTTCTTTTAATCGGGTTTTTTTTTAAATGTAGTGAAATAATTTTACATGTTCTCGGATCCTGTTCTGAAATATCCCAAATTATACTATCTTTAGAAAAACGTAGCTCACACACTTTAGTGTTTTTATTGGGCACTAATTCATCCCGCGGAATTGCTCGTAGCCATTTTTTTGCAAATCACTGTCTTTCGGGAAACTAAACACTTGAACTTTTGGTCCGGTTTTGTAATTACCCCGGCAGTTAGGCGCACAACACTTGAACGGCATGTTTACGTGAATTTAAAAGTACAAAAACTAATAAATATAATTAAATTTTCACCCAAAATGGAGAAAAAACTCCTCTATTTACTCTACTTCAAGAACAACGACATCATGTTTCACACTGTTTTGTTTTCGGTTAGCAAGTGCCGGTTGTCGGCCAGTACGTCTAATGGCCAGTTATCACGATACGACATAAGCAAAACTGCATTGGTCTATGCTTTAATGCATTTCTTACCGGAGCCGACTGTCGGCCTAGATGTGGTGAAGTAAGGCCTATTTTAATTTCAGCTGGTAAGCCTCGTTGTTAAGTAGGTATTGGTACCGGTCGGGTCTCCGGCACATACACAGTGGGTCAGGTTCAGTGATTGCGCCAGTTTGTTATTGTGCTATATAGTGAGACAAAAAAAATTATTTCTTTGACAAATATGAGCCAATATGCCTATTAGATATTGCAATGAAATCCATATTATCAGTCTCTACCTACTCCGTTGGCCTGCAGATATTTCCCAGATATTTAGTGTCTGAATGGTTTTCGTTAACGATTCTCTTGGTGTTATGTTAGAGTGGTGTATTATTTAGGGTTAGGATCCAATAAAAAAACAACAGACTTTTTTAAACTGTGGTCATTTCGCTATTTTATTGTTGCGTCCTCAGGGCACATATATAAATTCTATATCCTGCACGAAACCCATATTATTAATCAAACTTATCTGATATTTAGTTTCTAAATGGTTTTCGTTAACGATCCTCTTGTTTTTATGTTAGAGTGGTGTAATATTTGGGGTTAGGATCCAGTAAAAAAACCAGACGATTTTTAAATTGTCGACGTTTCGCAACTTTATTGTTCCATCTTCAGAACATATGCAGATTTTATATCCTGCATGAAACCCGTATTACCAGTCTTTACCAACTCTGTTGGTTCGCAGATATTTGCCAGATATTAAGTTTCTAAATGGTTTTCGTTAACGGTCTTCTTGTTGTTATGTTAAAGTGGTGTATTATTTGGGGTTAGGAAATATCTGCGGATCAACGGAATACGTAAAGACTGATAATATGGGTTTCAATTTAGGATGGCGAAAAAAAATGGCGGCCAAATAAATTTTTTAAAAATAATAATCGTAAAAAAATTTTGATCAATTGACTTTAAATTTTGCAGAAAAATTAAATGCGCAGATGGGATAAACTGGTACGAATTTAATATGACGTAACAAAATGGCGGCATGTGCCAATGTAAAAACTATTTATTGGATTTATTTTAAATTAAGCCCAAAAGTTAAATGTAACATAGGTAGAAAGAAAATGGTAAAATATTGGTAGGAATCCATTATCATGAAACAAAATGGCGCCCAATAAAAATGAAAAGTATATGTAACACTTATATACTGTGACTATGTACTGAAGTAAACTGAGTCACACTTCACTATTCCGCACAAATGGAAAACATCATACGAGGGAAGTTCCGGGTAAAGGAAATTTGCCGATTTTTTTATTTATATAATAAAAATATTGTATTTTTAAACTCGACTAGCAGGTAAGTAACAATTTTATATTAAATTCACTATATTTAAATAACATTTAAAACTGTAATTGTGAAATATTAAACTAGTACGACAAAAAAATTCAACTCAATAATTTTTGTCTAAAGTTACTATTTATACTTTTGAAATTCCCTGGAAGATAAAAATTCGTACGTAAACCGATATTTGCATAATTTTTTCTTGTTTACAGAACACACACACACATACACACACACACACACACACACACACACACACACACACACACACATACACACACACACACATACAGACCATTTTTCAATGTCAGAACATTAAAAAGTATCGAAAATCTACGCCCGTGGCACCAAAAATTTAATCCCCGCGAGACACTAACCTAGAATACTTTTGGTTCAAATTTTAAGCGAACCGTTTGATCGTTCTCATAAATGATCGTTGGTTGGCGAAAATTTTGTTTGCATATACACAGACGCACACAATCGTACAGATATCATACAATTTTGTTCTAAAAATATATTTTTCGTATTCTAGGGACTCTAAAACGTAAATTAAACTTATATTTTTTAGAAAAAAATTCAATACTTAATCTATATAACGTACACAGTGTACGTTATATAATTAGCTGTTATATGTTGGCAATAAAAATAACTCCTTTTTATTCGCTTAAGAGTGGAATTTAAAACAAATCTGAAATTTATATTTGAATAATTTTCTAAAAGCCATTGACGAAAGAATCGTAGTAAAATATTTTTTAGGTAAATGCATATTCTAAACATATATCATCCCTATAAGGTTTAAATTTTGAATGTCCCTTGCTCAGTAGATGCATATGTTATACAAGAAAACCCTGTTCACAATTCCAAGTTTCTAGACACGATTATTATATAGCTTTGTCACATCCCAGTGATTTGACCGACTTTCTAAAATTGAAATTATTAACACCCTTATATATCTTAAAATCTCTGTATCAAATTTCTTTCGTGACCCCTATACTTTACGAGATAATCGAACGTTTTCATACATACATATCACCCTGTATATACACCGACATAGATTAAATTAAAAATTGTAATTAGAATATTTATGATCAATTGTAATCTGATATATTCATTACAAGGAAATCTCAGAATTCCAAATTTATAGACCCGATTATTTAAAATATATCACTTTGTCACACCCCGACTATTTTTGACCGACTTTGTAAAATTAAAATTATTAACACCCTTATATATCTTAAAATCTCTGTATCAAATTTCTTTCCTTATCTCATATACTTTACGAGATAATCGAACGTTTTCATACAAACATATCACCCTGTATATACACAAGCATAGATTAAATTAAAAAGTGTAATTAGAATATTTTTCTATTATTACTATTAATGATCCATTGTAATTTAATATATTCATTAAAAGAAAATCTGAAAAACCTAAAACTTGTAGAATACTAAAATTTTCTCGAATTGTAATACCCATAATATCGTCAAATTACAAAATAATGTAAAAGCTCAAATGTAAAAAAGGTACTATTTAAAAGCGGCAAAACCTCAGTTTAAACTCGAATGACCAGCGACAGTATGAAATTAATATTATATTCGTATACGCGCTAAATCGCGAGAGCAATGTCGGCAACGTCGCTATATTATATTTGATTTGATACTTTATTTGTGAAATTCCTTTTTGTTGTAGGACAGAAATTTTTAATAGACATTTTATGGTTTAAAAACTTCCCATTATAACCTATTTCATTTTGGGTACTTGAGCTTCTAGTTTTTAAATTTTTTAGCCCCTTGAAGCCTTATTTTTAATTATTACTTCTTGATCTAATACTCTTGTTTTCACAAACGCAAGGGTTATTCTTTCTTCAGATAATGTTTCAAACGCAATTACTACTCCTGTAAATGTTTACGGCAACGTTAATTATAAATGGGCAACCTTATCGGTTTCAGTCATCTGAGCATCAGCAGCGGTTAATTAAATAATTAAATCATCAAATGTGGTAAAATGATTCACTATGTTGTTCTTGTACAAGCGTTAGAAATGATCCACCTAAATATTGTATAATTTGATTTCTTGCCACCCTTTCAGCCCTATCCCAGTTTGGAACAATTGGTCTAGGTGGATCTTGATCGATAACTTTCAATACATACAGTTCATCTAAGAGCGAGCGAATTCTCAATTTCGGCTCTACATTAAATGGCGCTATATTTCTTTTTGTTTGCACAGTTTCAATATTAAAAACAAAATTTGCAAAGCCACACTTTTTAAACACCTATACCGAAGTTTACAGAATAATAAACTGTTTTTTAAACCGCCCGACCTGAGCCCATATCCTATTGGGTTTTAGGGGAAAGAAAAATCAATTATGCCGATAATTTTTTATTTATATTTTCAGTATGAAATCTTTTATGCGACTAACTAATAAAAACACCCTAGCTTTGCCTTAATTCCATATCATTGATTATCTCATTTTATATAGCAAAACAAACAACCTTTTTATAACACTAAATTCTGCTTATTAGGCATTCCTAATAATACGAATGAACGTATATGTGTGGATATACAGATTGTCCTTATTCAAATAATATGTAAACGGAATAACAGAACATCACCCTCAAAATAGCCAAAGCCAAATACAAGATTCATATAACAACGATATAACCCTAATGAAACTGCGAAAGCAGATAATGATGAAAATATAAACCTAGGTCAGGATCAGTTATCTATATTAGTGCAACCTGACAATAAACACATAAATATCACGTCAGTTGGTGAGGATGATAACGTCTCTGTACACTGAATCGAATGTCAAGACCGTATCGTAGGCGTCCCAACCGCAGATGAAACACTGGTTATTGTGGCTCATATCAAGTTGTGATAAAAGATACATTACATCCTTGAGCGTGATCCAAAAAAACAGAGACTTATTTCAAAAGAAACGGAAAAAAAACCGTTCAGATGTCTAGAGACAATTTTGAACAGGACGTTAAATTTCGTTAAGGACTATGTAATTTTCCACAAGCCCTACTGTTTATATTTCAAAAACCCAAACACTTACGATCCAACACTGTTTGAAAAAACTCGTTGACGTTACCGATAAAAATGACATCATTGAAATAATAAAATATTACCATGAAGGTAAAACGGATCAGCTAGGAATCGATACGAGCGAGGCCTAGTAGAGAATGAATAAAAAACTATTTTTGACCAAATTTGAAAAGTTCCATTCAAACGCACATCTCGATATATACACATTAGATATATATATATATATATATATATATATATATATATATATATATATATATATATATATGTTGATTTTTACTCCTTCACGGATGGAAAAATACAATGTGTTTTCATTCCGGGTGTACATCCGTTCACTACTGTCGTTCTGAAAAGAACGACCTATAATAACCTAAAATAAACCCCGAAATTCAACAAAAAATCATACCACGGGAAAAGTCGAGCAGATGTCCTAAACTCTATGGTTTACCAAAAATACACAAACCAGGCGCGCCTATCAGACCTATTGTTAGTGCTGTTAATTCGCCGCTACAAAAACTGGAGAAATACCTTTCTGAAATTATGCAACCAACTGTAGAAAAAGCTGATTCATTTGTAAAAAACTCGGAGCATTTCACTCGAATTATACGAGATATCGTCCTTGAAAAAAACGACATCATAGCAAGCCTAGATGTCAAATCGTTATATCCCAGTATTCCCATCGACGAAGCATTGGACAAGATTGCTATGAACGAGGATTTCCAGGCACATATAATAGAACTCTCGGAGCATTGCCTCAAAAATACTTATTTTTCTTTCAACGGGCAAATGTATAAACAAATAGATGGTGCTCCAATAGGGTCCTCGCTATCACCAGTAGTCGCGAATTTATTTATGATATACTTCGAGAAAGAAGCTCTTGAGAAAGCAAGTTTAAAACCCAAATTATGGATTCGTTATGTGGATGACATATTTATTATATGGCAGCATGGTCATGCAGAGCTCGAAAAATTTCTGACTCACGTAAATTCAATCCACCCCAGAATACAATTTACTCTAGAGTTAGAGGAAAACAACAAACTACCATTTTTAGATGTTTTGGTCACAAAACTACATAACGGACATTTCGAATACACCGTGTATAGAAAACCAACACATACAGACAGATATTTAAATGCAAAATCACATCATCACCCAGCACAAATTCAAGCTGTGGCAAATACTCTAATATCTAGATCCGTGCGACTAACTGAAACACAGACGAGACAAAACGAACTTAAGGTAATATCTAGTGCTTTAAAGAAAAATGGCTACACAAATCGCACCATAGAGAAAGCTATTAATGCACAAGTTTCCCGAACAACGAACAACAAAAAATATGAACCGGGAAAGCAACGAGTAGTCTTACCATATGTAAAAGGCACAACAGACAGAATCGGAAGAATTCTGAGGAAACACAACATACAAACAATACACAAGCCACAAACAACTATAGGTAAACTACTCGGAAACCCAAAAGATAAAATCAAACTGGAAAACCACGGAGTGTACAGTATTCCGTGCCAGGACTGTGAAAAGTTGTACGTAGGGCAAACTAACAGGCGAATATCAGCAAGAGTGGAAGAGCATAAACTCAGCATCAGAAATAAACAAACAACCTCAGCTTTATTCCTACATCATCAGGAAACCGGCCATAAAATAAATTTCGATGGGTGTAGGGAGATTGCCAATATAGAACATTATAAGACCAGAATAATCCGAGAAGCCATAGAAATTGAAAAGCAAGGTGATTTAAATAAAAGGGACGAATCATTAAAACTACCAACAGTATGGAAGACAATAATAGACAAATCTAAAATCGCAAAAACTCAAGCGCAATTAGCGCAACAACAACAGCACCATCCAGAAAACATAAATAACGACCAACGCCTGCGCAGATATATAACCTTCGGCCCCGAGTGGGAGTATAAAAGGAAGCGTCGCAGTCACCAACCCTTCAGTCTCTATTCGGACGCGAGAAAGAAAGCTTCGAAAATGCCAAATGTGATTTTGGCGAAACGTCAGCAAAACTGTTCTTTTCAGAACGACAGTAGTGAACGGATGTACACCCGGAATGAAAACATATATATATATATATATATATATATATATATATATATATATATATATATATATATATATATATCGTCACCTGACTATTGGTTTGTTCTACCTCCAAAATTGTAAAATGTGCAGGAGAGCGTTTTAAAGTTTTGATACTGAATATTTTAATGAAATAATTGAATTTTTAGTAATTCAAGTGAAGGATGTATGGTAACAAGGTGTGAGGATTACACCTATTCGGTTTTTTTTGGTTTAAACTCCAGGAATTTTAAAAAAATCGACAAAAAACCAAACGGAGATAGGACAAAGTCTTTGATATTATGATTTTTTTCTTGGAGATAGCGCAAAAAGCTTACTAGAAGGGGATATAGAATAAAACAATATTCGATTAGATAACATTTATTGCAAATATCCAGGATAAACATTAACACAAAAATACATTGCTAAAAGGTAAAAGTTTGACAAAAAAAGTGTCAAATTAAAAAAAAAATGCTAAAACTAATAATAATCAGTCATGCAGATAAAATACAACCAAAAAACATCAATTTTCCTCTATTTTGTAAATTTCATATTTCAGATTTTTTAAATTATTTTATGTAATTTAAAACACTGCAAGTAATAAAAATGAAAGTTTAACAAAAAATAAAAGCCAGATTTAAAACAGCGTAGTATAATATAGTTACCTAATCTGTAAAAAAAAACTAAAACTAGGTATATATTTTCAGACCACTACAAACAAAAACAACAATAACAAGTTTAACAAAAAATCGAGCAAAAAATATAAGTTACTAGCCTGTCTTTTTAAGTTTTCTATTTATTTTTTTTTATTTAGTTTGTAAACATAGTTTTTCAAAACAGTTTCTTTGTAAAACTTTCTGTCATCTTCTTCCATAGTATTTAACATGGAATACAATGAACTCTTTTTTTCTTCTGATAACGAACTTGTTACTTTCATCAGTGGAGCTAATGGAAATTTGTTTAAAGTATTTTTTGATTTATTTTTATTAGTAGCTCGCAATAACTTTTTTTCATTACCCTTCAGGTTGCAAATAATGAGTTCATCTTCAAAAGAATTCCTATACCGAATGTTAAATATATCAGACTTTTCATAAATAATATGTTTAATTTTTGTATAAGGAACAAGGTTATACGTAAGATTAAAAGACTTAGGAGAATAGTTGTCATAACTTGAATTTGTCATTTGCAGAATTTTAAAATTTAGCTTACCTTGGGGTAATTTTAACAATACCCTCATAAGTGAAAGCGGACTGTGAATGTCTACGAACCTAATATGTTTTTCAATTACGCTATGCGCACAGTCTACTTCTTGAAGAGAGCTGTGTCCCGGCTCACAAAATTTTTGTTCTATTAGGTTCACATTAAGACTTTCAGGTGAAGAAAGAAAATTTTGCAAAGCAAATGACATTATGCAATTTTTATTTTGCGGGACACAGCTGTCCGACCACAATATAATTTTCGTCAAACCCAAAATATTTTTAACAATTTCAGTCAAAATTCTGACTAGGGCATTAGCAAGGTCAATCCCACCACGACCGGTCATACCCTCATTCCACAAGCAACAATAAACAGTTTTATTAATATTGCAATATGCTGTCAAGTTGTAGCAATTAAGTTTTTGTTTATAAAAGTGAGATGACACATTTGACTTAGGCAGGGAAAAGACATTTTGGAGGTCAAAAGAAACAACTGCAATTGTTTTGTCACCAATTTTTCGGTCATTATCTTTTTCGCTTTTAGCGGCGATTTTATTTTTTTCGTGAATTTGATAAGAGATGCGAGGTTCTTCGGAAGGGTTTAATTGAAGTCTGAATTCGGTGCACTTATCGCAAACATCTTTTTTTGGCCTATGAAAGGCAATATTAAATTCATGGTTAAAAATTCTTGAATAAATTACATATTTAACAGGATTGTCTACTTTCAACCGATAAAGAGAATATATTTTAGATAAATTCAAGTTACTTTCTATATATAATTTTTGAGAATTAGCCCTGCAATAATGAGAGGCCACCAACGGAAACGACTTAATATGGGCTCTTACTTCATCTTTTTGCGATTCGGAAATAACCTTTTTTTGGTTTTTGCCCTTAAGAGGCGATCTTGGAACTCCAGTTTCAGCATTATAAAATTTAGAAAAAAAAAATAAATTCTTTGGGAACTTATATCAAGCGTTCCCAGGAAAAAGTCTTTACAGACGCGTACTTTCTCAGAGCCATTATTCTCAAAATAATATTCAAAAGAAAATACTTTTCGATTAGTTTCCCCGCGAACCCGTGCTTTTTGCTTTCGAATAACAAATTTGCTGTAAAAATGCGTTTTCTTGGTGTCAGAAAGTGACCAAAAGGCATCATGAATTTCTTGCCGATTTACAATACTAAACTTAGTAGCGCAGTTAAATTTACAACTTGAACGTTTACAACCATTCTTCACCTGTCTCTGTTCATGTACTTTTCCCTTAATATCCGTATATTCTTCTCCATTTTCCCGTTTTCTTTTCCTAACATTCATTACCCACTTGCTGGAATCACGTAACCTTTTCCTAGTAAGTTTTTTTTTAGAAGGGTTTCTTGTATTATTATTATTTGTGTCTTGGACTTGCTCCCCTTCCAAAATGGTTCCACCTAGCAAATAATAGAATAAATAGCCAGCAACCACCATGAAAAAAAAGTTAAGGAAATAAACAAGTAAACATAAAAACAACTACGGGAAATCACAATATTTTATTTCAATATTTAAGGGTACCTTGAATGGGTTCGTGAATATTATTTCCGTGGATAATAACTCCATCCTCAAGTTCAATATCCAATGACGCAATGTCAACTTCTCTAAATAAATCCCTTTTTACTCGTTCTCGCTCGATGCAAAGTTTTTGAGATCTTGTGGTAGCGGTACTAACAGAGGAACTAGGTTCCCCTGAGGAAAATATCATATTCATCATCCTAAAAATTAAAATTTATACCTACAAAACAGGCTTCTAAATAATTATATTATAAACTATATTTTTTTAAATTAAAAATAAAAACAAAAAATGTAATGAAAATCACTTCATTCTTTCAGTATTTTATAATATAAAACAGATTTACAGATTGAGGTTATGGTTATTTTTTAAATTTAAGCCCATTTTTCATTTGATTATCCTAAATATTAGTTTTAGACAAATGGTTTACTTACCTTAGAGTATTTGGAGTCAGTTCAGGTGCAGGTGAACTCAAATCACTCATTTTAGTATAATTAAATTACAACTTTTCGTTAGGATAAAAACCCGCTAAAACCCGCAATACTTACTAACTTTTCGATCATATAAAGTAATGAAATTATGAAGGGGTCCAAGACGAAAATTTAATTTGAATACTCAATTGGCCAGAAAGGAGATAGAACAAAATATGCGCTTCTGCATCCTTAACTCTCATTGGCTCTAATGGAGATAGAACAAAAGTGTACCCATTGATTTATTAACCAATTAGGAGATAGCGCAAATACAAAATTATTTTCAACATAGCACAAACCAATATTCTCTTTAGGAATTCTTTTTTATTCTATGTAGAACAAAAATTTAGTAATGGTAGATAGAACAAACCAATAATCATAACTAACGTAAGTAAATAGGAGATAGACTAATTTATTTCGGCAAATAACAGCAATACAAATAAATTCGAGTGGAGATAGAACAAACAAGTCCTACTTTATACGAAACCGTCAAAATGTCAATTTATCAAAAATTGGAGGTAGAACAAACCAATAGTCAGGTGACGATATATTATACTATTATATACTTTTCCTGCTCAAACATATAGACGTAGACAACGAATTTAATAGTAAAGTAATTGCTACAATTGCATAAAATTAAAATTAATTTCTGTTCACCCCAGACTCCACTCGACACTCTCTGAGCACATTCGTTTCTTGAACAATCAAGAATTTAAGAAAACGCTCATGGCCCAGTAAAATTATTTATGCCTACAATACTAACTTACAATTCCTTACATTCCTCAACAAAAATGAAACCGACTGACATAATAAACGGTCACATTATCGAAGATGACCCCTTCAACATTAACTTGGACCAATTAATAATTAGCGACTATATTAATGACCATAAAAATAAAATAAAAATGTTATATTCGTAAATATTCACAAACGTAAAATATATAACAGGTAACAATGTTATAAACGTTATATGAGAGATATGATATGAGAGATACCTAGTTCTAAATTTTCCAACTTTTAGATAAAACAAATATTTAAGAAACCTCAAAATCTAAACTATCTATCTATCTAAACAAAATCCTAAGAATATATAAAAATTAATAAAAAGTAATTTAATGTTTGTTTAATTGCAAAAGAGTAGTAAGAAATAAAAAGTTCCAGTGGCACCAATTTCCCCTGCTATGCTTTGCTTGTCACACGTTTTTCAAGAATTTGACCAACGTTTTTTTGCGCTTATTTAAATAGTGTTATTGCATGTCTTTGAAACGACAATATTATTTTAGTAATAATTTTGATGTTCTCAGAAATATATAGTTCTTGGCGTTTTTCTCAGAAACTATTAACTGCACAGACGATTTTAAAATTGTGGTTTTGCGTATTTCATTTTATTCAAGGTACAGTTATATGCGCGTTTTTTGTTGGTTTCCCCTATAGGCCTATTCCACTAAGCTACAGTGTCTTCCATGTACTCGGTATTCGTACAACTTGGCCAACAGTTTTGCACATAATTGTACAATACAAGATAGCCTTAACGCAGCTGCATCTTTTCACACAATCTTCTTTGCAGTTGCAAGTGATTAATGATAAAATTGAGGCTGGGGAGGACACATATGTTGTGTATATAGGTGACACTATGTTGTTAACTTTTTTCCAGTCTCATAGGTCGGGTTTTAAAGATTGTTTTCGCTATATTTGTACTCGCAGGAAAGTGTACCGGGGATTTCGCTGCTCTGCAGCTGATGAGGGAAAACTACAGTGCTATTTGTTTGACCAACTAACTTATTCAAACAGGAATATCTTTGCTGACTAAGGCTGCATTCTGATGGTTGAAGTTTGTATATTTCTAATATAAATCTTTCTCCGGATTTCTCAATTTTTTCAGGGGTTCACTCTGCATTGTTAAAAACATCTACGATACTATCAAGGTCTTTTTTCCTATTAAACATTTGTACGTATTGTTGTTTTCTTTTCACAAAAAATCCTGATGTCTCACAGCCGCCTGAATAATAAATAAAATAGATTGTTTTAATTTGCGTAAAATACTAGATGATAGTAAGTCCCTGGAACTGTAAATTCTCCTTTTCACATTACGTATGGCCTCTTTTAGGAATATAATGTACCTCTCTACATGCAAGGGAAAGTGCTGTTAATAAAACAAGAAGGTCGACATCTTGTCCAACAACTAGAACTTGTTTCATATTCTGATGGCAGTACGGACAATCTGGACATCAGCATCATTTACTTCAACTGATGTACTAGTATATTTGCTATTACAGTGTATTTAGTTAATTAAATTATATTCCTGTCTTTAATATACTCCCTCCTGTACAATTTATGTACTATGATTACTTCGACATTTTCAAAGTGTTCGTGTTTGCTATCTTCTCTAAGCTTGTTAACGTGATTTAAATTCATCAAACTTTTTTTACTTGCACATCCACTTACGATTTTTGATTTTTAAACGACTGCCGATGGCGGTCAGATCAACAAAAATTTGTATATTTAATCTAGCTGAAAGCAACCCTGACTTCACTTGTTCGTAGCTCGAAATGCCTTGGATAAAATGAAATGTGCAAAAGATAGCTCAACAGTCAAATATTTCAGTTCTTCCTACACTTAGATACTAGATTTGATATAGGTGGGTTATTGATCATAATCGATTTCATGGTGATGTTGTTGGTAATGTTGCCAAGTTTAACAGTTTTGCAGAAAACAAGGAAACTCCATTTTTTCAGGTATAACCCCGTAATTATAATTTATTATGACCTCAAAGCCTCAAGTTACTATTTCACTTGTTTTTCAAGCTATGACAACAAAGCATTTTTTGTAAAAAGTACCGGGGGCAACTATTTCAGTACCTTTTATATATATACACCAAATCTAATACATGGGGTAGGCTAATATAATGTCTGATGCCACGATTGGAGATGTCAAATTTACTGGTTCTGCAGAAAATAAATAAATTTTGTTTTTTAATGTAAAGCCCTGTGCTTATATTTATGCGTGCTGTTTCTCCCTGCTTACATTGAAGGGCGATACATTTTGCACATGGGGTTTATTGATCATGTGCCTGCAGCTACCATTAAACTTTTTAAATGCTTTTTTTATGAAATAACGAATCCCATCTCCAAAACAAAAATACAAACTTCGGGGAATAAGAGCAGAAAGATGCGACAATATTATCTCAAAACCTTTGGAATCTGAGTCTACAGTGCCGAAAAAACGATTAAATTTCTGGAAGGAAATTCTTATTACCCAAACCGTTGAAGACGATAACCATGATTTTTTTATTGTAAAATAAATCTTAAATAATTTTAAAAACGTTTTGGACTGAATAATCAAAAACGGCATGCCAAATAACTTATAAGCATGCACCTTTCTTTAAAATTTTCTCGAAAATTTTAATGGAAACAGTAGAAGAACTCGCGCCCTTATTCTTTAACTCGTAATATGTTGTATTTCTATCAGGAAGAATAAAATATATTGGCAACTGGCATTTGTTTATAATATTAAACGTAGAATTAAGACGCATTTATGGTAATAGTTGAAATATTTTCCCCATTTTGGCTACATTTCCATCTTTTAGCAGTAAAAATAGGTTTTAATGGCTAACAATAAACGCATGTTAGTTACTTCATTTGTCATTGGGCATTACTTATTGTACTACTTGAGTTTAGTTTTACTTAGGGTATCTTATTGCTAAAATGCTTAGTCACTTTTACAGAAAGATTAACTATATTCAGTGAACGTGTATTATTTATTATCGTTTTTCATTTCTGGATTGGTAAAATAAAACTAGTACTCCTAAGAATATAATGTATTTAAACAGTTAAGTACATAGGTAAATCACAAGTATTAAAAAATAATTTTACATGTTTATATTAAAACAATTATTTTCTTATCTTATACAAATACTTTTTCTTATTATCTCGTTTTCTTAAACCAAAAAATTTACATAAATAAAATAAATACTACTTACAGATTCTATCAATCTTATGGGAGGTAACTTCGGTAACCAAAGTAAACTAATGCTAATAATTAACCGATGATCTATATTAATTTACTAAACAAATAATTACGCACTTATGTTACAATGAGTAGCACCTTTAAATTACTTATTTCGATATGCAGTTTAGTTTTTCTTTTCATTAAATCCAAGTACAATTTTTATTATACTTCTTTGAAAACACCTTATTTTCATCTACCTTTGAGACAACGTAAAGTGGGCTTTTTCGGGCCAGCGAATCAAAATACCGAATATATGGCTTTAAAGCGGTAATATACAGCAATGTAAACTAAATTTAAGAAAGTCGTTCTCTCTGATAATTAGCATGTCCTATGTTTTTAGTTGGAATTGTTATTAACTGTTAGTTATGTTAAGTTTATTAACGTAACTAACTATTATTTCATATCTTTTTTTATATTGTGTTTTTGTATTGTCGTTTTCAGAGAAGTCAAATAAAAAAATACCGCTCACTACATGTCCGAAAATAGATTATTCCGTGCTTGCATGACTTCCCGTTTGTCAAACGCGCACGGAGAAATCCTTGTTCCCGAACTCCTAGTGAAGTACACTATTTATATAATTCTTGCTGCAAGCATTTTTTAGCACTCTAATTTCGCCTTACTTCGTTCTGTAAACGAATCGCTGGTGAGGGAAAAATGAACTTTCCGTAGTTGCTTGAAAAATACATTTTGATAAATACCATTGGATCAGTAGGTAAACCAGTGGAAAACGCTCTTATTTTAAGCAATAAACTCTATTCAGTGTTTTCCAAAATAAACGAACAACCTTTCAGTATTGTTCCAAAATAACTGACATATTCTCTTAAGAGGATATCTGAGTGAATATAAATTCTCGATCCTGCTGCTCCACATAAATCACATGATATTTGCAGTATGACAGGTCGACATGGTTAACCGACAGAAACCTTATATTTAGTCTAGAGAACAAGCCGGCGGTTCAGCAAAGTACAAAAATATGGCGGTTGACCTTTTTTGAAACAAGAAAAAATATGTGCAATGATAAAGTACTGTCTTTCGTATAAACTTTACGAAAGAAACAAAATATTTCTATTTGGAACAATTTTTTTCTTCGTAAGTAGTGCACAAAATTACCATATTTGAAATATCTGTATCACAGGTCGACATGGCAGTTGACCCCGAAAAACGCGTTTTTTAGTAAAATGCAGTTGATCTTTTCTAAAAAAAGTTAAAATTAAATTTATTTAGATTTATAACAGAATATCAGAAAGTTTACCGTTTTTCAATAAACAAAAAGTTATAACAAAAAACGAAAAAAAATATATAAACAATGAATAAATACTGTCCTTCAGATAATCTTAACGAAAAAACAACGTACTTTTACTCCAAATATTTTTTTTCATTGGTAAATAAGACGTTGAAATGTAAACGCGTTTTAGAATACTTCAACATCCTTTTAAATAATAAAGATATTCATATATATTTTTCTAATGAAATGTTGGTATTGCTTGACGTAATTTAATTATATCTAGCCACTTGTTGTAACTTCCGGCAGGGCCGTAGCCAGAAGCGTGACAAAATATTTTTAGGTCGTATACTTACTAGGAATAATGTAGAAATATCACAAAATTAATACCAATTGTTTGTATAAATAACGTTAGTTAGTTTTATTACTTTGAAAATTAACACAACTCAAAATAAAAGTAACAAAAATATAACAAAACAAAACAAAAATCAAGTTAATAAGAATAATAACAGATAATTGAAGAAAATAGGATAATCAAATAAGGGTTAAATTATTGATATGCATTAGAATCTTAGAAATTATGCGAGATAGGAAGTAGCTTAAATTGGGACAATTTAAGGTTCATTAATGTATCGTTGAGAAATTCGAATATTTTGTTATTTGAGGAAATTTTGAAAACCTAAATGCACATTCCAGAAACAGTTTTTCATGAGAAATATAGTGGCATGCTCTCGTTTTCAAGACCAGTAAGCATTTAATTTTCAATCCTCTTTGTCCACAGAAATCTTAAACCACCAGTAGAGTATTGAGGTTTCCGTGCCAAAAACATCAGCAAATTGATAAAGCATAATGTTTAATACAGAACAGAACAATTAGAAAAGTTGTATTATTAATATTATTAGACTATTATTAGATAGCCCAAAAATATTAAACTTGGGTGGGGCATGTTATGGTACAAACGGATTTGAAAAAACCCCTCAAAGATAGTACTCAAAAGAGTTCAGGTCTAGACTCCTTGGAGGCTACCTAACAAATTCATGTTTTCCAATCTATTTAATTAGAAACATTTCATTTAATAATAATTCTGTAACATCTCTTCCGTAATGTAGAGGATTCCTACCTTGCTGCCATCGTAACTATCTTAATTCTTTTAAAGGTTCCCCAAAAAAATTAAAATCGTATGTAGTTAATTCAGAGAATCTGTTGGGTCAAGATTCTCCGTAAATAAAGAAAACGATAGTTTTTTTTGTTTCTACATGTTGACCCACATATAAAAGTTTCTAGCCCCTGTGGCCTCACTTCTTACTCTTACCTTAGATTTTCCTAAACTACTAACATTTATTACGTCTATTAAATAGACCATAAGTAGAAAAACAGCATCTATAGACGTATTTCATACAGCCATGGGCCTTGACAATTGAATATACTATTTAAAATAATAAATACAAGGGTTTGACTAAAAGAATTGAGTTAAAAAAGCAAACCTGAGAAAGCTGTAGTAGTATTATTGTTTAGTCTTCATTTGAACCTGAAGACCTTCGTGGTTATCTTAATTTTAAGAACAAGAACATGTTCCGATTTCAATTATTGGCGTTTGGTTAAATTTTTATGAAAATTAAATAAAAAATGTAAAGCATTGTAAAAATCTGCCCTTGTATAAAGACGTTTTTCTAAGTTGGGGAAAATAAAATTGTCCTCCGCCTGGCTACGACCCTGAGTTGGGTTCTTGAAATAACGTAGAAGGAAGCTTTTTTGTTCCTCAGACATTTCTAAAGCAAAAAATTATTTTCTGGTAAATATTAATTTCGAAAAAATAAACCGCATTAAGTAGATTTAACTGACTTACCTGAAAATATTCTAACATTTACGGGAAAAGTTATAAAAAAGATTTCTGAAGCGAAGGACATTTTTTTCAGTAAATTTTCGGTGCAAAAATTAATCTTCAGAGATATGTATATTCTTGGACAGCTGAAATTCTTATTGTAAAATCCTTCAAAGTTAATTTATTCTTGACCTTCGTGATATACTATCTATTCTCTCTTTCCTATATTCTAAGCTGTGTTAAATCCCGTCAATGCTACTAAATTACCAAAAAAAACTAATATCTTAGTGTTAACACCTAATGATCATCTCATGTGAAAAATATTAAAAACTAACGGGCCGAGTTTAATTTCACATAATAGTGCAAAACTATCTAGGATTCTTTTGTGATTGTGATCCATATGTGATGCAATTTGTATGAAAGTGTTGCACTTAGTCATTTTAATGCTTTAAGAGACTAAGAACTTAAATTTATAAAAATAATATTATTTAGGAGCTACAGTACTAAAGTTGCATGCAAAGAGAAATATATGTAAAAACAAAAAAATCACTACTATTATACAGTGTTTCAAAAACATACCCCAAGCTATAATAAATAATTGTATATTTTCCAAAAACAAGAAGAAAAATTCTATATAGTCCTAATATGTTCTGTATAGCGCCGATTCCTTTCCAAGCCATTAAATACGAGAATATAGCGAATAGTGGTAGTCCTAATATATGGTTTAATTTTAGATATAAACATACAACTACACTTTGCTTACATATGTTTTGATAATTAGTGCGCACGCCACTGATTTTTTAAACTTGATTATTTTTGGCTTGATAGTTTTCTTGATTAGTTTATGAAACCCACATAAAAGTTGTTTTTTGTAACTTTTTATTAAATTGGGTCGTTTCGAAGAAAAAAAGATAAAAAATTGTTAAAAATCACTTTAATATGTAAAAAGTTACATTTATACATTCCGAAAGTGAAGTAAATTATTCAGGTAATCTAAAAGTTATTTGTCTTATTACAATGTAGTCTAACTCTACATATTATGTTTTTCTTGTCATCGAGTGTTCAAATTTGAAATTCGTTTTATTTCATATTCATAGATTTCCATTTAAGTACAAAAATACAAAATTTGTCCCAGAACCTAGAAAACAATATCGCTCCGCATTTTGTTTTTACTTGCGTTTTTAGCATTTTCCAAACGACACATTATAGTGAAAAATTACTAGAAAATAACTTAAATGTAGTGTTTTTAGTTACTCAAACTGAAAATAAATTAGTAGCATACGTATTTATTAAAAAAATATCAGCCTCCCAGTATGAACACTCCTACTTAAGATATTAATGGAAACTTAAATTTTATTATTAAAATAACATTTTCAAAACATTAAACTACTATTTCAAAAGAAATAAAATTTATTAAATCGCTAACACTTTTAATCTTATTGTTAGGGGATATATCACTGCTTAAGACATGGTGTATGTTTTTGGAAACACCGAAAAAACTGTTTTTCTTAATAGTAATAGTTAAGCTGTTATCTGCAGTTAAGCTCTTAAAGAATCGGCATTCTAATGTACGAGTATTGTATTACTAAACTTAAAATGGCATATTTATATCACTTCAGTTTTTGTTGTCGTCTTTTTCGATAGGTTGACCATGTTCATCTATTTCTAAAGATGGTATAAGTGGGGGCATAAAACCATATTCCAGTCTAATACTTCTATCATCGAAATGTGCCCTAGCGTTCCTGTGTTTTCTCGCCTCGTCAGATATCGGACGTTTAGGTGGAGTTAATCCAATATGATCTTCAGGCTTTTTAGCACTATAAGAATTTGTATTGCTTTCTGATCCTTGGAGATGGTTACCATGATCGTAGTTAGTTTTCTGAGGATTCGGAGGAAGGTAACCATTGTTTAACTGAGCGTTTGAGTAACGATATGATTGATCAGTTAGAGAATTTGGATTATTTATTCTTGGAAATATCAGGAAGTTCAATTTATTTAACTTTTGGGGTATGCGATCTTTTTTTACAGAAAGACTGTGTTTTGACGGCAAATTATAACTGTTTTGAGAAGCATACGAAACAGGGTATCTAAGAGTATGTATCTGATTTGTTAGTTTATTGCCTTGATGTTTATTTGAATAAGGGTATTGAAATTGTAAATTTTGAGGTTCGTGAAAATTTTGCACCAAAGTACTATACTTGTGTTGAGTAAATACTCCAGGAATTTGTAATAAAAAGGCTTGCGCATTAACAGGTTCATGTACTGGAAAAGGTCTGTCTATGTAATGAGGCACAGATTTTTCGACAACTTTTTCAACAGGTTTCTCGATATAATATGGTACTGGAACTTTTCTTTCCACAATTTTTTCGGCAGGTCTTTCAACATTCTTTTCCACTGGTTTTTCAATATAGTATGGCACTGGTATTTTACGTTCTACAACTTTCTCAACTGGAACCGGATGTGGAACTGGAACTTCTACACGAATTGGCACTTTCACTTCCACTGGATAGGGCTCCTTTATCACTTTCTCTACAACTTTTTCAACAGGATATGGTTGAGGATAAGGTACAGGAACCTCCACAGGATAGGGTCTGTCTATATATTTAGTTATTTCTATCGGAATGTGGACTGGCTTCTCTACGATCTTTTCTATAGGATAAGGAACTGGTTTTTCTAAAATTCTAGTGATATGTATTGGTTCAAGTTTGGAGGACGGGGGATCTCTGTGTGACTCCGAAACAGTATTCGCCCTATCAGATTTTAAAATTTGGCTGTATGTTGGTTCTCCTTGGATGTATGGCTGCGCGTTTTGTAGATCAGGTTGTTGCTTTATTTTTTCACCGATAACAACTACTTTTGGTTGTTCTTCGTTTTCTGGAACAAAGGCCTGGTTCTGATTTTCAGAAACCATTACATCTTGGATAAAAGTTTGATGCTTACTTTCAGATGGCAACTGTTGATTAAACTCAACATTCTGTAATATTTGCGATTGTTCGTCATTTGGTAGTTCCTTAACTAACTGTTCCGTTTTAGGAAATTCTTCTCCAGGAAAGTACAAAAGGGTTTTTCCTAACTCGATATTTGCTACAGCTTTTTGTTCATGGTCTGTTAAACTTTGGTTACTAATTTGGACATCATATTCAGAAGGATATTGATACATGCCTAAATAATAAGGTATTGTCTTCTGTACTTGTATAAAAACATTATCCTGCTTTTCTCCATGTTTTTCTATATTTTCAGTATCCTCAAAGATTTGCTCATCAACATGTTGCAGCTGTATTCCAGCAGTGATAGGGGCTAGAAAAGTTGAGCTTACTGGCCTAGGTGTTACTAAAACTTGATCTGAAGGACTTTCAGTGTTTTCTAGAATGGAACTTAACGTGGTTGTTACCAAAGTGCTTCTTGCAGTGTTCGATGAAAATGATTTGTTTTCATCAGTTTGTTCTGAAACAGGTTTTTGATTCGAGCCAATTTCAGGTTCTGCGACAATTATAGGTTCCTTTAGCAAACTAGGTTCTGAACTTTTAGTAGGTATGGCAAGAGTAGTAGAAGACACTATATTGTTATTGTCAATATCAACATTGTGTAAACTATTTTCTATAGCAGGTGTAACATACTTTTCTAATAAACTTTGCAATGTACTTGTCTCAATATCATCATTTAAAAAATCTGACTGAGTAACTGCTGCATTGATATTTAAAACATCATCTCCTGAAACTAAGTTTCTTGTCGATTCAATTAGTTTATTATTCTGAATATGCGTATTATATTTAGGTTTAAGTCTAGATCCAAATTCCCTATAAGCAAGAATCGGTGCAGAATTTTGGAAATCTACGATTTGGTTAGGACTTTTCATAAGAGCTGCTGTATCTAGTTGTTCTTGTCCTTGATCACAGTCGATCCCTTTTGCATCTGCTAAGAGATAGTTCGGGCTTTCAGGTTGGTTGTTATTATCCGCTATTAGTGCTTGAGTCTGGGGAAGTGTTTCTAATAGTTGCAAGTTTTGATCCGCTACATGCTGTGTTGGTAAATCTAGATCGGTTTGACTTTTTATTGTAGGTTGATCTGGTTGCAACAGGTGAATAAGCTCACTAGTTTTTTTACTAGGTTGTTGAATAAAAAGTTGAGATAGAGTCTCTGGTAATCTGTCTAAATCCGACTGAGTTGGTTGCACCTGCGGGTGAATATAATACAATATAGGTTGCTGCTGACTAGTACTATTAAGACCACTAGTAACTGTTTCAGATGGTGAATTAAAATCCACAATTAATTGTCGATTTTGAAGCTGTTGATCCGGTTGGTTCGTTAATAATTGTAAATTGGGATCGTTTTGTAAAACTAGCTCCGGCTGATTAATTAACAAATTATTTGTCTGTATATTAGAATTACTGAGACTTGCAAGATCGCTAATAAAGTGTGGGTGCTCTAAAATTATGGGTTTGATATTATCCGGATCATTTATTTCGCCACCTTCAGGTATAGGAGTTTGCGACGTTTGTGTTTGAATTTGATATTTTATACTTATTGGCTGGATGCTCGGAGTAATAATTTCTTCTAAGTTAGGTTGCCGTTGAACTAAAACTGGTTGCAGAACAAATGAAGGCTCTATGTGAATAAGCTGAGTTTGACCAGTTGATGGAACATCATTGGAATTTGCAAGTTGATGTGATGTAGGGTCAAGTTGTTGGCCCGATGGTTGGAGTTTGAATACATTTGCTGCTTTTCCTGGATCAGTTGGATCTTCAGGAATTGATTTCTAAAAATAAAATTCTTGTTAGTGGATATATCACCTAACACTTATCCTAATTAGTTATATTTTGAAATATCCGAAAACCTGGACCAATAAGAAAAAAAATTAATAACAATAATGTTAATACATATAAAACAATTAATTAGAAAATCAAGAGGATTTTTTTTAGAAAATTATAATTTTGGTAAAACAGAATATTATTTTAAAAAAGTGGTTTCGCTATTAATTAAAGTTTTATTCGCAATAGACCACTTTTCACATCTAGTCTGCCATTAATAGTATTTGTGAATGGATATGTGTGTGTGTGTGGTCTGCTTTACGTTAGGCACCTCTTTTATTCTGGGAGTTTTGTCATCCAAAATGTGAATATCTCTGTAAAAGTTTAAAATACTAAAACAACAATGTAACACATATAAACATTGTAGGTGATTAAGGATCGTTTTTTCTAAACTTTAAACCTTGTCTTTATTGAAATAAATAACAAAAACCTAGTTTAAAAACATAACCATATTTGTTATGGATCGGTTAGAAATTTTAAGAGTAAAAATTATAAAGGCGTCCACGCACTACAAGATTTACAATTTAAACGTTTTGTTAATTTAATATACTGGATGAGGACTGCAATCACTCGGAACAATTTAACGAGGTAAAACAGTTGATATGTGATAAAAACGTTGAACTTAGTAAAAAAATAGATAATTTGTATGCGGAACTAACATCTAATATAAAAGTGCTTAATAATGAAATTAGTGCTCTGCAGACGGTAAACAAGATGCTAAAGCATAGAGTGGAGCTTTTGGAAAGAAAGTTGCGAAAAAATAATATTGTTCTGTTTGGACTTAAGGTATCTGAAAGTGTCAGTGTCGTAAACTATGTAACTAAATGTCTAAGTGATATTTAACAAATTTCGGTCACCCCAAATGACATTAATAACGCATACGTGGTTCTTTCAAAAACTTCTGGCATCAAACCAATAATTGTGGAGTTTATGTCATTTTCTAAAAGGCGGAAATTTAATGATTAATAGGGTATTGGTCAAAAATCTCAAGGAAGCTAAAAGGAAGGGTTTGTCAGCAAAAATAAAAAACAACTTGTTACATGTTGGGAATGAAATTTTTTCCTACGAACAGCTGTCAAGTAAGGATAATTTATCTGATGAAGATGTTTTTGCCGATCTTTGCTCTCTTCGCTTATTCTTAAGTGCGCCTTCTACACCATCTAAAAGAGAAGAGCTGTTAGAAGTTGTTATAATGTGTGTATATATGTATGTATTTTTAATAAAATGAATAAATACTTTAAGGTGGGACATTTAAATGTGCGTTCTCTAAGCACCGGTTTTGAGACCTAGTCTACTGAAGACATACCTGACGTCTGATACGTAGGGACAGAATAACCAGAGGAGGAGGAGCGGCTGCGTACGTAAGTGCTAAGCTAAAAGTTGTTTATTAAAACTTGACCTGGACGTCTCTCACATTGAACAATTATGGTTTAAGTTAAAAGTCAATTCTATAACAATGGCTATAGCACTATTTTGTAGACCTCCAGGGACAAATATACATTTAGCTATTGACTCCTTTGAGAGTGCTTTGTGGTTGGCCCTAGCGACTGCCGATTGTATGGTATGCCTAGGCGTATATGTATCTGAAAGCTTTGAAAATTATAATTTTATCCAAGTTATTAATGAGCCGACAAGAGTGTCCAGTGGCGCCGGGTCCTTGATAGATCCCATTTTTGTGTCTGATAGAGATCTTATTCGGAGGGCTAGGGTTGTTGACGCTTTTTTTAATTCTTGTCATTTTAGACCAAAGCTAATAACATATCGTGATTTTAAACATTTTAACCCTCGAACTTTTTTAAATGACTTACTTAACATCCCATGGAATGATGTGATACGTGAAAATAATATAAAAAACAAAATTAGCCTTTTCACATCTAATATATTAAATTTATATAATATCTATGCACCAAAAAGAACAGTAACAGTTACAAGACCCAAAGCTCCCTGGTTAAAATTGGGAAACCTATAGAGAATTTAGAAATCATACTCTTGCTCTTATTCGTCGGAACAAAAAAGTTACACGTTGACCAGGTGACGACCGAAAACAATCCTAAAAAATGTGGAGGACGTTAAGTGACCTAAACGTCAGACATACAAAACAGCGTTATAAACCAGACTTCCTAAAAAATGTAGATGAAATAAATAAATATTTTTCATCTGTTTTTATTATTGGAGGATGTGAGGGAACGGTGGTTCAATACGATATGTAACCGCCGTTGCAACGTGATTTATTTAACTTTAAAATGGCAACTGTTTTCAATATGAATACAGTCATTAACAATATAAAATCTAATGCTGAAGGTTCTGATAACATATCCTTAAATATGATAAAGTATTGAAGCTCCTTCCTCGATCCAATTATAACACATCTAGTTAATGTATATCTCGAAAAAAACTACTTTCCCTCATGTTGGAAAACTTCCATCGTGTAGCCTATCCCCAAAGTCAACATCCCTGACGCTCTGTCTGATCTTCGTCCGATAAGTCTTACCGGTTTTATCCAAGATCTCCAAATGATGGGATTTGCGGAGAAAAAGAAGATGATTCCAGACAACCAGTCTGGCTTCAGAAAGGGTTTTGGTACATCTGCGGTGCTGTCTGAGGTTGTGGACACCATTGGCGGCGACCTTGATGACGGTAGACTCTTGGCTCTGGTTTTACTGGACTACTCAAAGGCGTTTGATACGATAAATCACTCATTACTTTGTTTGGGTACTATGCTTTTTCTCTAGGAACGGTCCGATTTGTATCATCTTATTTGATCGAACGTCGACAGTATGTGGCGCTTGACGACAGAGCCTCAGAAATGAGTCCTATAACATCTGGAATAACACAAGGCTCAATACTTGGGCCTTTGCTTTTCAATCTTTATACGGCAGATTTACCCGATTGCATTAGGTACTGTTCTTGTAAAATGTATGCTGATGACACACAGCTTTTGTTTAGTTTTTTGCCTAGGAATACCATTTAGCCCAATATCAAGTACATCAAGATTTAACCTCCTTAGCAAGCATTTCCTAATTCCTAATAAAAACATAATTTACATTTAAATGCAAATAAATGTTCTGTGATTTACTTTAAAGGAAGAAAACTAGGCAGAGCAATACAAATAGGGATTGGTGATGCTCATGCCAGTGAAAGATTGCGTAAAATTGATTGATGATAGGATTGCACTTGGACTCTGACCTAATATTCAACACTCACGTTATAAGTTTGTTGCAGAAATCCTTCATGAAATTAAAATTGTTATATAGTAATCGTCGGCTGTTGTCTGAAAAGCTGAGGATGTAACTGGTAGAGACTCTTCTGTTGTACATTTTTAACTATTCTAATCATATTTATAGGCATTTTCTGAACATAAAAATCGAATTCAAAACGTACAAAACTCTTGCTGCCGATTTGTTTTTGGTCACCGCAGGTTCGATCAGGTTTCTATTAAGATGAGAGAACTAGGATGGCTAAGCATGAAGAATAGAAGGAAACTGCACTTCGCTGGATTTGTCCAGTCAGTAATGACAACTGGAAACCCCCATACCTAAGAGCAAAACTACAGTTTAGGAAAGAAACACACAAACGTCAGTTCTTTATAATAGCCTACCTCCTGAAATAAAGACTCTAAGCAATAAAGCATTCAAGAAAAAATATATAAACATAATTCTAAGTGAACAAAATAACATGTAAATAAGTAATCTATTTTATGCTTTATTTTTATAGTTTTATCTTGTGATCAGTTTAATGTGTTGTATATTTATTTCTCCGTTTTTTTTTCTTTCCTTTGATGTTTTTAATTTTATTGATTGTCCTGGTAAACCTGTGTTTTTTACGCACAAGTTTTTTTTACTTTGTTTAAGAATTTTTGTAATAATTTTAACACTTTTTAGAACAAAAACGTTCTCTTTTTCTAATATGCAAATTGCTTTATTGTGTACATTTCACTAGGTTTTTATTTTAATTGTGTCATCTTTGTTTAAGTATATTAATTAGTACACTGTGTTGCCATCATTAGGTTAAGTGTAAGAATAGCTGTACCCAAAGCTAAACTACGCCTACTGATGGCTTCAATATCAAATATTTTGTTTATTTTATAAAAATGATTATTGTAAACGAAATTGATTAAAAATAAAAAGACGTTTATTATTATATGTAACGCGCAGCAACGAAGTTCTGACTGAGTTTGGACATAGTTATCCAAGAATGTTTTGACTGATTTTGCGTAACTTAATAAGGGGTTTTTAAATATATAATTATATTGCAAATTAAATTCAACTCAAACGTTTTAGCGATTTTTCCTAACCAGATATAATTATGAAAGCAAAATCATTAATTAGATATTTTTATACATCAAATTAGAATTTCCTTTGAAGAATAAAGAATTACCATTGTTATCACATTAGAGATTAGTTCAATAAAAAAGAAACACTTTCTTCGGGCCAATTATCTCTTGATACGTCGGGTCATTGAAAGTAAAATGGAAGTACCTTTTAATTATTATGAAAGTATTCGCTCTTGTAAGAAAATAATATTCTTTAAGTAATTTTATTCTTAGCATTAGTCAAAGTCATACAAAATGTATATAACGGATAATGCGATAATATTTATATATTATCCAAGGGAGTCTGTGTGTTTGATAGACAAATAGGCGATGAGATGATATTATATTATTTTTCCTTTACTTGTCTATATTTTGGAAACTATTAGATGTACTGCCTACCTACGGGCGTAGAGTAATTTAATTCAAATTGTGATATCTATCTGCAGCTTTAATTATTATAAAATATACAGAAAAACTTAGAATAAACGTTTTGACAAGAGATACTTTTTAACCCGACATGACTCCAGATATTTACAAACATCTCATCAATTGCTTAATTTCACGACCCCTGTCCCAAATTTTGTCAAGATCTAACATATGTTTCATGCCGAATTTTGTTTTTCAAATAAAAGTAATAATTAATATGTTTGTGGTGACATTGGAGTAGATAATTTTTTTTGGGATACGGGGGATTTTTTTATTTATTCTCACCACTGGATACCTACATCTTTATGTGTCACTTATTTTAGAACGTTTGTTATATAAATATACTAGTTCAAAGCAGTCGGCTTTTTCGGTTTTTTATATATTTATGCTTGTTACCTAATATTTTAGCAGATATTAAAATATCTGTTAGAGGGTCATTCTACTGGAGTCGGTTTCGAAGTCGCACTTTCACTGAGGAACTTATCCTTGAAATACACTGCAGAGATTGTGTCCGCTGGCTCGATGAGATGGACAGTAATCGAGTTCTGTCCAGGTAAGACAGGCAGCCTGTTCGAGTTGAGTATTCAAAGCAAGTCTTTTTTTCTCAAATCAGGAAGAAAAGTCCACTGGTCGGCAAAATCCAGGTCCATAGGTATCACATGTTACGAAAACTTTTGAAGAAATAGTACATAAGTAAAGTTTGACAAAAACGACACTTCATTCTGTAGTGAACAATGCAGAAAAGTCAATGGTGAACAAGAAAGTTCAACTTGCAAATGAGCATTTAATAAAACTTTATGCAATGTTCTGCGATGATGGGCTGTTCCTGATGACAGGTAAATTCGTCGGAGTGATGTGCGATCGTATGAAAGCTGTGTTTAAAAGTTTTTCCGAAAAAAAAGGATTTTATTAGGATTTAGATCACCTACATTGTATCAAGAGCCACTATTATTAAAACAACACGTCAAGTCCTTCCAGATGACAACAAACAATAGATTCACGTGGAATGCTTTCATTTTAAATATAGTGAATATGCTTAGCAGACTATTGAAAAAGAAATGGCGTTTGTGGTACACATACTGGTGCTCCGACCAAGGGTCATTTACTGATCCGTGGTGGAGTGACCCGCAGTGAAAAACTAACTGGAAACTAACCGAACGATAAAGACTGATATGCCTGGAAATTACCAACACCAGGGACCGCCATGAATGACATTTTGGCGCTGTCGGAACTTTCACCAGAGTTTAAGAATTTATATTAGAAACTGTTGTGGTACCGTACAGGCGAATAACAAAATGTGGACCTAGGAATAGTCACAATAACTAAAAGAAGATCATGTGGCCATAATTACGGAGAACATACCATTCATTAGGGCAAATAACGAGGAGAGACGTTTTAAACTATCCAAATTATTTGAAGAAGGATCAGTTGGGGAGCAGGAACTAAAGCTCCACTTGAAAATGTTAACTTAAAGCTCGGAAGATACAATGCTGTGGGCGTGTCTCCGCCATTCTCGAGGTGCAGACTAGGAAAGATGTTGCATAGGGACTGGAGCAAGAGCTAATACTGAAGCACTAAGCTCGTCCAGAAGTGCAGTGTTTCGAATTTTCTAGATTCTTAAGACGCTTTAATATTACTGCTTAAGGCAAATTTTTTTACAAGAGTGCCGAAAAGTACCAAAGAAACTTATTTTAACAAGAAATTGCTCAATATTTTTATCTATATATACACTAATAGTAACCATATTTTTTGTTTAATCAACATATGTGATCAATAAAATAATGCAACTCATGAGAAGTTGTGCCTTTCAATTAGTGTCATTGTTATCTTTAAAGAATATTTTTCAATAATAATGGAAACATACCTGCCAGCTTTTAAAGCTTACGTTGTTTCTATAACTAAAACATGTAAAAGTCATAATATAGCATTGCAGTTTCTAGTCATTTTTGAGTAAATAATATATATAAATGGCTATCTCCGATTGCAAATAAAAATACATTTATTACTAAAACAATTCAATATACTTTGTAAATAATAATCAGCAATTATTTATATTTTATTATTTTGCGTCTCTATGTAACTTAAAATAAAAGCTAAAATTCTTAAAAACCTTATTGGTTTTCCGAAGGCTTGCTAAAAACTATTCCTCCCAAATCTTGCGGGAACTGTTAGGAAAATTACTATTACCTGATTGTTTTTCAGCTTTATTGCTTCTTCGCCTAGAGCAAGGTTTGTCGAACTTTTGCTGTGTGGGCCTGTGTTGCTGTATTCGACTACAGGATGATAACCCCAATCGTCAGCAAAATACTTTACATTTTGACTAGATTCTGTTCCGTTTTCTACGTAGTATCTGCAAATATAGTATTGTTGTTTCAGTTACTGCAGTATTTAAGAAATATGTGTGTTTTTATTGCTAAATTCTTTCGCCCATGTTGACTTGCAAAAATTAAAGTAAAAATACTCCTTGAAAATTGGATCAAAATTATATTTTTGAAATTAAGTGTGAAAACTGTAATAAAAATAAATAAATAGTAGTGATCGTAGGTCTGTGGGTAAAGAGCTTTAATTAGATAAATATATATATATATATATATATATATATATATATATAATATATATATATATATATATATATATATATATATATATATATATATATATATATATATATATATATATATATATATATATATATATATATATATATATATATATATATATATATATATATATATATATATATATATATATATATATATATATATATATATATATATATATATATATATATATATATATATATATATATATATATATATATATATATATATATATATATATATATATATATATATATATATATATATATATATATATATATATATATATATATATATATATATATATATATATATATATATATATATATATATATATATATATATATATATATATATATATATATATATATATATATATATATATATATATATATAGCACTTTGAACCAACAGAATATAATTTTCACAAAAAGCGAAAGATTCTATCCTCTAGGTTCTTGATTAGGTGGGGATGCAGTCAGAGAAAAAAATTACATTACATTTAAGAACCATCTGGTTCTATGGATTTACACAATTTTATCCAACGTATTAATTACTTGCCTATTTGTTGTTCTGATACTCTTAGCGGCGTGTGTCAGACTATACATATCCTTGACAGGTAACATAATATGCCATTCATATAAGTGCAGCCGCCACACAGTGTTTTATTTGGGTTCTCTAGGTGGACAAAATCCAGTATAAAGTTTAAAAAACAAAAATTACTGAAACGGTAAATAGAATGTCTGAGTATATCAGCATATTTTTTGTTTTTTTTATTGCCGATAAGAAATATAAATCGAGAAAGTTTAGCATATTTATAAATACTTTTAGTTGCATATTTAGTGTTAACCGTTAAACATTGATTTAAACAATTTTGTGCCACTAAATTATTTAAGTGATGAAATGTCAGAATAAATTGTTTTTAATTATCGGACAATAGCATTTTTTAGTTCGTATTGTGTTGTATTTAGAAAAAAAAATAATTTTACTGTAGAAAATCCTCTCTGAAGTTTAATTTTGATAGCTAATCTTCAAAGTCCCCGCATGTCCCCTGTCCAGTTTTTATATATGATATAAATCCTGTCCTTAGCTTATTGTTAGCTAAATCTTAACTGCAACGTTAATGTACATCAGTTGTTTCCTTTTAATTTTAAAGTTCACTGTCACGATTTCACGAAACAGCTTTTTTACCGAGTGGGTGAATATTCCATTAAAAAATGGAAAAAATGATGGCTTATTTCAATATATTTCAAGCAAATATGATTTAAAAGATTTTTCTGATGAGTTACTAAGAGAGCTAAAAGTACAAATTTCTAGAAATCTTCCAAAATTACAGAAAAATGGAAATCTTGTAGTAAATGCACTAAAAGATTTATTTCAAAATGTGATGAGTGGCTTAAAGGCGATGATTTGGATTTAAAATAATTAAATTACTTCTACAACCTTTATCAAGTTCGAGTTTTGGTAGACCAAAAAAAGTTTTGAAGACGCTTATTTCAAAACGAAAAAAAGACGGGTCGCAGATCTTTTGGAAACAAGAAATGTTTTGGAATTAAGAACTGCTGTGGAAGTTGCAATTCGGAAATCTGGGCAAAAGGGTGTAGCGGCCATGGCAAGACTTAATCAGCTATCCAAACAAAGTTACAGAAACAAAAAAGTTGTAGTACACAACTAAAGGTCGTATGTTAAGCAACGAAGGAGCGCTATACTTAAATCTAAAATAGACTGCTTACCTCTAAAAGAAGATAGTATTGTTACAGAAATCCGAGCAGAAATAAGTCTATTTTAGCATTAACAGTTCAAAGGCTTATTAAAGTTCAAGAAGATGTAATTGTCAACTTAATGCCTTCTTAGTTGTCTTTCATTTTAATTAAGTGGGGTTGTGATGGGAGTTCGAGCCACATCAGAAATATTCAAATCCTGATTTGTCAGACTAATATTTGTTTTTAATTTTGTTCCCAGTTGGTTAAATAATGGAAATATTATTGCTTGGCAGAATCCCAGAACATCCTCCACTATATATTGTAAATAATAAATAAATATTAAATAAATAAATAAATGCTTTATTGTCAAAAAAAATTTACAATTTTGTGGACAAAGCTGTTGTAAAAAAAAATAGTTTACAAACATCAAAATTAGCAAACAAAACAAAACAAAAACACATCATAAATATTATAGAAAAATAATATTTAAATCAAGAATTTAGAATATTAATATAATAGAATCCTAAAAGAAGTACATTAGAAATGTACTTTGTCAGTCGTACATGTTATAAACATTTTCATAAATATAATGTAAAAAAAATAAAAAAGCAAAGTAAAAAATAAAAAATAAAAAAGTACGAAACAATTAAAAAAATACATATACAAAATTCGGTAAAAATGGTTGGTAATGGCAACTATCACACTAGGGGTTCATAAGGATAAATTTATGTGTTGTAAAACTCGTTCACGGTGTAGAAGGCGTAATAGCAAGTATGATTTCAAAGCCTTGCGAAATGAAGTCAGAGATAATATGGATTTGATGTTAAATGGCAGGTGATTATGCATTTTTTTTGCATTGTAGATTACTGATCTTTTAATTAACTCTGAGTGTGGGGTTGGAAGATAGAGATCGTGCTCAGTGTTTCTGAGAGGGTAGTTGTGAGAGATCTCTCTAATAGAGCAGGTGCATGCTTACGAATTAAGCAAACCGATTCCAAAATGAATAAGCAAGGAAGGGTTAGTATTTTATATCTTTTAAAGAAATCTCGGCAGTGAGTTCTACTGTTAAGTCTCAGTAGGTAACGAACAGCTCTTTTTTGTAGTATAAAAATTCGATCAAATTGAGTCGCACAACATGTACCCCAGAATGGAATAGCATATTTGAGGTGCGACTCAACAAGAGCAAAATAAACAGTTCTAGAGGTAGAAAAACTAAGCTCCTCGGAAACAGATCTTAACGCAAAGCAAGCAGAACCCAACTTCCTTGATAAAGCGTCGATATGTGGATCCCATTTTAAAGAATCATCTACAAGAAGCCCTAGAAATTTTACAGAGTTTACGACATCAATAGTGGTGCCATTAAGGTCAAAAGGTTGCAGCGTGTTTTTATAACTTGACTTTCGTTTTAGAGATGTTCAAACATAGGAGATTAGAATCGCACCAGGATTTAATGGTGATTAGGTCATTAGATACAATCCTATGTAGGTTCGTGACATCTGGGTGGCTCCACGTAAAGCTGGTATCGTCCGCAAAGAGACATATTTTTCCACTAATGTTTAAATTAGCCATGTCGTTTATGAACAGAAGAAACAAGATAGGGCCTAGTACCGAGCCTTGAGGCACTCCATATTCCATTGGCCTACAAGAAGACATCCTATTGTCAACTTTCACAACTTGATTTCTGTTGCTAAGATATGACTTAAACCAATCGAGAGGAGCCCCTCTAAATCCATAGTACTGCAGCTTGTTAGTTAATATATTATGATTCACACAATCGAAGGCTTTGGACAAATCACAGAAAATTGTTGCCGTAGCGTGATGGTTGTTTAGGCTGGAGTAAACTCTCTTAAGAAGGGAAAACATGGCATCGCTTGTGCATTTGTTACTTAAAAATCCAAATTGATGTTTTGTAAGTATTTCATATCTAGACAGAAATGATAAAAGCCTTTTTTTAACCAGTCTTTCGATGATCTTAGATAGCGTAGGGAGAAGTGCAATTGGGCGATAGTTCGAAGCTTCTTCTGAAACACCTCCTTTGTGAAGAGGTATGATTATTGCAGTTTTAAGGCAGCTTGGAAAAGTACCATTTTGGAAAGACATATTTATCAAAGCAGTCAGATGCTCTAGAGTGCACTCCGGCAGACTTGAATACATTTTTAAAGTAAGCCCATCAATTCCCGAGGAAGATTTATTTTTGATATAATTAATTGTACTGCGAAGTTCTGATAAAACTACTGGTGAAAAGAAGAAACTGTGCAGGTTTACCCTATGATTAGAGAGATATGAAATTGGGTCATTAGATTGAGATACGGATTTAGTCAAATCTTTGGCTACATTTACAAAATAATTGTTTAGGTCCTCAGGAGAGGTAAGGATAGTGTTGGATAAAGGAGTTTTGTTTCTTAAATCATTTACGATAGACCAGGTTTCTTTAGCTACATTTTTGGCGTTAGAAAGTCTATTATTGTAATAAATATCTTTGGCGGCTTTAATAGTCTTATGATAAATTTTTCTGTATGATTTTACATAATTATGAAAAAAGACACTGTCCGAAAATTTCTTTAAATGAGATAGTGACCGCATGTTCTTAGAAGATATACGTAAACCTTTAGTGGACCAGGGTTTACTTCTTTTATTTTTGATAGGCCTAAGAGGGAAAGATTCAGAAGCTATATTAGTTAGAGTTTTTATAAAACGAGAAAATTCAGTGTCGACATCATAAGTGTGAGAGTCCCAGTCAGTTATTTGACATAGGTGTTTGAAATTAATGAAATTTCTAACCGAAAAAATACGGCCTACTTGTCTAGAGGAATTTTTGGCTTTGGATGTAATTGAAAATTTTGTGAAAATTGCTTCATGATCGGAGAAACCTGGACTTAAGACATTACATTCGACGGAGCTAGGATCGAAAGAAGACACAACGTAATCTATAGTACTGGCACTTGTCTTAGTAATTCTGGTTGGTGAGTTGACGTGCATGGCAATTCCTAATGACTCAAAGATGGACTGAAGACATTCCTGAGCATCACACACACTGGAAAAGTCAATATTGAAATCGCCACATAAGATTAATTTGCTTTTTACAGGAAGGGACTCGAGCAAACTTAGAAGGTTATGGCAGAATAATTGCACATCAGCATCAGGTGTTCTATAAATACAAATAATATAAAGGTCATAAGTATTGTGATAAACGATAGAAAATTCAAATACTTTTTCAGATAATAAATGATTATACTTTGATACTTCGGAAAAATCGTTGTTTAAAGACATTATCATGGTGCCTCCATGAGTTAAATTAGTTCTATTAAATCTGGCAATTGTGGTATAGTTTTTAATAAAAACAGGTTGATTGATATTTAGCCAGTGCTCAGTGATGGCAATGACTTCTGGAAAATTTAGCTCTTCTAACAAAAGATATAATTCGTCTGTTTTATGTCTTAAGGACTGAATATTAAGAAAAAAAAGATTAAAATTACTATTGGTCAATTTTCTAGAGGGTGCTAGATCCTCTTTTCGCGTCATATTGACTAAAAATTTTTACTTTTTGATGGTGAACCACTAGAATAATATTTACCAGTACTTTCACGAATTTTTTGGAGCCGTAAAATTTTTTCCGAGGAGTAGAAAGATCTATACGCTGCAAGGTCTGAGTCCACTTCAGATGAACCAATCCCATAGGCATCGTGGAAGCGATAATACAACTTGCGCAGGGAGTCCTTGTCACTGGGAAGGCCTTCTGAAGCTAGCAATAATTTAATTCTAGTACTTGTATGCCCCTCAAAACACACACTAGATGGCTGGTCGTGTAGATAAGCAAGAAATAGCCTTAAGGTCTTTAGTAAGGAAGGATCCCTTAATCTGGCTAATATATAGCGACCATTTGCTTTATCCGAATCTTGGGACAGCCGCACTCTTGGTGGAGTCATTGGATCAAACTGCAAAAAATCATCTTTCCTTGCAGTTTTCTCCATGCTTAATTTAGAACCCTCCAGTGCCAATGACCTACAAGCTGCTATGGCCTCCCTGTCAGAGCCAATCATGACTGACTTATCCTCCTCAGGCACAAATGTCACTGGTGATTCCAATAATTGAGGCTTTGGTGGAGACAGCCCCCGGCTCTTTGGGATATCTATATTGACATCTTGATGACTAGAAGATGAGACATTATGGGCTGTGGAAGTGGGCGGCGTTTGGATAAGGGTTGGTGAAACTGAATCATTGGTAGGATCAATTATGGTACCAGGTGGCCACAGACTAGCGTTCTTAAGCTGAATTAAGTGATCTTTATTTTGCACCCCAATTTTAAAATCGGAGCGCAAAGTGTCTGCATTCTTAAGCATAGGAAAACAACGCACAAAATTCGTGGTTCCTAATTTTTCTTTGATGTAGTGTACAAGCTGATTTGATTTATACGTGGACGGAATTAAGGATACCACTACATAATGCCATTTCTCTATAATGGGTGTTTTGTTGGGCTGGAAGGAAACAGCTTTTTTTGGAGACCTATTGACAGGCATTTGGACATCTGTTGTATCGGTTTGGGTTGATATTGCGGTGGTGTATATCTTCTTTATTGATTATTGTTTAGGTTTATCAGTAAGCTTCTCCAGGGTAAGTGCCATTTGTTTTACACTATGCCTCAGCTCAGCCATCTCTTTAGTCAACTGCTCCTTCGATGAATCATGCACCTGGACTTTGACAGATTCATTTTGAGATTCCATTAAAATAGATGATAGATTGAAAGTATCCTGCCTAATTTCTTTAATGGATTTAAATAAGGATTCTTGTATACTGTCAGATATTCCAGAATGGAGGCTGTGAATATCCTCAATTTTTTCTAGCAGTATCTTCCATTTGGAGTCATGATTGAGTAAGATGTCGTAAATTTCGCCAATGATCGGAAGGATGTCGTTGTTTTTCTTTAAGCAGGAACCCAGGGCTTCGAGATATTCTGAAGAGATTTGAGTCTTTTGGAGATCTGATATTTTATCATGCAAATATTTCAGAGTTGGAGAGTCGCAAACAGTGCAAAAAAATCTTATGTTGTTGAATTTTTGTTTGTAGAGCACTTTTGTCGTAGATTTATCCAGTCCTGTACAGACCATACAAAAATCTCTTCGGCACTCCCCACTACAGCGAATTCTGTAACAGTCTTTTTCCGAAACGATTTTTTGGCAAGAATCGCACTTAAATTCAGCCATTTTATAAATAAATAAAAAATTAAAATTTTCAAAGGAACAAAAAAAGTGAAAATTAAAAAAAAGATGTAGATAAATTTTATGTAAATATTATGTAAATATTTCCAGTTGATAAATCAAAATCTTTAAATGTCACGCACAAATAATATCTATAACTAATAACCGGATCCGGGTAAACAAGGTCAAGTTTAGTTTATAGCAAACGACGAACTGATGATCGGGTCAAAGCACACAAAAAACAAATTGAAATCAAAACAGTTCAAACCAAAACCAAACAAACGTTCAAGTACCGGCAAAACAATATACGAGCGAAAACACAACCGCCTCGTACAACTGCTGGAACTGAACTGTCGCCCAATAAAGTTTATTCTTTCCAAGAAACCACCGAATTTACGGTTAGCGAAACAGAAATAATCAAACCATGGATAAATCAGTTAAAACCAACAGTTTGTTTTGTAAGGGGTTTTTAAATAACTGTTTATTATAATCTAATTTTAACCATGGTGGATGGCAAAATCTGTAATGCGTTAACTGAAACTAAATCCTCTCAAAAATGTTACCTTTGTGGGGCTACCCCTAAGATATGAATGACGAAACAGTAAAATACACGAGCAATGAAGAGTATTTAAGTTTTGGTATGTCCACATTGCATGCGTATATTCGTTCCTTTCAATGTCTCTTACATATTAGTTACAAGCAATATGTTAAAAAATGCCAAGCTAAGTGAGCGTGAGAAAATGGATGTTAAAACAAGGACAAAAATAGAATGGGGCTAATTGTGGACAAACTAAAACCTGGATATGGTTTATCTAATGATGGAAACACCACGAGGAGGTTATTTAAAAATTTAAATAAAATTTAAATTTAATAAAAAAAAATAAGTGCAGAAATTAGCGGGTTAGATCTAATTTTAATTAAAAATATTGTCACTCTATTGAGAGCTTTATCATCTGGATATGAAATTAATTTATCTAAATTTAAAACTTTGGCTGAAGGAACAAAAAAAATATATTTAAGTCTGTACTCGTGGTAATATATGTCCTGCGCCTTACACAAAATCTTGGTACATAGCACTGAAATTATTCAAAAAGCATTTGTTCCTATAGGGCAGCTATCAGAAGGGGCCCAGGAATCCAGGAATAAAAATTGTCGCATATTTCGACAATACAATACAAGAAAAAATTCACGCATATTCACAAATACTGTAATTAAATATGCTAATAATTACATCTGTAAATGTAATCCGGTAATAAATAGCTGTAGGGAAGTAGCTAAGAAAAGTTATTAATTATTTCCTAAAGAGATGTTAGAATTGCTTATAGCTTCTGATGCAACCAAAGAAACCTCAGAGAGAGAAATGTAAAGACGTATTTTATTTTTCTAGGTTTTTGTATACTTTTTTGGACTTTAGTTTTATTTTTCGACTTTTCTTATTATTTTTTTAACATTAAAATAAAATATTTAGTTAAAATATTTAAATAAAATATCACCCTGTGCGTACCACTATTAGCACCATCTTATACACTTTATTCGTTTACTAAAAAAACTGTACCTAGGTAAACTTTTTTCTGAATTATTATATTAGGTAATTTTTCTTTGTGATATATTTATTTTTACAGGAATATATTTGATATTGCCCTCAATTAACTTGGAATATTATTTTGGTATCTCATTTTGTTCAGTTAAAGAAAAAGAAATAAAAATATTTACTAAAATAATTTTGTCCACCTAGAAAGTTTAAATAAAACAGTGTGCGTCAGGGATATTTGAGCACAGCAATATGTCAGTGAATATACATTTCAGAGACTACACACTTTAATAACTTTGATGTTGCCAAAACAGTCGAGTGTGCAATTTTTCCACACCCTACACCCCCCAGTATCATGTTTTTCTTTATGACTATAGATATTTTTTTCAAATTTTCTAAAGGAAAATATTCATTTTTAGAAGTTCTTTGTGTAAATATAATTATTTTTTATCGAGTTTTGTACTTTTCAGTTCAATGGCTTATAAATAAAAACTCTTTTTTTAATATTTTTTTACATTTATTTTATGCAGATGTTAGGTTACCGGAACGGCTAGGGGTGATATAATTTTAATATACGAATTTTAGATAATGGTTTTAACATTTTCAAAAAAAAATTACCTTCCTTGTGCATATATCCCATCACGTTGTTCATCTTTGCCTTGGGTGGACTTGTCTTCTTGTATTCTGTAACCATATTCATATTTTGGTGGGTTCTGTAAAAATTATGGAAATAGGGTGACAGAAAATGGTTTCCAATAAAATATGCGTAAAAAGCATTAAAATCCTTTAGGTTACAGCAATTTTTTAACGCTTTACAACTGTACTATTTAAACCAATGTTTCAATTAAAACCTGTATATTGTTTTGTCAACACTTAAGTAAAAATAAATTAAACACAAATAATTTTTGAATCAGACATTTAACGCAAGTAACATATCTTTTTTACCCTCCTGAATTCTGAAAATTCAGCATTTTCTGTTTTTTTTTAATTTTGCGCCTATTTGTGTTCTCTATTTTATTCAGATGTGTCTGCTACTTTTACTTTTATTTAAATGAATCAGAATATGTTTCTAGGTCTTTTGTTATGCTTTAAAAAATATTTTGTTTTTATTATTTTTGTATAATGACAAATATTTTTTTATACATTTCAATAAAATATAAATTTTAAATACACAGAATTAAACAAAAAAAGCAAAAACTTAAACATTCCGATATATAACTTATACAGGGTGTTTTTTAATTCATAGCAAAAACTGCAAGATGTACTTTTTTGGCGAATTCTAGGAATCCTTTTTGAGATACAGGGTGTTGAAATTTAAAATTTTTTTCAGTTTTTTTCATCGACCTCGTACATTTCCAGAGGTATATCATTCAAATTTAGCACACAGTATATTGTTAGTAAAGTCTAAGAAATGACTATAAACATTTAAGAAAATTCAGGGTGGTACTTTTTCCTAGGTCACAACACCTTTTACCCCCCTACCCCCGACTTTTTTATTGTGACTTAACTGGCCATTTTTTCTTAACTTTTTGGTCTCTAGGATTATTTACATATTTTGTAGAAATTATTTAGCAAAGTGTTCATTAATGCATCGTCATGGCATATGGAACACTCAAAAAATATGTGGTAGAAATCATTATAATGTTAATGCATTACGACCTTTAAATTAGGTAGCCATGATAGATACTGCTAAATAATTTCTAAACTGTACAACATATCGAAAAAATCTAAGAGGCGAAAAACTCTCAAAATATAATAAGGAATTTAAATTTGTTGATTACCAATGACTTCGCAGTAAAATTATCTCTGGGAGGTAGAGATTAAAAAGGATTGTGACCTAGGAAAAAGTAACACCTTGTAGATTTTTTAAAAATGTATTATAGTCGTTTCGCAGACATTGCTTTCAGAATAATGTGTGTCAAATTTGAATGATTTATCTCTATAAATGTACGAGGGTCATGATAAAACTAAAAAAATTACAATATTTTTACAAGGTTTGCGGACACACGTTTATATGTATTTCTAATCCTAAAATGAAGCAAAAAAATACTACTAAACTGTACTGTTCTGAATGAAAATTGTTTACATAAAATGTTATGTTAGAGTATCAGCTAATGCTAGAAACTACCACGCCAAATATTTGACTCTACCTTCCTTTATTCTGCCAATAAACAATTAAACAGATTTTAAAAAAATAATTTTATACGGATATTTTTTCATTATTTTTAAAACTAAAACAAAAGTTATAAAAATAAATATATTTTTTTACAAAACGTGGCATATAACAACCAACTATTTGTCAATTGCGCACGCCAAAACCCTAAGCTGATGAAGTTAAAGATTATGGATAATCTTATAAAAAAATGATTTTTTTTATAAGGGCTGTGCTAGACAAGGGCGGTTTTAGGAAACATTCTGAGGGTTAATGAAAGGGTAATTAGAAAAAAGTGGTAAATATTAATACAATGGTTGCAGAAATATAACATGTTTATAAAAGAGAGTGACTAATAAAAAATATTCGATTTTAAATGAGCGATTGTTAGACTTAGAATTTTGTAACAAGTTTAGATAGAAGTTTTATACAAATATGTCCGAACTTATATAAAAAAAAGGTCAATTTTTTGACTTTGAAAAATACGGGATTCTTAGTTGCCCAATTCAAAGTACTTCAAAATCTGGCACCTTTCCAAATTTATTCGACTTGGGTTTATTAAATTTTTGCGTAATAGAAGAATAAACCCAGAAATAGTTGAATATTATCCAAATATTAAACATCTATTCAATACTGTTTTTGTTTTACGTTCTAAAGCTCCTGTTAAGCGTGTGTTTTCTTTTGCTGATAGTGTCAATAAATCAGGAAGATACTGTCAAATAACAACTTTGAAATGTTGGTTTTACCTAAATATAACCATGTACCCAATTACTTTTTTTTAAAGGTAACATTTTCATTTAATAAGTAATACCACAATTGTATTTTTTCACAAAAAGCGTTTTTTACTTAGATCAAATATAATTCTAATATTATTTCCCTGAAATTGAATATTAAGTGAATTAACTTTTCCCAGTATGTATCTATTAGAAATAATTTGTCATAGAAATCTGCAAGTTTATGACCCCTCTCGCTCAAGAATATCGCTATTTCAATTCTTAATTCGTAGATTCGTAGACCTTACTGTGTGACAATCACACTACTTGGAAGAAGAATAAAAAAACAAAAAAATGCTTGATTTTAGAGGTCTGATTTTTTATTGAAGTGCACCAAGGAAATTTTTGCTGGAAATTCAAAATTAAATATTTTCAATACGGATGAAGATTTTGAGTTGCGGTTTTCCACTAATCTTAATAATTGGAAACTCTTTAACGCTATATTAATATAATAATAATATTTTGAACGATTATCCACTGATATAGACTTTGTAAGTAACATAGCTATAGGGGGTGGTGTTTTGGATATCAATATTTTCAAAAAAAGTCTTAAAATTGATATAAACTATTTAAAGAAAAAACTTTCAATTAACTTAAAATGTGAGAGTTCTAGATCTATAATTATTTCAATAATTGACATGGGTATAAATGTACTTATTTAGTATACTCCTGAGAGAATAAAGTTATATTTTTTATCTACCTTTAATAGCAGATGATTCTGCAAATAATAATAAATAGGCAGGTACTATAAATAGTTGGTAAAGTGAATGGCTACCGTTCCTTAAATCAAGGGTTTCTTTCGATTTTTGTGGTTAACAATACTTTCTGTACTAAAATCTACTAAACAGTTTTATATATTCTATAAGCCTTGTATCTGACCTTGATGTTTATCAGCGCGTTGTAGGCGATTGAAGATAGCTACATACATTTCCTACTTTTAATTGATTTACAAGTTTTTTTATTTATTTTGAAAAGTAGGTTTACGTTTTTCTATCACTAGACTAGCGATTTAACCAAATTTCAATATCAGTATCCAATAAACCGAACAGTGGATCAAATTCAAGGAATGTAATATAAAATTTCTAATTTAAGAGCTTCCTTGATTTTTCATTTTTAATGCAGACCAACAAAATTTCATATTCTTGGCATTATATATATTTAGTTTGATTTTTTTCTTCGAATTTGGTCTAGTTCATTAAAAACAGATATATGGGTTAAGTTGTGGATATCATAACTTTATTTGTCACACACACACAGTCATAGTAATAAAAATAACGTAGTTTTTAAACTTACCACACTATTTTACAAAGATATCGTATATATACATATATTATATTATTTCATATCCATTTTTTTTTCATGTTTTTTTTAATTCAAACGTTTCGGCTATTTTTAGACTTTTTCAATGATCTTGTGTATGTACAATAAAAAATTAATAAAATTATGAACAAGTGGTAAGAATCATGATCCGAATGGGGAAATGAAAAATGTGTCTATAACAACTGATCATGACAGCAGAGGTACGCGAAAGTTGAAGCTATTTAAAAAAAGCTTTTTTATAGACAATATTGTTGTCTGTCCTTTTGGTGTCTTAGTACATAAATTATCTCTTTCATAGCTCTGGAAAAAGCAAAATAAAATCGGTGCTAAAAACAAGCTAGATCAATCCCAGCAATGGACAATGGATAGACATTGCCTAAAATTATATTTATCGATGGCTATGCACCTATGGGCTTATAGGGTTTTACCACATTTTAACTTTACATGTATTGTAGAAAATTAAATAATTGATGCTTCTACAATGGAATCTTCAGTAAATATTTAAAAGATTTTATAGACAAAATGGATGTAAATATTTTTAGTGCAGAATATATTTCAAGAACGTTAAAACATATCTAACTTCTTATTACCTCATAAGATGTATAATGTATAAAAATCAAAAAATTCGTTTTTAGATAAATATTTTGTAAAAAAGGTTTCATTCATTTCAGAATAGGGTAGAATTTCAAAAAAATATAAAAATCAGTTTTTAGATAAGTACTTTTGACAAAAAAGTCGACGACATTAAATTTCATTTAGTTTCTCTCTCAAGAGATATTCTAAAAAGAGTAAAATCAGATTTCACCACTCTAAGGGTAGAATTTCATAAAAACCAGAAAATACATTTTAAAGATAATTAACAACAGAATCGCCCGAAAATCTAATTTAGTAGCTGAAGAGATATTATGAGAAAGGAAAACAACATTTTACTCCTTTTTACCCTTTGGTGAAACTTCGAAAACTCCAGAACTGATTTATAAATAATTTTTAAAAGCCATTGCTGAAAGATTTACTCTAAAATCTCATTTAGTTCAAAAGATATTGAAAAGAAACTTAAAGCACATTTCCCCCTTTAAGGGGGGAATTTCGAAAAATTTATAAAATCTCTAAATCTCTTTTAGATAATTATTTTTAAAACACTTTAACAAAATAAAATCTCATTTAGAAATATTTAAAAAACAAGTTAATTTCCATTTTGCTCTCTTAAGGATGGAAGATCGAAAAATTCAGTAATTTCTCCCCCGGATTACACTGTGTTGAAAAGACGTTGTCAAAAATGCAAAACAAATTTCACCCTTTTCAGACCCCTAGGGGCGGATTTTAAAAACCCGTTCTTTATCTCTCCTCTCTCTCTCTCTCTCTCTATATATATATATATATATATATATATATATATATATATATATATATATATATATATCTTTGTAAAATAGTGTGGTAAGTTTAAAAACTACGTTATTTTTATTACTATGACTGTGTGTGTGTGACAAATAAAGTTAAGATATCCACAACTTAACCCATATATCTGTTTTTAATGAACTAGACCAAATTTGAAGAAAAAAATCAAACTAAATATATATAATGCCAAGAATATGAAATTTTATTCATCTGCATTAAAAATGAAAAATCAAGGCAGGTCTTAAATTAGAAATTTTATATTACATTCCTTGAATTTGATCCACTGTTCGGTTTATTGGATACTAATATTGAAATTTGATTAAATCGCTAGTCTAGTGATAGAAAAACGTAAACCTACTTTTCAAAATAAATAAAAAACTTGTAAATCAATTAAAAGTAGGAAATGTATGTACTTATCTTCAATCGCCTACAACGCGCTGATAAACATCAAGGTCAGATACAAGGCTTATAGAATATATAAAACTGTTTAGTACATTTTAGTACATAAAGTATTGTTAACCACAAAAATCGAAAAAAACCCTTGATTTAATGAACGGTAGCCGTTCACTTTACCAACTTTTTATAATACCTGCCTATTTATTATTATTTGCAGAATCATCTGCTATTAAAGGTAGATAAAAAATATAAATTTATTCTCTCAGGAGTATACTAAATAAGTACATTTATACCCATGTCAATTATTGAAATAATTATAGATCTAGAACTCTCACATTTTAACTTAATTGAAAGTTTTTTCTTTAAACAGTTTATATCAATTTTAAGACTTTTTTTGAAAATATTGATATCCAAAAACACCACCCCCTATAGCTATGTTACTTACAAAGTCTATATCAGTGGATAATCGTTCAAAGCTATGAAAGAGATAATTTATGTATTAAGACACCAAAAGGACAGACAACAATATTGCCTATAAAAAGGCTTTTTTTTAAATAGCTTCAACTTTCGCGTACCTCTACTGTCATGATTAGTTGTTATAGACACATTCTTCATTTCCTCATTTGGATCATGATTCTTACCACTTGTTCATAATTTTATTCATTTTTTATTGTATACAAGATCATTGGAAAAGTCTAAAAATAGCCGAAACGTTTGAATTAAAAAAAAAGATTGATATGAAATAATTTTGTTTTATTCCTTGTATGAACCTCATCCCAAGAATTAAAAAAAAATACATATATGGATATATATATATATATATATATATATATATATATATATTTATATATATATATATAGCAAATATTTTTCTTGAACCTTCAAATATATATTGTAATTAGGTACTTCTTTTCTTTGGATGCGTGTTCATAAAATTAAAACGATTTTTTAATTATTTGTCATATTTAATTTAATTTGACGTTTCGACAGGTAGTTCCATGTCTTTTTCAAAAATGTTTTTATTTTATTTTTCCTAAAACAGATTGCAAAAAATAAACAATCTAAGATTTTAAAAAATCAAAAACTATCTTACCATTAGACGTAAATCAAAAGGTCAATAACACCAATTAACATTTAACAGCAAAATAAAATACACATAGCACATTGTCATTTTGTCAAACAAATACAAATACAGAACATCTATTGCACACTAACTGAAATATATAGTGTAGGAATTCATTCTTATCATAATACTTTTTTAGTGGTTACCGGAGAGTTTTTATTATTTAAATATTTATTTACTTTAAACAGATTTGGGGAACGTAGATGATGTTGAAAAAAATTTTGTTTAGTAAATTAACATCTTTTTTGTCCTTAATGGCATTTTTATTTTTCCCCGATTTCAATAGATTAATATATCTCTCTTTTTCGTTTACGAAATTCCGTTTTTAAAATTTTTACCTTGGAAAAATTAAATTTATGGTTGGTTTGATTTTCGTGTTTAGTGAGCGCTGTGGGATTTCCCTTGTCGTATTTATGTGAATTTAGTCTTGATTTTAAATACTGAGTAGTTTGGCCAATGTAAACTCCACAGCAGTCACTACATGGGATCTCATACACAACGTTGCTTCTTTTTAAATTGGGTGTTTTGCTTTTTAGAACGCTAAAATTTGTATTAAGTAAATTAAAACCTTTATGAGCCACATTTATGTTATATTTGGCAAATAAATGCTTCATCTGTTCGGACAAACCTTGTACATATGGTAACGTTAAAAAATTGCTTTTAATATTCTTTTTGGAAATTACATTTGTTTTATTATAAAATTTATGTATTCTCTGCTTAAAAATTTTTTTAATTAAATGTTGAGGATAACTATTTTCTAGGAGCGCATGTTTGGCTTAATTTATCGAACTTTCCTTATATTCAACATCTGACAGTTGAATTGCTCTGTTAGCTAAAGCAATGATAACAGATTTTTTTTTGGGAGATAAATTAAAATAAAAAAAAAAAATATATATATATATATATATATATATATATATATATATATATATATATATATATATATATATATATATATATATATATATATATATATATATATATATATATATAAAACAGAAAGACAACATTACAAGTGTGCATTTTGTAATTCGATCCGACATTGAATTGAAAATAAAGTTTTTCTGGTGAAGGAATTTGTATAAATAATTTTCACGACAATCCGCAAAAAATGCGTTATTTGGCAAGTGAAAATTCAAGCCGGTTTCCTTTAATGATGTACTAGATGGATATACCTAAATATTTCTATAATTTGGTGAATGATCTGCCAAGTTTACACCAAATATTCCAGTTAAAAAATTTGGTTTAACATATTACCCGCGATAAACACGATGTATTTGAATTGGGTGTGGAGAGTGGAGAACCGATAAATTGACATGCGTAATCACCCGACTCGACTCCCCTTGACTTTTTTTGTGGATTTTAGTTTTTAAAAAGCAACCTTCTAAAATCGTTGAATTTATTACAATAATAATACGAATATTATTAACTAGTATCCGTAGAACTGAAATATTTAATAAAAAGCAAATTATTCTATTAAAAAAAGTATATACGTGTGTAATAATCAGAACTTATGTTCTCTTTCCCCTTAGAATCCACCAACATTTTTAAAAATCAAATTAGAATTCCTTATAATCTAATTGCATTATTTTAACACACAAAGTGTGTAAAGTTTTTGATAAAATGATCTAAATGAAAACGTATATGTATATTGTATGTACATTTATAAGGGTAAACCATTATACTATGTCCCGGTCTAAAATATTTATCTTTTCTAGATATCAGAGCAATAATATATGACCCTCGATTTTATTTTGAAACATTTAATGAATGTCTTAATTCAATCGGCATTTTATTGTTTGTTATGCATAGATTATATTATTAATTAACGCATATACTTACAGGATCGTATTCTTTTGGAGGCGCTAGGTATCCGGGTGGTTTTTTGGCATGTACATTTATAAACGTTAATATAAATACTAACGTCACCTGAAAACGAATAAACTAATTTTAGCGTGTATTTACTTAAAAATAGAATTATAGAATAGAATAGAAGAAGAAAATTTGCTATACTGAAGAAGTAATTACATATACAATATGCAATTACTTATATTTCAAGGTGAATATTAGACAACATTTATCATATTTCAGAGTGTCCAAGTGATCATAAAAAAGAAATATGTTCAATTATTATGTCCCATGGTGGTCAGCTGGGATCGCGATTTCGGAACCCTCACAAAAATCAGGGGAAGTAAATTTTAGAAAAGGTGGCAAAAACCTGAGACAATTGAACATTTTTTAACAGTGAGAAATTGCTGTATGCCCTAAATACTTTACTTTTTCGTTTAACCGCCACTATATTGTGTAATGAATATACTTAATATGGGATATATAGATAAAGTGTTGAAATAGCGTTTAAGTTAGGTTTTTTTTGACGTTTCAAAGATAAACAAATGAATTTTGGAACATATCTTTCAAAATAATTAGGTTGCACCCTATAGCGCGTTTTCAAAACAACACAATATCTCTACAAAAAAACACTTTTCATAAACAATTATCTTTATTGTTTAAAGTTTTATCTGTCGTCTATATAACAGCTAACGAGATATGAAAGCATTACAGATATTAAATGGTCCTGCATTTTAAATTACTTTTCTATGTATTTTTCCTTATAAAATGTTCGAGAAACATTTTTTTATGAACACTAACTTTTTCTTGACGGTCAAGTTTTGTCCTATTACTAGCCCTAACCGTGTACCGTATATGACAGATTAAAATCTAGTGATTTTTTTTACTCATTTTAAGAGAGTTAAGGCAGAGTCATCCCAAACAAATTTTTCTGGTACACGAGCTTAAACTAGCTGAATTTTGTGCAAAGTTTAAAGTCAATACTTTTTACCTTTTATTTTGTTCCACCATATTGTTTTCGTGGCAAAGTTTTACTAGTTCATGCATACTTAATTTTTGTGCTAAATTTAAAATCATTTTTTATAAGTAGGTTTTCTATAACGATTTCTTAAATATCTTATTAGGAGGTCATTTTGTTTCTCCGTATCGAGTTCGTACCAAATTTTTACCATTTCATTCTTATATTACACATGATTTTAGGATTCTATTAAGCCGCCTTATTAAAATTGGACCAAAATTACTAATTCATTCCTATTCATACATGCTTTTATGCTAAATTTGAGCTTAATTTACTCAATTAAGCTAAAGTTTTTTTAGACCGCCATATTGGATTCGTACCAAACTTTTATCAATTCATTTTTATATTACACTTAATTTTAATGCAAAATTTAAAGTCAAATAAAAAGTTTTTAACAAAATTTTACGGTTTTATTATTATATGACATTTCATTTTTTAGCAAAATTTAATGTAAAAACGGTAAGTAGTTTTTTAGCTACGCCGCGAACAGATAGACAGACCGACAAAAAGTTACAGTTTTAAACCTTCTTTAAGTAACACAAAATCTGATTTATAGTTTACCGTTAACTATAATATCTTCATAAAATCGGACATACATACCTCAAAAAGTCAATCGTAATGAACTGTTCTTGATCTGCTTCAGAGAAAACAATTTATTCAATTAAAATTCTTTATTACAATAGTAAATTAATACAAAATTACACACTACTGCCATCTTATAAACGTAAATATTATCACCTGTTTGAATAATTTCGTTTACTTTTATTTTAAATAATGTATCAGAAAATAATATTTGTTGTTACTTCCATCAGCAACAGAATGCTTACTTTCTTCTATAATTGTTAAAAGCAGGGATTAGGAATAAAATCATTAAATTAAACCATTGTTTTAAAAAACATAAAATTCTCAACAGATAATTAAAATATTGTGAAATGGCGTAAACAAATTCATTAGCGTTACGACACAGACTATTTGTTTATTCACTGCAAATTTGCGAGAAAGATGTATACAGATATTTTCTAAGCTGCAATGATAAATTGCCAGCATTGTCCTTAGTCAACTTAATACAAAAATATTTCTATAAAGATCATTTGAAGTCTTCAGTATGAAATCAAAAAGGACCCCTCACACCGCTTGTGGAAAATTGCTTTCGGATATTTTTTTTTAATTTGATATGTTGGAGAACTCAAAGTTCTGATCAAATGTCTTCATAGCGACAATGTCATCTAATGGATAGTTTCGAAAATACAGGCTTTTATAAAAGTCGTGAATTTATCAATTCTTATTTTTTTATATTTTTTTCTAGTTTTATGATTTTTCTAGTAAAAGGTTTTAGCAATTTTATCAGCTCTATAGTGATCCGTCAAAGCTAACCTAAAATTCTTTGTATAGAATAAAAACCGCGGTTGCGTGACAATTTTGAATAACCCAAAAAATACTTTTTTTATATTATTTCGTAGCCGTTTTATATATTTTTTTAGCAAACGGTCGGATTTTAATATAATTTTAATATATTATGACATTTGATAGAGACAAATAAAAACACGCCACTTTGCACTCCTAATTTTTTCTAGCTATAATATGAATGGCTCTGACTGTATACATACCAAGGTATATATTGTTTTATAGACTCTTTTAAACGATACAAACATCTTTTGACACTAAAAGCGTTTTGAATACGAAGAATATATACAAGGTGTAAAATATATTCTGGAACGAAAAAATATTTTATATATAATTAGAACACCTATAGTATATTATTGCTTATATGTAAATTATGTTAATAAATATTTCAGATGCTTTTATACCCACTTCAAACTATTGAGAAAATTGTATTATAAAGCAAAAGTTAACGTATTTACTAAGTGAAACAATAATTACCTACAAAACAAACAGTATTTCTCCATGTTAATTTATCGGGATCTATCTACTGGTACCCACCTATATTTATTTCATGATAAATCTATATGAAAATAATAAAAATGAGTGAAATAATAATAGTAATAATGATACTACTAAATATATTTAACATAATATATATAACAATATAATATTTTATTAATTTTACATTTTATTATAATAATTTCGTTTGGTAAACAGTTTAACAAAATACTTCAGTCACTATTATGAAGAGTTTCACTTTACACTCACTTAGGTTTAGAGATTTTCGTCATTATAAATAAAATATTTTAAGACAGTTTAAAGAAATTACGTAAATTGAGATGTAGGCATTCATATTTTCAAGAAGAGGCTATTGGTCGATTATTAAAGTTTGCACTTAAAAACAAAAGAACAGCAAAGAGAAAATAACCCGCATTATATAAATATGAACATTTTAAAACTAAATTAATCTAAAATAACTTGTTATTTTTAAATTTAGGTCCCTTGAAACTGAATGCAAAATTACAAAACGATAGAGAAAACTTATATAAAAAAATATTAAATATTTTTTTGAACTGAAGGTTTATATATGAATTAATATAATATCTTCTACATGTCTGACGTACCTCATGTATCAAATAAAACTTGCTATGTGCGCAATTTGGTGCCTAAAGTTCTGGCACCAGATTTATATGTACAATAATACCCAGTAATTGGGGGTCCGTCATTATTTTCAAAATAGATCCACTCGATCTCAATCCTGTATATATGATGTTGCCAGTTTTATTTGATAGGTCCCTACAGTGAGGTAAATACCAGTTGTCTGCTACAGCTCTTATTTGAAGGTCTTTAAGCTGCCTTTGGTTGTGAAGTTTCCTAGCCAACTCCACAGTGGTTTCAGACATTAAAATGTCAAGATATCTGTTGATCAGACCAGCAGCAATCTTTAAATGGTCTCCAAAATGTGATGCGTGTGTAATTGATATTTTGTTCGCAAAAAATTTAAACATTGATTTTAAATGTCCATTGTGGCCTTGAACAATCTATCTTGTTTTAGTAATGGTTCTGGATAATTTGCTTTCTCTGTAGTAAGTTGTCTTTACCCATTTGTGGTCGATTCCGAGATTAGTAGTATATATTTTTTCCTGTTTCCATAGTGTTTTATTACAAAACGTGTAGCCAGAATGTATGAAATACCATATATATATATATATATATATATATATATATATATATATATATATATATATATATATATATATATATATATATATATATATATATATATATATATATATATATATATATATATATATATATATATATACATACACGGGAATCATTTTGGGGGTTTTGGCAAAAAGTACTTCCCCGTTTAGATACGCTAATGACTTTACCAACTTGAATTATATTGCTTTTTTTTTAACCTTATATTCTTAGAAAAACAAAATTTTCTTATTATTGCGGAGACATCTTTAGAAATATTGATTCCTCTTGAATCAGAACGGTGAATTTTTTAATGTATGCCTCTAAACTAAAAAGCATCTACGATATAGCTTTAAAATATTTGTCTACTTTATTTTATACTCAACTTTATTTCTCCAATACTGATTAATTTCCCCAATACCGATGATGATCTCTGCTTTTAGTTCTTTAAAGCTTTCAACATTTTCATTTACCTTTGAATCTCTGCAGAGAGCGATGCCAAATCTAACTAAACCTTGCTTAAAAAATGTTTGTCATAACCACTAAATGTATTGTAGGAATAGTATGTTTTCAATTAAGGTATCATACTGGATTGACTTATGATAAAATTATTTTGATGTTCTGCTCTTCCCAGGTTGAAATGAACATTTTAATGGTATGATGATAATCCGATGAGTGAAACCAGCAAATCGATATTTAGATATTGTTGATATTTAATGTATCAACTTCTTGAGCCTTAGAAATGGTGAACAATTGACAAGTCAGCATCTTGATCAGCCTGTTTAGTCATCATCAGAATCTGCGAATTTATTTTTGAGCATTGAATTTAAATAGGCTTTGTTGTTATTGATTACCAAACATTTCTTTGTAAAACTTGCACAACTTATGTTTCATTAAAACATCCACAGGTAACAAAGTTAATTAACAAAATAACGCTATTTTAATATTAGAAACAGTAAAAAAATAAGTATTAATCGTTAATTAATAAGAAAAATTAAAAAATACTTAGAAAATCTATAACTCGTTATCTCTATCAGTAATTAAATTAATCCCCTAAACAAAAGTTATATGTAGTTTTACTATCTAATAAATACATGTTATCTGTTATTGTCGTAGGACCAATAAAACCTCAGATATTGAAAAAAAACTAAAATTTTTTCATCTTTGAATTTAAAACAGCATACATAAAAAAAAATTAAAAAAGCTACATAAAAAACATAATATCTCAGAATTACAAATACTTGACCTTTTGCAGGGTAAAATTTTATAAAATTTTTTACACGCTTTTATTGCCTTCAGTTGTATGTAACTACCTATGTATGAATACAAATCTAGGTTTTTAAGCTACTTCTAATTTTCGTACAATACGATAATTAAGTAGTACCAAATGGTATCGATCGATTTTAACGCAATGTAGTTCAGATACAATAATTCGGTAGTATTAAGTTGATCTGATCAATCCTGTGGTATTAAAGGGCACCGGGCTTAATTGGTTTATTTTGTTGAGTCCACTACAATACCAGTAATATGTTAAAAATATTTTCAGATTAAAAAGAAAAAAATAACGATTTATCCATTCTACCCTTGACAATTCAGTGACTATGCCAAAAAGCGTGGAGCGCTTTTTGGTTAGGATTCTTTGAGAAACATACTTTTAATTAATTTCGTTAAAACGCCCCCCGCTGTATGGCGTTATCATTGAATTGTCAAGGATAGAATGCATATATCGTAACAAAATATTATTAAGTACTTATTAACGCGTTATTTAAAAAAGCGTGTTTTCTAGTATTTTTTAAACTATAATTTTATCTGGTTTATCAAGTTATATCGTTTTCACTGAATTACAGCGAATATTATTTGCGCACTAGGTGAAATTTTTTATAAAATTACAATGAATATTGCACTGGTTTAGTCATAGTTTTGTCCTAGAAATAATATAATAAATATGTTTCGAGCATTCGAAGTGCTCTGAAAATTTAGCATTCAAAACTTATTGCCTTTGAGCAACCTCTATAGTTAATTTTTATTTTTATTGGACTATTGTTGTTGTCAATGAAGATCAACTCATGACGATTTCTGGGCAACAGCTTCCCATGATAAATGTTCAATCACTTTGGATACACTATTCAAATGAACAAAAAAAACATTTTGATGAAACAAATAACACAGGTAAATTAATAGACAAGTTCTATTTTAAATAGGAAGTAATTTCCTTAGCTAAATCAGAGCACTTGTACTACAAGCGCACTACATGCATCAATGACTGATTCAAATTAGTTGGCTGTCGTCGCGCGTGTTGCTTGTCTATGCGACTGTTGGCTTTACATTGTTATGATTGATTGGCATAATCTTTAGTCGTCAAGGTTGCTGCTAATATTTTATGTAATATATTGGAAATGTCTGAGAATTTAAGTGTAAACAAAGACAATTTTCTCTCTCTAGAATGTTTGAAACAAATACGAGTAAAATAAATACAACTAGAAGAAATACAAAACTAGTGTCTAAATTATAGTTTGAAAATATAAAACATATAACAATAAGAGTAAAGCTTAGCTTTACTTTTATCTCTTCTTAATGCAGTATATAACTGACGCTCAATTATTTCAAAAATAGTTACTATATTTGACAATATTTATTTCGGTTAAAACACTACTATTCTCATCTCATATCAGTCAAGTTAAAGTGGTCCCCACAAAGTAATTTATTTAAATTTGTTCATTACGGAAAGTAAAATCTTGTCAGCGGATCTGTAGCTGGCAAGAAATTAGAAAATCAGACTTATCTGGTACCCGTTTGTAATTTTCTTCATTTTAAAAATTAATTTAATTAATTCATTTTAGCAAGGACAAGGACAACAACAAGGACATTTTGCTCTATTCCAAGCTATATAATTTATGATTTTTATTTGTTTTTATCAAATGACATATCATTAAAATTATATTAAAATCCAACCGCTTGTTTAAAAATTATATAAAATGACTACGAAATAATATTTAAAAAAGAGTATTTTACGAGTTATTCAAAATTGTCGTCCAATCCCAGTTTTTATGAACACTCTATACAAAGAATTTCTGATATTTGGTCAGAACGTTGAGTTCTATAACATATCAAATTTCCAAAAAAATTAGTCGAAAGCCATTTTTCACAAGCGATGTGAGGGGTCCTTTAGCTAAAATTAATTAATTAAATTAATTTTTAAAATGAAGAAAATTACAAACGGGTACCAGATAAGTCTGATTTTCTAATTTCTTGCCAGCTACAGATCCGCTGACAAGATTTTACTTTCCGTAATGAACAAATTTAAATAAATTACTTTGTGGGGACCACTTTAACTTGACTGATATGAGATGAGAATAGTAGTGTTTTAACCGAAATAAATATTGTCAAATATAGTAACTATTTTTGAAATAATTGAGCGTCAGTTATATACTGCATTAAGAAGAGATAAAAGTAAAGCTAAGCTTTACTCTTATTGTTATATGTTTTATATTTTCAAACTATAATTTAGACACTAGTTTTGTATTTCTTCTAGTTGTATTTATTTCACTCGTATTTGTTTCAAACATTCTAGAGAGAGAAAATTGTCTTTGTTTACACTTAAATTCTCAGACATTTCCAATATATTACATAAAATATTGGCAGCAACCTTGACGACTAAAGATTATGCCAATCAATCATAACAATGTAAAGCCAACAGTCGCATAGACAAGCAACACGCGCGACCACAGCCAACTAATTTGAATCAGTCATTGATGCATGTAGTGCGCTTGTAGTACAAGTGCTCTGATTTAGCTAAGAAAATTACTTCCTATTTAAAATAGAACTTGTCTATTAATTTACCTGTGTTATTTGTTTCATCAAAATGTTTTTTTTTGTTCATTTGAATAGTGTATCCAAAGTGATTGAACATTTATCATGGGAAGCTGTTGCCCAGAAATCGTCATGAGTTGATCTTCATTGACAACAACAATAGTCCAATAAAAATAAAAATTAACTATAGAGGTTGCTCAAAGGCAATAAGTTTTGAATGCTAAATTTTCAGAGCACTTCGAATGCTCGAAACATATTTATTATACTATTTCTAGGACAAAACTATGACTAAACCAGTGCAATATTCATTGTAATTTTATAAAAAATTTCACCTAGTGCGCAAATAATATTCGCTGTAATTCAGTGAAAACGATATAACTTGTATATGCCAGATAAAATTATAGTTTAAAAAATACTAGAAAACACGCTTTTTTAAATAACGCGTTAATAAGTACTTAATAATATTTTGTTACGATATATGCATTCTATCCTTGACAATTCAATGATAACGCCATACAGCGGGGGGCGTTTTAACGAAATTAATTAAAAGTATGTTTCTCAAAGAATCCTAACCAAAAAGCGCTCCACGCTTTTTGGCATAGTCACTGAATTGTCAAGGGTAGAATGGATAAATCGTTATTTTTTTCTTTTTAATCTGAAAATATTTTTAACATATTACTGGTATTGTATTGGACTCAACAAAATAAACCAATTAAGCCCGGTGCCCTTTAATACCACAGGATTGATCAGATCAACTTAATACTACCGAATTATTGTATCTGAACTACATTGCGTTAAAATCGATCGATACCATTTGGTACTACTAAATTATCGTATTGTACGAAAATTAGAAGTAGCTTAAAAACCTAGATTTGTATTCATACATAGGTAGTTACATACAACTGAAGGTAATAAAAGCGTGTAAAAAATTTTATAAAATTTTACCCTGCAAAAGGTCAAGTATTTGTAATTCTGAGATATTATGTTTTTTATGTAGCTTTTTTAATTTTTTTTTATGTATGCTGTTTTAAATTCAAAGATGAAAAAATTTTCGTTTTTTTCAATATCTGAGGTTTTATTGGTCCTACGACAATAACAGATAACATGTATTTTTTAGATAGTAAAACTACATATAACTTTTGTTTAGGGGATTAATTTAATTACTGATAGAGATAACGAGTTATAGATTTTCTAAGTATTTTTTAATTTTTCTTATTAATTAACGATTAATACTTATTTTTTTACTGTTTCTAATATTAAAATAGCGTTATTTTGTTAATTAACTTTGTAACCTGTGGATGTTTTAATGAAACAAGAGTTGTGCAAGTTTTACAAAGAAATGTTTGGTAATCAATAACAACAAAGCCTATTTAAATTCAATGCTCAAAAATAAATTCGCAGATTCTGATGATGACTAAACAGGCTGATCAAGATGCTGACTTGTCAATTGTTCACCATTTCTATGGCTCAAGAAGTTGATACATTAAATATCAACAATATCTAAATATCGATTTGCTGGTTTCACTCATCGGATTATCATCATACCATTAAAATGTTCATTTCAACCTGGGAAGAGCAGAACATCAAAATAATTTTATCATAAGTCAATCCAGTATGATACCTTAATTGAAAACATACTATTCCTACAATACATTTAGTGGTTATGACAAACATTTTTTAAGCAAGGTTTAGTTAGATTTGGCATCGCTCTCTGCAGAGATTCAAAGGTAAATGAAGATGTTGAAAGCTTTAAAGAACTAAAAGCAGAGATCATCATAGGTATTGGGGAAATTAATCAGTATTGGAGAAATAAAGTTGAGTATAAAATAAAGTAGACAAATATTTTAAAGCTATATCGTAGATGCTTTTTAGTTTAGAGGCATACATTAAAAAATTCACCGTTCTGATTCAAGAGGAATCAATATTTCTAAAGATGTCTCCGCAATAATAAGAAAATTTTGTTTTTCTAAGAATATAAGGTTAAGAAAAAAGCAATATAATTCAAGTTGTAAAAGTCATTAGCGTATCTAAACGGGGAAGTACTTTTTGCCAAAACATTTTTTTTTTGTTTGCAGTATTTTTTCCCCTTAAACAAATATCAGTTTTTGTAGCCCTTCTGTAAACATAATTTATATAATTTAAAATACGTGTTTGTACTTCCTCATATATATATATATATATATATATATATATATATATATATATATATATATATATATATATATATATATATATATATATATATATATATATATATATATATATATATATATATATATATATATATATATATATATATATATATATATATATATATATATATATATATATATATATATATATATATATACATTTTTATATATAGACTGATATACCCGGAAAGAATAAAAAATGGCCTAAAATTAGCCAGTATTATTATTTTAAATAAATTCTTGTTATAATAATTATATTTTTCCTAAGTACTTATACTGACTTAGATGCTAAAAAAATTTGTTTCATTTTAAGAAAGTCGTTAAAGTTAGAAAAAAATTAGGAGTTATAATTTTTGAGAAGAAACCGTATCAAAACGTAATTACCAGGGCCGTATCTAGGTAAAAATTTCAGGGGGGGGCTAGATAAAAAAAATTGGAAGCTAAAAAACAACACTATTATCCCCAAATGAGTTTTATTGGTCATGTCAATAAAAAGGTTAAACAGATTTATGTAATCAGAAGTAAAAATAAACAGGTTAAATTTCTTTTAGACCAAAATTTAACAAAAACAATTATCTAATAGAAATAAGTAAATAAAAATAAATAACTAAAAAATAGTTTAAATTTAAACAGATTTAACGTCGATTTAGCACATCTGCGGTATAAATTTTTGTATTTCTATACACGCTTAAAAGTACAAGACTTTTAATCTTTCTTGACCAGTTGAATTTCGAAGATAGTCTTACCTAAATACGGTCCTGCCTTCCGATGTTTCCTCTTCGATTGAATGATCTCGAGCGAAACATCAGAAAGTAAATTATATGAGGCCATCTAATTCCAAGATAGATAATTCCAGATTCTTAATCATTAATCAAAGCCAAGGAAATGTTTTATGTAAAAAATAAATCACTCACACGACATTTTTCAGAACATTGCCACATAATCTTTAAATCAATGAATCTGAACATATATTCCATTTTCCGTAATTATTATTCTTGATATACATTCACAATGTTAAATTAGTGATGGTTTAATCTTTAATTCTTGCATACAATTACTTTCTAACTAATTGGAAAAGGGTGTTTTTTTATTTACGCTGTATCAATATTAATAACCCAAAAGTTAATTACTCTCAAACCGATTCTTAAGAAGGTTAAGGTAATCATAAAATTTTTACACCTAAATATTTATTACCATAAATAATAAAATAACAGCAGAAGAAATTTAATCACTCGATCAAGTGAAGGAAGTGGCGCTTGTTCATGTGTCTAGAAGATGGATTTCATTTCACTTTTGGAATTAATAAATTTGGTTAAATATAACGTTGGTAGTGCTTTAGAGTGGAACGAAATTACATTATATAAAATGGATGTTCGTAAATTTAATATAATTTTTAATATGATGTGGCTTCCAGACTTTTGTTTTCTATGTCATAAATACCCTGCTATTGTATATTTCAGAAATATGTTTATATTATATCCACTTGGTTTCAACTATATTATTAATTATTAAAAAAAATCGAAAAATATATTAATGCTTAACTTATCCCCCGGTGAGGAACGAAACAGTTTATTCTTTAAAATGGCTAGCTCTAATTTTGTTTCTCTGAAAAAAGTTAGTTTAAAAATAAAAAGTTACGATTCTTAAAGTCTTTAAGACCCCTAAATATCAACCTAACTGCCGGTCTTGCAAAAATAAATAAAACGGAAAGAATTGAAAAAACTGCTATATGGAGAAGTATATAGTAAATTTCACGAAAAATATATTTCAGACTCAATGATTGCAATAACACTACCTGTGTTGACGCCATTATGTAAGCAAAAGCTGGACAATAAATACTCTAAAATAGTTCAGAGGGCCTGACTATAATAATTTTAGGTTATAAAAAGATTTCTTCTGTTGTAGGTATAAAATAATAATTTCAAATATTTTCAATATTTATTGAAATGTATTCTATGTAAAAATACATTTCTGAAAATTTGAATCTCAGTCTTTATTTTTCAGGCGAAGTGTTCAGTTGTACTGAGATATCATTTTGCGAAATATTATAGGTACAAAAGAGCATTATGTAGTCTCCGTGGAAAAACATTGATAGTGCTTCTTCTAGTATTCCGATGAAGAAAAACCGTTTAACTGTCGCTGCTAGCGAAATTGTAAAAACTATTTATAGTTCTTAACTTAACAGAGGGCATAAATCTAGTGCTGCAGCAAGTGAAACATGTAATTTGAATAAGATACCTTTCACTATAATTAAAAGAATCGTGTCAAATTCCATCACATCAACAAGCATAAAAATGATATTTCCACCAAATGTCTGTTTCGACGAAAGCGATAAGGCGAAAAGTTTACACCATCTCTGAAGAACAGCGCGTACCTACATTAGAAACTCTGAAGCAACGGCTCACTCTTTTTCTCTAAAACTGGTTTCAGATATCGCATAATTGATAAGAAGCAATTACTTATTAATCCTACCGAAATGGCGTCTTGAGTATACAACGACATCCAAAAGTTAATACGATTATTCCGGTAGGTGTAAAATAAAAGCTTCGTCAGATAAAAATAAAAGAATAACCATTTTACATGTGGAGTCAGAAAATGGTTGGGTGCCAAATGCCTTGTGGCTTTCTGCAAAGAATATTAAAGACTCTGGATTACCATGAAAATAGAATTGAAGAACTTTTAAAGAATGGTTCAAGAATTGTCTTTTACCATACATTCCCCAGAAAAGCGTGATATTAATGGACAACGCGTGCTATCAGAGTAGCAAATTATATAAGGCTCCAGATTTAAATAATACGAAATTGGAGATTCAAAACTACATGATATATATTTTGAAAAATTAAAAATTAAATAAAAAAGCAATTTTTCAGAAATTTTAAAAGCATTCTGTTTAAAAATAGTATATATTTGTGAGGCACTGGCAGAGAAAATGGGACATACAGTCTTACCCACCCAACTATTGTTGAAGAAGAATTAATAAAAAAATGTGCTAATAACATACTCCCAAGTAGCGGGAAAAAATCAGACCATCAAGTAATTATTACTGTAGAAAGAACATCACATACTTCTTATGGATTTCGGTAACCGACAGATTTTTTTGAAATTTTAGTATTTTATTTTGGAAGTCAAAATAAGCATTTCCTTTCATTGTACCAGCCTTGATGCTAAAAACATCAGGTCAAAGATTCCGAAAAATTTTTATTGTTGCAAAATTTAGCTTAAGCTGATAAAATCGGGTTTTATTCGATAAATTCGGTATTATTTTCTTTTCTACCATGTACAGGGTGTCTTAACATAAGGGTGCACGGTTTATTAATAAACCAACATACAATCTAGAAGGTCTAAATATTAGCGTTTATCTCAGATATCGTAGTTAATAGGTGACTATAACAATTTCTTAATTTGGTAGTAACTTATCTAGAAATACAGTGTGTCCCTCAGAAAGAATACTTTTTAAATACTGGGTGAATTAAAATTGCACAGAAGTGCAAAATAGGGAAAGAATCATCCAAAGACGTGTTAACAATTTTACAAATCGGTTGTATAATCCAATGCTCGAACAGCCTTGTGCAATTTTATACCGCACATATCTAAAAACGCCATAGACTTCCAATTTTAGAATACAAAGGCAATCGTATTCAATGTGCAAAAGATATAGGCTATTTAAGGCAGATCTACTTGTAGTACCTGATGGGTACATCGTAGAAGTACAGGGTCCATATTTCTCGGATGTAAAAATTAACGATGCCGCGATTATTTGCAACGAGATGAAACAGAACTGCGAAAACGTCCGTCAATGATAGATGTCATAGAGACGCTGTTGTGTATTTTTAAATTACCTACCCTACCTCTGCACGAATTCAAAGATAGTTCACAACTAAGCAGGCAAATATGGCAAAAAAATAACAAAAAGAAAATGGATAGTGGAGGCAAGGAATGGACACTTTAAATCAGTTCTCAAATTGTTTAAAGACTTTATTTCCATGCAGCAATGTCTCCACTTAGCTGCATATTCAAAGATTGCGTGTGCGCTTATTAATGCATGTAAAGAGCCCATTTATATGCATGATGCCAAGAAAGACCTTGCTAAACCAATGCTAGCTATAGCACGAAACCCAGAAAATCAGCTACAAACAAGAATTGAATTGGGCCATTTTAACTTACGTCGAGTGGACGTTGCATATGAAAAATAATAATATTGAATTGACTGTTTTGCATTTAGACTATGTTATTTCTAAATTATTTGGTACCTATCAAGTAAGGATTGCTCCAGCTTATATTCAGGATACTGTTGGAAGGGAAGCAAATAATGAATATATTTTTTGATTTGAATCTGGCTTATTAAGAGTAAAAATATACTTAAAGTTTACGCAAGCTGTTAAGCATAGTCTTTTTATTTCATATTTGTTTCCTTCAAGGAAACGAAAATATCGCGTACCTATTGAACTTGCAAGTAGGTGCGAGAACACTTGGCGTATGTACCCATATTTCCAGTGTAATATGGTACCTGGGATATGCTAGTTATCAACAGGCTGTTAAATATCCGTTCTAGACGCTAATATGCCTAATATGATCTTTTTATATTTGTTTCTTGTAAATACTAAAGTTTTATACATATTTTAGTATTAAATATTTAATTAAGCTAAATAAGGCTGTAGTTTAGTTAGAATAAAATAATACATCTTTGTTTTTATAGTTACTAATTAGTCATTAACTTGTTAATGTTTCAAGTTTACCATAGTGTTTTTTTGTTTTGAATAGTATTTTAGATTGTTTATTTTAACTTTTGGTTTAAAAATCGTAATCTATATTCTTACTGTGAGAAATGTTCTAATTATTCAAAATTCTTTATTATACTGACGATATTTTACGTAATACTAAGACACTTTTCGGAACTTTAACCTTATTGCTTGCAACACTCCGCGCATCCCTCTCTTTGACCCGTGAAAAAAAATTTTGTTTTGTCTTTCAGCGATATTATTGGATTTGTTAAAAAATAAATAAATGAAAATCTGAAAAAACTGCCGAATCCGTATAATTTTGTTACATTAGTATCTTAAAACGTTGATGTCTAGATGAGATACTGCCAAATTACGAAATTATTATAAGTATTAACTATATATGACATAAAATAAGATACTATTTTGGTTCATTAATATATCGTGCACCCTGTACATATTAGAAAAGAAAATAATATAACTTTTATGGAATATGATAATATATTGGTTTTTTTAAATGCATGATTTTATCAGCTTAAGTTAAATTACAATATTTTCCAATAATAAAAAAACACTTTTAAGAACCTTGGACTTGATTTTTTAGTATCACTCTGTATATCTAAAAGGTCGGTGCACTGAAAGAAAATATTTATTTCGGCTTTCAAAATAACATACTAAAATTTCAAAAAAATCTGTCGGTAACCAAAATTCATAATGGGTGTGAGATGTCCTTTCCTATGTTAAACGGTCATAATGAATTTAGATAAGGATAGCGACAGCGAAACAGAGCGTGATATAGAATAACATATGAATATATATATATATATATATATATATATATATATATATATAAATAGTATCTAAAGTCTGATCCCTTAATACACTCTTAGAGAATGGGGTCGACTCAGGTAGTTTTACTGCAGTCATTCAGACAGAAACATTTTCCCTTTATTTTATTTTATGAAAGAGATACTTATCTCGGATTAAATCTTCGCTGAGGTGCAAAAACACAAAAATAATTCGTCTATGAGCAAGGCGACACTGTAAGTGTTATAATGTATGTTGTAGTGTATGTGTAAATTGGAAATCCACATATAATCAAAAGAAATAGCTCTGAAAACGTATCCATAGGGATTTATCAGTCGTGTGAAAATCTTGACCAAAAGGTTTCTTTTATTTAATTATCAGTCTTTGTAATGATTCAAATTCATATTACTAGCTCCAGTGGCATATCCAGAAAAAAAATTTGGGGAAGCAAGACTTTGAAATAAAAATTCATAAGTTTAAGATTTAATGAATTAAAAGTTTGTATTTCATTTATTTTTTCGCTAGTTTTATATGATACGGCTTCCCACACCTTTAGGTTATTTGATTTAAGGCATAGCAAATTGTAGTCTGTTGGGTTTTTCAAAAATCGGAGCACCAAATGCCTCTTTGCACACTTTCTGTCTACACCACTGACCAATCAAATAAACCACAAGTCACAAGTTGCAATATTCTAATTTCAGATTTGCCCCACCCGTTTCCGAAATTCGGGTAAGGGTCCCATAAATACAAATCATAACTTGATCATAAAAAAGGTCCGTGAGTTTTATTTAAAAAGTTAATATCGTTCCTTTTGAATTTTATAGATTTTGTTAAAATACTTTTTTTGGTGATTTATTTTTCTAAAGTTTTAGTTTAGTAACGTTGCAGTAGCAAAATCTTCCGTATTACATTATTAAATCATGTTTTTCTTTAAAATAGCCCTACAACATGTAACAAAAAACAACATTTTTATGCAAAACTGTATAAATCATCATAATTTAATTAAATAATTTATTATTAAAAAAAAAAACCGCTACATAGGTCCTATTAACGAGCTCTTTAATTTGATATCTACCATGATTCAATTAGAAAATAAATATTTCTTTCATTCTTCACAGAATGGCTCCTTGGTCTTATAAAATGTCTGTTAAACTTATATAGCCTAGGATACTTGTGAAAATGTTACCAATTTTTTGGCTCCTTACCCAATAACATCCCTCCGTTTAGACATTATTCATAAGTTTGATTCTCCCTATGAGGGCGAGCAATTCAAAAAAATTTTTATTTTATTTATGTGCAGATTTTTGTGTTTGATGGGGAAAATTTGTTATGTATATTTCCCAGTTCTGAAAATCTTCATATTAAAGTTTTTAAAATTTCTAAAATTTTCTAAAAATCTATACATTTATTTAGACTTGCCAAAAAGCAGTTATTATTTCACTAACCTGCACCACATAAGCAGACATCTCCTAACACTTTATTCACAAAATCTACTATTCAAGCGATATCCTTATCTTAAATTAACGACCGGTGTCTATAAAAGTCGCACAGATCTAAATCCGGACATTCATGCGACGAGTACAACGCTTCGCGAAGTACTCTCTTTTAGAAATGTTGAACAGCATTTCATCTCACTAAATTGGTCTTAACACGAGGACCCCTTTCACCTGTTCTTACGGGCCCAGCCCAATGCATTTGGTGGAAACGAAGTATGAGAAAATTTTGGTAATATGCTTACTGTATTTATTGGATAATATGAATATTTACGATGCTCTCTATTTTAACATATATTTATTTAACAGAAACTTTCATAACAATAAATATTTCCATACATTTTTAGACAAAACTAATTTTTAATCTTTTTTTTTTCTAAATAAGTTTGAACTCGTAAGCCAAGGGTTATAGTTACATATATTAACAAACAAAACATCAAAAGCAATGTCAAAAGTAGCTGTTTCTGGGTGAGACATAGTTTTATAAATTATTTATCCCCAAGACTAATCAAGCATATCTCCATAATTTTAGTTTCTATTATTTGTTGAAGAGCATTTTACCGTGTACGCGACTAAGTTTGCTAAATTTATGTTTCGTCATTTTCCGGTATAATCAGCTTTATACGTAATGTAATAACTGCATCCTAACTATACGAGGCATACGCGAAAACTACCTGATAGAGGGCAATATCTCGAAACCTATTGCTTCTATGCAATAGATGGAAAGGTATGAAAAACGAATTAAGTGCACCGAGAGAGAGAGTTAAAAAAACATATTTTTTGATGTTTATTTGACTTCCTATTGGTTTTATGAAAAAACATTATTAAACTTTTTTGTAGGTCTCGAGAACCACTTTCAGAAAAAAAATCCGGTTTAAGAGTTTTCGTTTGGTAGATATAAGCCAAAAGCTAAAATTTAGTCTTTCTCCTGTAACTGCCAAATGGACCACTGTATCCACAATATGTATGTAGCGCGTCCCCCTCTTCATTTTTGGTGGTATAACTTTTTACCCTAACTTACACGATTCTTGAATTATCGGCGATTTTTTCGTGTTACCATTACCAAAAATGTTCAACACAAATGGTAAGGTCAAATTTTTTCTTATTTTTACCATAATCAGTGTTTAAGAATACGTCCGACGACATTTTTGACCGCTGAATCCGTAGCCGCAATTAGTTTTTTCTAACTCTTTCCGTTGGGGATAATTTTCGATATCTTTTTGTTATTCGATAAATCTCGACTATTCTTGATACATATAGCCCGTGTTTTATGGTTACGTAATAAATCATAAATTTTTATAAGCTTTATTTTAATATATGACTATATTTTTCCTAGGACCAACAGTTTGAAAGACTAATTACTCCGAATAAAATGTATTTCGATGAAAATAGCGATGACGACCAGTTAATGTGTACATCGCCTAAGGTTACTGCAATCATGGCGTGGTCCAAGCTTTTAAGAGAAAAAAATCAAAGAAAGGTACCAAAAAGAGCGAACTAAATTCTTTGTTTGGTGCAAACAGAAAAGTCAGGCAGCATAGAGAAAATATTGTTTGGCCTATTCCTTAGAGAAATCCAAGATATTTATGCCGTTAAGTTATAGTCAATATACTTAAGGGTGTAAACTATGCTCAGCTTACAGGATAATGTATAGATACATCCAAGTCTGCTAATTTGCAATCATCTTTAAAACGTGAGTATGTCGGCCGCAAGCCGAAAATATTGCTAGTTTTTAAGAGAGAACAGATTAGTTCATTTTTGCGAGAAGCACCTGACGCAGAATTTCTACTAACGAAAGTCGTTTTCATAATGGGGATAACGGGGCCTGCCTTCGGGATGAACTGACTAAAATGACTTGTGGATGTAGTCCAAGAGCAAGGTAAGATTTTATTGGTCTATATTCTCGATTCCAAGACCCACGTCCTAAGAAAATATGATGTAATGGAAGTATTTAGTTGCATACAATTTTATAGAGACATATGTCCTATTAATATCCAATCTAGGCGATTTTTCTTGACTTACTAGAATAGCAAATGTAGTAAACAATCAGTGGGTATGAATACGACTGGTGAAATGTCGAAAAAACTTGCTAGTTACTTAAAACTGCCAAAATCTTCTGTTTTTTCGGGTCACTGTTTTCGCCGTATCTCGGCCACGCTATTTGTAGTTGCTGGATAAGAAAACTAAACTTTCCAAGAAAATTATTGGCAATATTTCTAAAGTAAATCATCTCTGCAACCCATCATCTTCAACATCTACCAATATTTATGGACCAAGTATATCATCTACAGGGTCTTCCAGACATATTACTTTAAGTCATTGTTCATTATGTACCGTTATAACTAACATAGTTTAGTACCCATGTAGTTAGGGCATACATTTATTTCTTTATTTAATAATAAATAAAGAGTTCCTATAAAAAGCAAAATTCATTGCATTTTCTTTCGTGTTTATGAGTATGCGGAATAGTTATTTTCCTAACAAGGTGTTAGGAACTATATTTTTTCTACGACCGTACAAAAGGTGATGATATGAAAAACATTTTTTAAATAAAATGCGAGTGTACAGTAGGCGAAATTAAACATTTATTTTATAATAATTTATAAATAATGTTATGAAAACTACGGTTCTTAACTATTTTAATCAAAATGGTATTTATAATAATTATGTATATTAAAAGTACAATTTGTCATATGTTCTATACATAAGGTTGATGTTAATTCAAACAAAAGTTTTGAGCAGGACGGTACATCAGACACAGCAGAAGTTTATGGTGCCGTTGGAAGTGGTAGCTGTAGCTAAAGGCGGCAGACATGGTGCCGACTCGAGTGAAAATCTAGTATTACTTTTGAAAACATTATTAACTTTTAAAATTTTATTAACAATAGATTTCCATCTTCTGTGCTGTTTTAGATCTGTAATGTCTGTTCGGCTATATTGGAGGTCATTTTTCCTATTATACTTATTCCTATACGCATTTATTAATTTCTAATTTACTATTTTGATAATTTATGAAAATCTCGGATGACTAATGTTTGATAGACGCAATTCTATATATCTCCTGTAGTAATAAATGTAATTTTCACTGGAAATAACAAACGTTTGTGTTTTTTTATCTTCGATATCATCCAGAGTTAAATTTGCTAGCTCTTGGCGATGGCAAGCTCCAACAATTTCAAAAATAGCCACAATTTTATAAAGCAAATATATGTTTTGCGGAGTTTTGAATAAAAATTTGGCGATATCTTTCTTCGTCAACGTTGTAGATTTCTTAGATTTAAAGCCCACATTTTTTTGTTTGATTAAGGCAATTACCTTATAAAATTTGCTGATGTCCACATTTCTCTTCAGCTTTATTATCGTTTTCAGCATGGAATATTTGGATCATATTGTAGGCGGGTTCAACTTTCTTTGTCCCATGTATTTACGTTTTTTTTTTGTAACAGCAATCATTAAAAATATAAATTTCTAGAGTAGCTACATTACCAGAATGCAAAATATCAAGATGTTTTTACAATTTTAAAGCGATCTGGAGTTTCAAGACTTACTTGATACAATCTAATATGGTTTCTTTTCACTATTAACTTCTTTTTTCCTTTCTGTATGGTTTGTACTTTTAGTTGAAAGATAAATGACATTTATTGAATTTTTTTCTAAGAAGAGCCAGTGGCGTACGGGGACGTTTGAGGAATTTTAATTTTAATCGATTAGACTGACTATCAAAATCTCCAGATGCTATTCTGATTGTAAACGTATATAGCAAATTAACGCTACTTTTGAGCATGTAAGAAGACCAAGCAGTAAATATTTAGTATTGATACATGAAGGATGGGGCAGAATTCCGCAAGCATATATAGATAACCTGTTTCTCTTCATGCCAAGGAGAGGTGAATTAATTATTTTAAAGAGAGCGGTATCTACTAAATATTAAATATTTTTGAAATATTTTTTACATTTTTGGTTACGATACTGGTTATTAAATAAATGTTTAATTATTTTTTTTATTTGTGTGTGAGAATTTGCTTTATTTGTAATTCCTTAATAATAATTACTGAGTAAATTTTCTTTTCATTTTTTTTTCATACGAAAATCCAGCAATAAAAGAAATACTGTTACTATGTCTCATTCAGTAATATCGCTTACTAAATAGTTTAAAAGTATCCGAGAAAGAATTTTATTGCGTATATTTGATCTATAAGTATTTTTCTTTATGCGTTATTATTGCCAGTATTTTAAAAAAAGTAAAGGATTGTACGCGATACCCACAATTTATTTATACTTTTTTATGCCTCGTACGCCACTGCCTATTTGATCGAAGTAAATTAAATGAATGGCATTTATTTTTGAATTAAAAATACGAATCAAGCAGAAAGCAAAGAGCTATTAGTTGAAAGTAAAAAACACCTAAGTAGATTTTACGGTTAAGTAAACCTTGAACATACAAATAGCTTTAAAATTGCAAAAACGCCTAGCGATGTGGCTCAGAGTAATTCAATGCGGTGCAAATCATAAAACATTTTCCTATACCACAATGGCAAGTGAAACTTTACCTTTTTATTACGCCCTTTACAACTGGAGAAAACTACCTCATAAAACATTGCTTCTCCCAAAAAGTATTCGAATCACGTATTCGAATACTGGTAAAGTATTCGAATCACGAATCCTTTTAATAACAAAAAAATATTCGAATCCAATGATTTGAATCATTTTTTTAAATCACGAATCCGAATGATAACGCTGGTATTGTCCTTTGTCAAAGTCAGATTATTAACTTCGATTTTATGTTGGTTTCAAATACAGTTAAAATAATGATTTACGTTTTTAATTTATTAGAAGTATATTCTTAAAAATCAAGAAGTTTGAAGATGTTATACATTTATGTAAACAACAATAGGGCATTAATGCTATATAACTTATGATTAGCTTATATATATAAAATCAAGCTATTATTTCCGTATCAAATCGAAAGGTGTTTCGACCTTCATTAATTAAAAGTGTATTGTTAAAAAGTCTGGAAACATCCAAATATCTCGAGAACCGTTCATCCAATATTAAATTTGGACCAGCCGTGTGTGGAAATGCGACGAAGCCACGGGTGATATTTGCAACATTGCCAAGTTTACTATTTTTCAGTAATTGATAGTATTATTAAATAGAATACACTGTATTTTATTACATTTTCCGGTTCTTCTAATTATTCTAAAAATGTTTCTTAGCTTACATAATTCCTAAATTCAACGGTTTTTGAGTAAATGATCATTTTTAAAAAAATATCCTGAACGGAAACCAGTTAATGTATTGAGTTTTGTCAACACCAAATTTTAAATAGTGGATTCGTCAAGCTTAACTCAATGATACTGGGTTATGGAAGGAAACCGAATAAGGACGTTGCAACAAGTTTCTGAAACAGTTAATGATAAATGTTCTAAAATTGAGTGTAACAGGACTTGTGAAGAGTAGCGAGGACTGGCACCCCCAAAAAAAGGTGATAGAGGTGGTAAGGTTTTGGATATGTTAGTCACTTTGGAGAAGAGATAAATTGGTCTAAACCAGGACGTATTTCAAATGTCCGTGCATCGATTACTACATGCTGAAAAATTCCAACCTTATAAAATAACAGTAGTGCAAGAACTTTCTGATGATGATTTCTACATACGTTGAAAATTCTTTGGGCTGGGATAATAGGTTGGAAGATAATTGGGCCCGTTTTTATAGAGGGAAATCTGAATGGCGCCAGATATTTGTAATTATTAAGAACTGAATTAGTTCTGTCTTTGGTAACCTAACCTAACTAAATAATCACATCTGGTTTCAGTAGGATGGTGCGCCCCCACGATACGGTCGGAAGTTTGGATGTACCATGACTCTGTGTTTTTTTGGAGGTGGATAGAGAGAAGGGGCAATATTGATTGGCCAGCTTGTAGCACCTCGATTGTTTTTTTGTGGGGACATCTCAAGAATGTTGTTTTCCAAACAAAGCCCATAAAACGGGAGGATCTGAGACGACGAATTGAAAGCGAATGGCAGGAGGTGTCAAAACTTGCCATTTCCTGTAAAAGTAGAAATTTGTCACGAGATAGATAACTAAAAACTAAGATATGAAATTTCAATCCATTTCGTTCCAAGACAAGTCGTTTGGGTGTTACAGAGGTTAAAAAGTTATTAAGTGTTGATTTTCTAGCGTCATTTTCTCTAAAATAGTTGAATTTAGGTATAGGAAACGTAACACAAGGAATATCTAGGATGTTCAGGAAAATAAAAAATGGAATAATATACAGGACATGCTATTTCAAAAACGGATATCGCCGTAGCTTTAGGGTAGAAGCAGCAACACTGCTCAATTTAAAATATTTTAAAAATAATGTTTATGTTCATCTGTGGTGAGAGCCAAAGTTTAAAAGTAATATATTCATCGCTTCTCCAGGTACTTGTAATGGGCCACTGAGTTTGGCGTTCCAATATTTATAGTGGACGTATTGTGATTTTAGAAAGATTGTGTTTTTTTTTGGTGTTTTCAGTTTCTGTATTAGGAAAAAGTACTTTAAAAAATTAATTAAATTAATTTTTTATCAAATGAGATCGACGGCAAAAATAAGCTAAGTTAATATGTCTCAGAGATTAGTTCATGGGCATAGATCTGTATATATAGAACATAATTTGATGGTTATAGTGTACAGGAAATTTTTGAGTTCTATAAATAAAATTTCGTGGATCATTTTTGACGAGACATTTTCACTGAACCACAAAATTAACAAAAGTTCAATAACGAAGAAAGCGACTTGCATATTTTGGGTGTGCCTGAAAAACAAGCAGCTCATTTTTCTGCTTCACTTAATTTTCTTTACGTCTACTGGTATCAATTTGGTAATTGATATTTATCAGGACTGTCGGCCAGTTTATTCGTCTGTGAATTAAAATATATCATGTTTTTTTCTTGCAAGGCCGAATGAAGGCTGACTCGACAGAAAGAAAGTTCAGTCACGTTTTAGGAGTGTTTTACCGCTCTGTCTAATTAACCACTAACTGAAAAATGGCTAATGACTGGCTATTTTATTTAAATTTAAGTTTTGAGATAAGCTGTCAAACGAAAGTGTGTAATATTATAAGCAAAACTGGCTTTCGGGGCTCCTAGAAACAACACTTCATGTGGATGGAAAAAATCGACATTGCTTCATTAGATTTTTTCCATCATTTTACTTTTTTATAACTAAAAAAAAATAGATTTGTTACACATGAAATGTTTCATATGTTATTTGTCAATGAAAAGTATTCAAATGTATGTTTTATATAGTAGTGGGTACAACTACCTTCAATCCCATTATTCCTTCCCTCTTTTTATCAGACTCGGACTACAAAAAGCTCATTTAAATGCCGTGACTCCGGTAACAGAGGTGTTGCTTCTTCACTTTTATTAAAGCAACATTGGTGACGTCATTGAAAACATTTGAGTATAAACAAATTCTGTTTGCGTTCTGGGGTGAGCTATGTAGTATAGGGCTTAGATTCCATCTCTGTCGGATGATTTTTTTTAGTTTTTCTTTTTCTATCAAAACCTATAATTTTGTTCGGATTGTGTTTTTGATTAGCCTTTTTAGACATATTTAAGGTTGACAAAAGATTTTATTTTTAATAAAGCAATACCGCCTAATGATAATTTAATTAATAATGGAGAAATCACACTTCTATTTCTGGAGTTATGGCCAAATTTAAAACCTATTAAAATGCCCTTTTCTCTTAGCTACCTACCTTTTCTGTCTCTTTTCGCAACTTCCTGTTCAATAATCCAAACTAAGGAAACTAATTTTATAACTCAAAGAGCTTACAATACATTCTTGTGCTAAAGATAAAATAGTTAATTAAGAAATTGTGGTTCTAGGAACTAGGCCGTATCAAAATATAAAAACTTTCCGGCGTTTCGCCTTCGATTGCATGAGGTATCTTCAGGGATCTTTACCTCACGAGATCGGATCATTGAATCAGTATTGTGATATCGTGAAATAAAGATCCCTGAAGATGGCTCCGAAGGCGAAACGTCGGAAGGTGATTATATTTTGACACGGTGTATTTCCGACAACTCAGAATTTCCTATACATTATAACAATCAAATTGTGTTGTATATATACAGATTTACGCCCATGAGCTAATCCCTGAGACACATTAACTTAGCTTATTTTTGCCAGAAATCAATCGATCTCATTAGATAGAAAATTAAGTTAATTAGTTTTTTAAAATACTTTTGAAGCTGAAAACACCGAAAAAAAACCACAATACTACCACTATAATTATTGGAACGCTAAACTCAGTAGCCCATTATAATTACCGGGAGAAGCATTAAATATATTACTTTTAAACCTTGGCTCGGGCCACAGATGAACATAAACATTTTTTCAAAAATATTTTAGATTTGCTGCTTCTACCTGCTTCTCCCTAAACCTATGGCAACATCCATTTTCCAAATAACATTCCCTGTATATTATTCCATTTTTTATATTTCTGAACATCCTAAATATTTCTTGTGTTACGTTTCCTATACCTAAATTCAACTATTTTCGAGAAAGTGACGCTAGAAAATTAAAATTTAATAACTTTTGAAGCTCTGTGACACCCAAAAGACCTGTCTTGGAACGAAATCGATGCAACTTTCATATCTTAGTTTTTACTTATACTCGTATATCTCGTGAGAAATTTCTACTTTTAGAAGAAATTGCAAGTTTTGACACCTCCTACCGTTCGCTTTCTATTCGTCGTCTCAGATCCTCCAGGTTTATGGACTTTGTTTCGAAAACATCATTCTTGTGATGTCCCCAGAAAAAACAATCTGGTGCCATTCAGATTTCCCTCTAAGAAAACTGTCCCAATTATCTTCCAACCTATTATCCCAGCCCAAATGGAAATTGGGTGTAGAGTTTTCCCTCGCACAATATCGACAGTAATACCGGTTTAAGGTGAAAATCGACTTATCGGAAAACATCATCTGACGAATGAAATTTGAGGTGGCGTTACAAAGTTCCATCATCGGATCACCGCCTTCAAATATAATGAGATCAATTCGCCCCGTTTGTGTGTATTTGCAAGGCATAAATTCCTTCAGCTGCGTCGCCAGACGTAAATAGAGCGCCCTTTCATTGTACTATTGTTAAAATTCATTTCGCAAATATTCATTTTTTCGTCCTACGGTCTGGAGGATGGTTCTTCAGTGAAATACAAATTGCCAAAAGCGAGCCCAATGTATTAAAATTACAATTATGATAACTTTGTTTAAGTATAATGAGGCGGAACTATCTAATTTATCAAAATGCCAATATCGGGAAATATTGGCAATTTTTAAATCTTTTTAGACACAAATCCTAAAAAGGGGAAAAATATCGTCGAAGGATTGTTCTATTAGTATGCTTAAATGGTATACCTCGGGGCAAAGTATTAAAAACAGCTGTTATATTAACCTATCATACGATACTATAAACTCAAAAAGGACTACGCTGTTTAAAACTGTTAGTCAAAATTGCATATTTTTTTAAAGGTTGTCTTATATTAAAATTGGCGGCTCTTTAAATTTTAGTGCCCTAGAATTCAGTTTTGCGCTACGTTTACATACAACTTATATATATGCATATAATTATTTGGTAACAATTTTATACAAATTCTGTTATCTGAAATTTATTTCAATATTTACTACCCTCGTAAGAGGGAAGTTATTGTATTCATAAAAAAAATCACTCTCTGATATTTTTTTGAGGTCCTCACGTTTCGGGGTCTCTAGATGCCGAAAAACATGTTTTCTCCATTACGTCGGTTTGTATGTTTGTCTGTCTGTCGGTGTGTCTGTCTATCTGTTCGCGGCATAGCTATAAAACTACTTATCTGATTTATTTTAAATTTTGGTCAAAATTAAGGTTAATTCGGGAATGACACGGTAATATTTTGAGCTAAATCCTATTGGATTGGCGGAACAAAATTGCGGCCTAATGAAATGTTAAGAAAATTATTTTTAACAAATATTTAGTTCAAATTATCCACCAAAATAACATACTACGTAGAAATGAACTAGTAAGATTTTGGTATGAATCCAAGATGATGAAACAAAAAGGCTGCTTAATAAACTATTTAAACACATGACGGGTTAAATAAAATTTAATTAAAAAATTAACTTAAAACTATAGGTGTGATATGGAGATACCCTTGTAATATTTCCATATGACCGAACAAAATAGCGATATAATGATTTTTTTAAAAAATCAGCGGAAGTAACTACCTATTCAATTTATTTTAAAGTATAACCAAAAATCAAGTGTGGCATACGTGGAAAATGGTAATATATTGGTGCGAATCCAATATGGTGAAACAAAGTAGTACCCAATAAAATTTTTTGAAGAAAAGAGACTATATGTCTTCCTAAATGACTATGCACAATGTGCGGTCTATAGTCGGTCACACAAAATTGAATAAGTAGTTTTTTTACACATTTTACTGGCAGGCGATTGTATTCCGCCATAATGATTACTATTGATTTTTGTGCAAAATTTGACGCCCATTCGAAAAGTAGTTTCTTATTAATGATTATTTTAACATTTTATTCCGTTATATTGGATATTTACCGAAATATAACAATTTCATCCCGATATTAGCCTTGATTTTCGCCCAAAAGTTGAAGTCAATCAGGTAATTAGTTTTTGAGCTATATCGCATACAGACCGATGGAAATGGGAGAACGTGTTTTTTGGAATTTGGGGACCCTAAAACACATAGATCTGTAAACATTTCGGAGGGTTATTTTTTTGCGATTACAATACTTCCCTCTTACGAAGGAAGTAAAATCGGTAAATTGATGTTTACCCGGAACCTTCCTCTTAACAAATTCCCCCACACACTTAATGTAGTTATGTATATAAAAAATAATAAAACAAAATAAAAAAATATTTATATTCAATAAAAACTACATTTTACAATTTAGTTAGTAAATGAATATATGTAAATAAAAGGCTCCGCATAAGTTAAAACTTGACAGCGGTAATGAAATAAATAAATAGTTCAAATGCTAAACACTGCAATAAATTAGGACCCTACACAAGTTTACAGATTTTTAAGCACACTCGTTAAACTCATTCACAGACTACAAACACACACACACATGTATACATATACATACATACATATTAACAATTAAAATCATTTAATTTATTATCTGGTTCTCTAATTTTTCTAATATTTAAGTTTTATATTCTTATATTCTAGATAACTTGCCAGTCAATGAAATTTTCAATATTTCATTTACATATAGCGCAAATAAGATTGATACAGTACTCTGGGGGATGCCATATCTTACTATTTCACTGTCGCTTATCGCATCATTATTTTTTACAAATGATTCCATTTTAACTAATTCTTTCTCACAACACACAGTGTCAAAGGCCTTGGCTAGATCGAGAAAAACATACAGTAAAGGTTGAGCATAAATATACTGGCACCGTGAAATCATTTTGTCTTTATCCAGAAAACTTGTCATTCGTTGTTTTATAATTCTCTCAAATATTTTTCTAAAATTAGATATAAGTGAGATTAGTCTGCAATTTTGAACTAAATCTTTTTCTCCATTTTTATACATATACCGGCATTTCAAAGATGACAGGGTATATTCCTTGTTCGATAGATTTGTTTATTAAATCACATGATGGTATAGAAATGTAATCTTTAATATTTTTTATAAGTTTGGGTCCAATTTTAATTTGAGCTTCGTCCACCGGCTACATAAAAGAATTAACAAGTCGTGGGTAAGTGTAACTTATTGTATTGTTACTGATTTTTTAGGAAGTATCTCTCCCAGTTGAGCTTAATATTTATTAAAATGATTTTCAATGTGTTGTTTCTGTGTTAATTTGTTTCAGTGATAAGTCCAATTTCCGTGTTTTTCTTCTACCCTATGCCTGTGAGTTCTTTAATACCCTTCCATAAGGTTTAATATTAACCATATGTCACCATATCTTTAATGTATTTATTTTTAGGCAGTTTTATAATGTTGTTTAATTTATTACATGTTGTAAATTTCAATTTTTTATTCTGATCATTAGGATATTTTAAAAATTCGTAGTATTTTGTGGCGTTTAACCACTGAATTTGAAATTCCAGTGGTTTTCCACGGTTTCCCCTTTCGTGTCTTATGATCCTCCTATCTACATACATGCTGTTATATATACAATACCACTACATCATCTTGATTATAATTTCCCACATTATATATACTCTATCCAGATATGTTAAAAAAACAACACAGACAAAGTATATGCCTTTAGTTATTTAGTAATAATAACCTTATGCATACTATACAAATTGTATTTACAAATTAATTTCGTTAAAATGGTCCGGTTAAGTGCGATTTTACCGATTTTTTAATTTTCTTTTTCTTGATACATATTTTTAACGTATTTCTTTCCGTTTTTGATATATTATTATAATGTGTTTGTCAAGCCGAATGTAACTGCAAATTAAAATGTATGACAATACATATGTCTCATTTATATCTCTAACTTTTCACAAGATTGTAAGATTCGTAAAAATTAACCTTAAATTCATTGAAAGTTCATCAACTTTTTATGTGAAGTAAATAAAATAAGGAAAATTACCAATTCTCACTTTCTTACTTTGAGATATAATTATCTTCTTAAACTATATAGAAAGTTTATTAAACAACAAAAATATCCAGTAAATGATAAAATGATAAAAAACGCGATTAATTTAAATAAATAAAATTGGAAGATTATATAAAATACCAGAATGCAAAGGGATCGAAAGAAAAATAAAAAAGTAATAATTGTTCCACCATAAACGACAAAAAGATGATATAATATATTTTCTCTTATATAAGTTTCTTGCCTAGAACGCCAAGTTATTATTTAAGCAAAACGCAACATGGGTTTTATAGAAGAGATCAAATATGACAGCTAATGAAAATTTCATTTACAGAACTTTCGATGATAAAGAACGTATATCGGGTCTTTTTCAATATTGCTAAATTATATGCCAATTATTCGTGGCAACGCGCATTCTGTGATTGATGACGTCAGGTCTGATAGTAGATTTAACAGGGTTGGAGTATAGTAGGCCTCAATACTGGGACTTCTGTTATTTAATATATATGTTAATGAAATGGAACTCTTTTGCACTACACCACATCGCATGGTTCAATATGCTGATGATACCAATATGCTAATTATGAATACAGGTTCCAAGTTTAGTGTATGGCTTTGCTCTTAGGCAATTGCCAGTTCCATTACTTGATGATCGCGTAGCGTCTGGCTCTAAGCCATCACGTGACCATCTATCTAATAAAATTTGCCTATTAGCTTATTTAAGTGCTGTGAATTAATGTTGTACTATGTAATATCGCAGGAGCAAGCAGATAATATCGATAGAGCTACTAGCTTTGTAATACAAATATGGAAAAATTAACTAAAGAAAACGCAGGTTGTTAGTAAATTGAGCATTACAATTTGACCTTATTATAAATTAAGTAGTACATCAAAAGCCTGACCGACTCACTTAGAGAGTTGGCTAAAATAAACTCAATCGAAATGGGGGGGGGGGTTGGGCTAAAATACATTGTTTAAACTGATGAGATTAAGATGTCTAAATTTATTTCATAAGATGGCAAAGACATAGATTTGTATATTTTACTTAAAAAAGGTGAATAGAAACCAAACATTTCTATAAGGTAAGTACATCTATAAACATTAATAACTTCAATAGCAACCATTTACAGCTCTCTGCAATAATTTTAACAATTGGGTGATTTTAATATAGATAATTTTCTTTAAATATGCAATAATTTTTTCTTCTCGTTTCTAGATCAACTATAGAGGCCTCTGCCAAGAGAGCTACCCTCGGGGTTGACCTCAAACAGCCCAGACAAGTGCGAAGACCCTCATAGAAAACTACAATTCAATTTATTAAGTGCTTTCTGACTAATTGGCTTCAAAAGAGTGGCACCAAAGTCCAAATGCGATACTACTAATGCCTGGAACATCGTCAGAAAGGATCTGACCCCCACCATACCCTACAAACCGATTTCAGAGTATCGAGTGCCCTTCTTGCTTTGTTGATATTGTGATATTTTCTATGTACATGTCGCTTTTAAGGTGTTTCTGAAATATAGTGCCTAAGTACTTAACTGATGTTTTATATTCTATTGTTTGCTTATCAATTTGAATAGGAGGGGGGAGTACCTTCCTAACTACTACCTTGAAAACCAAACCGCTCCACACTTATCTAAAGATAGCGATAAGTCTTTGTTTTTAAGAAAGTCATTAACCTTTATTAACAAAAAGAACCAAATCATCCCCCTAACCTAAAATTTCACTCAGATCAATTGAAAAATTTCGGCCATTTAGATGTTGAATAAGATTGTACTTAGTCGAGAGCACTGGGGGATGCCTGTGATTGCTATATAAGGCCCCAGAAAGGATCCATCATCGCTTCTTGTATATATTAACCTATTATGAAGAATTTTGTCAATGACGTTATTTAGATCAGTGTGAAATCCTAAATTAAGGTTTTTTTTTATATAACTTAAAAATATTAACATTGTCATACACCGATTTTATGTCTAAAAATACCGCCACTACTGATTCTGAAGTTAAAATTGCATTAAGAATATAAGAAGAAAGGTAAGATGTGTCGTCAAGAATTTCCCTTCCCTTACAGAAACCTAATTGTTAATGCGTAAAAATATTGTTTTCTTCTAAGAACCAGTCTAATCTATTTTTATTAGAATTTCAAAAAATTTACATTCACAAGAAGCGAGAATAAAAGGCCTATAACTTTTAATCATTTTAGGGTCTTTATTGGGTTTACCAAGACAAATAATGTTATATTTTTTCCATGAGACAGGGTCTCCCATCAGTATATTATTACATATATTAATAAGAGTTTGTTTCCCCCTTTACGGAAGCTCCTGAAACATTCTGTAAGCTATATCATCCATGCCTGGGGACGATGCATCCTTCTTGATTAGGGCATAATCTAACTCCTGAATAGTAAAATTCTTGACTCTATTGACTGCTACTGGTTGCAACATGTGAAAAGAAGGGTCAATCTTAATAGTTGCCATTCTTTGCATAACGCCCTTTTTATAATGTTGTTAATAACGATATTCTTGCTATTGACATTATTTTGACAAGAAAATTTTTTAATCTTTTTCCATACATACGAAATACTAGAATCTCTGTTTAATGTATGGCAGAACTTGATAAACTTTTCTTTCTTTTTACTTTCCAATTTTTTCCTTATAGTTGCACTAACTTTTTAAACTTTAAACGAAAACGAAAAATTGTTAAATTCCTCAATACTCCTTCTCCTCCTCTCCTCAATCCAATCTGAGCAGCTGATCCAACCATGGATTGCCCTTATTGTGGACTATCCCACCAAATTGTTTAGGAATTGTTTCTTCTGCAGCTAAATTCATAATTTCATTAAATTTACCATGATTTATCTCGTCATGAGCAAGCACCAACTGACAAAGGATTTTGTCATGGTAAGCCTCCCAATCTGCTTTTTTAAAATTTCTAACCAAATTACCACTATTAAAAAAATCAGACATATCTGAACTGCGAAAATTTTATGTTTAGACAGTAGGAAAATGGTCACTATTCCCGCAATCGTCTATTTTGTTCCAATTATTGAATCTAGCTATATTAGTACTATCTATTTTAATATCCACAGCACTTACATTATTACTATTAGGCTTATTTAACAATGTGGTTAAGCCACTATTCATTACAATTATACCATTTTTCATCAAAAAGTCAGCAATATTTCTGCCACGATTATTTATAGGTGCTTTATCCCATAGCGGATGGTGAGAATTAAGGTCTCCCATAATTATCAAATTTGTATCGCTATTATTAACAATAAGTGATTCCAACAGAGGTTGGTCTACTGCTAAGTTAGAGTTACAATAAATATCTACAATGTTTAGATTATCTATTTTTATTGAGATGAATTGAGTATTGTCTCAGCAAAATTTTTTATTTACACTATAAATTAAATTACTTTTAATGTGGCCACACCTCCGTATCTATTAGGTCTATCCTGTCTAATTATATTGTAAGTGTTGATGTTAAAAGAGCGATCCGAGGATAAAAATGTTTCATTAAGAAGCATAAGGTCTGGCTTTTCTACTGCAATGAAATGCTGAATATTTTCAAAATTTGACCTAATACTACGTACATTCCATTGTATTATTGCTAACTTGTTTTATTATCCATTTATGGATGTTATTAAATTATATTTAACTAACTTTATCGTCTGAATATCCAAGTCCATGTCTGTACATGGTGCCGGATCTGAAAACAGTAAATCCCTAAGAATATTTTTATTTATGTCAGATGTATTACGAAAAAATTTTATGACAAAATATAAATCAGCATTATGCAAAGTGCAAGAAGTTTCTCAAAAGACACTAGTAGAAGGCATAATTTCTTTTCTATTGCTATCGGAATTGGGGACATAGTTCCAGGTATATGTTTACTTGGTCTAGAATTTGGGAAGTAAAGATTTTCCTCATGGGCCTGTCTATCATAACCCTTTTGTATGAACCTTTTTTTATTATTTTCTGAAGGCAGAGCTTGTTGATATGAACGTTTTGTAGTATTACTACGAAAGTGATGGATCCTCCTTTCTGAGGGAAGGACTATATTTTCCTGATTTCTTAAAGCTTCAAAATTATTCTTTTTAACCACACGGAAATCCCTAGAATTATATACATAATCATCATGTGAAATATAATCTTTTCTGCATAATTCATTGGCTTCATAAAATGTTATGTATTCATATGCCATAAGTTGTTTTATTTTTTGTTCTTTTTTGTTTCACGGTCATTTCTTGTCATTTTGTGGTACACGTAAAAGTCGTCTCTTTCTCACCTAAATATTTTCCCCAGAGCAGTTAAAACATTTTTCCTTGCCATTGCAATGGTTTCGGATGTGCCCAAAACGTAAATAGCGGAAGCATTGCGTAACTGGGGCTACATATATAAAAAGTTTAAATTCTAGGTTATAGAAGTTTATATATTTAGGTGAATTAAGACCTTGATAGGTAAAGAGAACTGTTTCTGTCGGGACATAGGTAACTGAATCCCCCTTAACCACTTTTCTATTCATTCTTTTAACGCTTAACATTTTTACATTATTGAAATTTGTACAGTGAGCTAGTAATTCTTCCTCAGAGTTATCTGAATCCACCCCTCTGGGAATGGCCTTGGAAGTTACAAAATTAAATGGTATAAACAATTTATAGCGCTTTTCTAGAAGAGCAGAATTTTTAATTAAATCATTTGCTGCTGAGTAAGAAGTTAATTGCACTGCAATTCTATTAAGACATTTATTCGTTATTTTCAAAACGTCCGTCAAATTTAGGTTAAAAATGTCACGTGCTATTTTAATATTATTGCTTTTCCCTACACTAAAACCAACCTCTTCTGTTGATTGAATATAGCAAATAAATGGACCTTTATCCAAAGCCGAATAAAAAACCTCAGGTTTGATTGGTTTTTCCTTTAAATTAAGCGATAATTGGAGGTCAGGATCGGAAGGAGGCCCCCCCTTCCGAACTCATTGTTTAAAGCCGGTCAAGCCTTATACTGTGAAATGTAAATAATGCAAAGCAAAAACAAAAACAAATTCATTTAAAATACTCAGCTCACCAAAATAGACGTTATACACACTTGTTAGTACTGTCAGAAACGTGGTCGTCGGTCAGCTCACAAATCGTAAGGAAACCAACGCTGCTGCTCGTTCGAAAGAATTCACAGCACTGAGTTATGAATACAAACTTACAAACTCTTCGAAATAGGCACTACAACCTCGAAAGAATTTTTAACCGGCTTCAAAAAAGAAGGTTATCAATTCGCATATGCATTTTTTATGTATGTACATTTATTAGGATGTAGTTTTCAGGAGGTATTCAGGGTAGTGCCGGAGGGATCACATAGCAAGATATTGCAAAGAAATGAAAAAAAAAACTCTGCAATAAATTTTAAATAATAAAATGCCTTAAAATTTGGCTTATGAAGTGTAATTAACCAAAAAAGAAATTTCGCATATCCTGAGGTAAATACCTTCTGACGAGAGAAGCAATAAGAGTGGCTGGGTCGATAAAGAGTGCTAGATCCTTTAATTAAATTTCATAGTTTGCATGTAGATCAAAAACCTAGCTGGTAGTGTTATACTGATCATCTTTGTAGGAAATTAAGTATCCTGTTCTATACTAAGATCTTTTGTAAACACTGTTTCTGTAAGTAACCTAAAAATATTATATTATGGTCTGGTTTATCATCACCTTTAGAACGGTCTAATTTTGTGATTGTTATATATTGCTTCTCATTGTATACTGAACTTGACAGCTTGTAATTTTTGTTTAGTTATTAATTATGATCGTTTTTATATGTATTTGTACACTGATTTGACTAGCCTAATAAGTTTTCTATATTACTATGAAATTTCTAATCGTGAATAAAACCTGTTTTACCTTTTTATTTATTCATTCACTAACCACACCTACTCAAATAAACTCACTGCCTCGACGACTCTTTATACCATCTTTTCACTTGGATTTTAATTTATTTTTGTTACTACGAGTATTATTATTATTATTATTAATACTTATTTTATAATTTTATTTATATAGTTTTAAAAAGATAAGTTATGTCATTTGTTATTTTCCTCCATAAAAAGAAGGTTTTATTCCAAAAAATGAAATTTTACCCAACTTGTAAACATTGAATTCCATTGAAGAACTAATTGTTTAATAATATTTCACTTTTTTATTAGGTCGCTATTCCGTCTTATTTGATTTTTGTCAAAATGTTGCCATTCCATTCCCACATAACCATTGGTTTTTAAGCAAAATTTGATGTCAATCTGTGAAGTGGTCGAACAGGTCGAACGACAGACCGACAAACGGACGGAAATGGCAGAAGTGTTTTTCGGTATCTGGGGACCCCAAAAACGCAATGATCTACAAAAGTTTCGGAAGGCAATTTTTTATGAAAACAGTACTTCTCTCTTACAAGGGAAATGAAAATGTAATTCTAGAACAATTAACTTTTTCCAATTAAATTAGATTTATAAAGTTTTTTAAAATGGTTTCTTAAAATATTTGGGTATCGCAAATTTTAAATACCAGTAATTTCTATGCAAATGACTTCTCAAAACTTGGGAACTTTCAGGGGAGACCGCCGGGGTTATTTACCTAACTTGAACCAAAGACAAATAATACTCCATTAGACGATCCATCCAATGTTAAAAAAAACACCCCCTAAATTGAAAATTGAATTGCCTGGCACAATTTCACGTGCCAGTATGTAGCAGTCTAGTACTTCTTCTTGAATTGGGCATACAAATATTTTTAGACAAATAGACCTATCTTGCTTTCTCGACCACTCCGCGTCTAATCATCGACACTATAATCCCTGTTTAGAACATGTCCTGCAATGCCGCAATGATCCATTTCAGTTCGAAATTATTATTTTAAATACACAGACAGTTCTTGGCGAAACAAAAATTACTAAAGATCCAACATACTTTGAAAAGGACACGAGCGATTAATGCGGTGAATTTATGAAACTGTCTGACAGACTCTCTGTGGCAATTAATCGTTCTTTGCATTGGGTGAAGCATTAGTAAATGTCTACAGACACATAATACTTACTATCAAAATATACTTGTTTCTTCTATTAATATTTAGTAATGAAAAATATACCCTAAAATTGTTGTATTAATAATTACAACTCGGAAATATAATATGCATAATACTTCAATCAAAACAAAGATGCGTAATTACAAAACGCATTCCACCAGATGAAAGAAAAAACTATCGCTTCTCTTATAAAGTGTTATTGACATTGCTCGTTGTAACATACATTAAAATATTTAAAAGTGATCTAGAATAAGTAGCGAATTGCCAGAGGCGGAGAATAAATAGCTAAATTGGTTACATTTACTACATCGCCAAAACTTTCACTCTTTAAAAGCTGCTTTTATTTTTACTTACAAATAAGAATGGGCTTTAGGAGTGTGAGCGTGGAAAATGATGTGAATTATAAACCATTAAACTTGAATGGTAATCTGTTTTTGATGATATATTAATTCCCGCGACTGTATCTAGAGAGTTAAGAGACCAGTACCGGTGTATGTATGTGTATTACCCAAAGATTTTGTGGGGCTGTATATATATATATATATATATATATATATATATATATATATATATATATATATATATATATACTATAGAAAAATACGATGTGTTTTCATTCCGGGTATGCATCGGTTCATTACTGTCGTTTTGAAAACAGTTTTGCTGACGTTTTGCCAAAATCACATTTGGTATTTTCAAATCTTTCTTTCTCACGTCCGAACACCCGAGTATAGTCTATATGTAACCGGATATGTTGTTATCAATTCAGCAATGTGACAAATTATTTTATGATCACTTGGTATACTGTTTGGCAGATAATGAGACACTATTTGAACATTTAATTAAAAGTACTTAGTTTTTAGATATATTTGCCTAGGTTTTGATTTATTTCGAATTACGAAATATTTTGTGTTGTACCTTCAAGTTCTGTTTAGGCATATTAATCTTTTAGTCAAATTATTATTATTATATTTCTAAGTTTAGTCCAGTAATATCCTTTAGGTTTTCTGGCTTCGCTGCTATTGTTGTTTTTTGGTTCATCAAAAATTTTTCTATCAATGATAGTTCTCTGCCTTCAAAATTTCCAGTTATTCTTTGAACTGTAAATTTGTCTGGATATATCTATCAAAGAAGTGAGCAGCAATCATATCGGATAATTATTGTTTACTACTTCTAGAAAGTTACCACTATTATTAAAATTTTTGCAATTTAGCTATTTTTTTATAATCATAAATAAATAACTAGTTACTTTTATTATTATAATTACAATGATGGCATATTTATTTTTTATTTCTTCTGGCTATAACAAAAGAGAATGAAGAAAATTACGTTTCATGCTTCCACAGTCTTATATCAGACAGAATTTTTGCATTATTTGTCAAAATAACATTTGTTACATTATTTGCGTTGAGACAAAGTGACGAACTTATGTTTAGAAAGATAATAATATTAATAGTTAATTTAAATAAATAAAGAAAGGATATTTCAACAGAAGACGAATCTACTCGACAGAATTATTAATGTGAATCGACCTTAGGTATTTGACAAAAAATATGATAGGGACATTGTTTGCAACCGAACTAATTTTTTTAATAAATAATAATAAACTTTTTATGAACAATAACTTTTTTTAATAAAATTAGTAATAAAAAAGTGTTTCATATATTATCTAAATCCAATCGCAATCACTCAGTAATTCCTTAATTTCAGACTATGGAAACCGTTAAATATATTAGATAAAAACCATTAGAGTGACGCTTATATAGGGTTGGCTCGTCAATTTACGTACATCACAGGTCACCCTATTAATGATGTGTGTGGTGGAATTATTGACGAGCCACCGTATATAAGCGCCATCCTAATGGTTTTCATCTAATATTAGATAAATATTACTATCCATTTGATTTATTAATCAAGTTCTAGGAGGCTGAACTAGGATCTTTTCTTAATTGGTTTCCAGTCTCCTTTTTGTCAAATTATTTTATTTAATTTAATTTGATAATATGACAAAGTCTCCATCATATGAGATTTTTTTATTCACCCCACTAAAAATTAAGTTTACAGAGCGTTTTGCGTGAAAAATAGTGCAAAGATCGCAGTAAATACAAAAATTTATATAAAACAATAAAACCGACTTAAAAAAGTGACAAATAATATTTTATTCTAGCTTGGAAATTTTTCTCTGTAAGGTCCACGCCAAACTTCCTCTTAATTAATAAAAAAAATATGTTTATGTATTGAGTGTTTTGATGTCTAAAGACCACAAGTATAATGTCGTACTGTCTTTATTACTACCCTCCAATTCCGAAAAAAGTCCTCACTTTATACTATTTCTATCATTTTAGCTTCTTAAAAGTAGCTCTGGGGGGGGGGAGGGTTTAACCCTCAAATCCCCCCTTATATACGCGACTAATTAGTTTGGCACCGACTTCACAGAGTAAAAATTTCAAGATGGAATAAAATATTATTTTTCGCTTTTTAATGATTTTTTTGCAGTCAGTTTTATTTTATTTTATAAAAATTTTTAGTTCTTTTTATAAGAGTTTTAGAGTAAAAGTCAGGTTTAAGAAATTGCAACTGGGTCCACTGCATATGTAATATCATTGTATAATAAGACGCCTTGTTATACAACTGGAACATTCGTACTTTTTTTCTAACAGAATGGTGAATGCATATATTATTTAATGTCTCGTCGTGTAAACAGTTTCAAATGCCGCCATTCCGGCATTTTTGACACTTTTTTTTTAATGGGACACCCTGTATATTATTCTTTATATTTATTAGGAACAATGTGGGCCTTTAAAAATATATACATGTTTGCAGTTATTTTGAAAAACAAGCTCAAAATTCCAGATTTGAAAAAAAAATTATCTCCAATTAGCAGGTAGTAGGCTACGGATATGGCTAATTTGTCTAGAACAAAAAGCAAAATGTCAAAAACTTTGCGGTTTTGTCAATTTTTGATCATTAATGAAATTTTGTTTTTTTCTGGTGTTTCTATTTAACTATATACTATATTTAATTTACTTTTTACAATAATGGCGGTCTGCGAAAATTATGAAAAGTATATGTTGAAGCTTCGGATTTATATTTACAAAGGTAACGTATTTGAACTGGTCCGCCGAAAACCATAATTAAATTTTTGAGAGGGACGAATAGTCTACAGAATTTTTCTCAGCGCGTCGGTACTTAGAAATCCTTGGGGAAGTTATTCCACAACTGATGGAAAATCTTCCATTGACACTTTGCAATGCCGTTTAACTTCAACAAGATGGTGCCCCAAGCCACAACTTTGCGGTTTTAAGGGCATTTTTAGACGATAACTTTCCTCAAAGATGTATGGCACCCACGGACTCATAAGATGGCCCCCTCGATATCCGAATCTTTTGATTTTAAATGGCCGTCATTTTGAAAAATGCCTTTAAAAATTCTTTACTTTTCAAAATTTTGCTGTTCCTAAAGTTTAATAAATAAAAAATAAAGTAAAATACAATAATTTTATCAAAATTGAGTTAAAATACTGCAATATATAATTAAGAGTTTAGAATTAAAAAATATCTTATGAATTAAGTTTGAAATTATTACATCTTTAGTATAATAATTACTTACACGAATTTTGTTTTAATACATTTTAGGCATAGCCTACTAGCTACTAATAGAACATAAAAGAAAATTTTAGAAAATCTTTGGAAAGCCCACATTATCCTAATAAATATAAACAATAATATACAGGATGTGCCATTTAAAAAATAAAGTAGGTCCGATAACTTTTTGGCCTGGCCCCGTATACCTATTCTGGAACGGGAAATTCATATAAGTAACAGTTTTTGCCTTTTTGATAAGTTTATCAGATAGCTGGGATACAAGGGGTGAAAATTCTGCTGACGCCATCTTTAATTTCACAAAAAAGTAGTATACTGTCGCTATAAACCGCAACCTTCTATTTTTAAAAATAAGTAAGATACCCCGCAAAAGTGCTGTAAATGGGATACATTGTAAATACTCAGGTGATTTTTACCTTACCTGTAATATTTGACTTTCAGAAATTTATTTAATTTTTGAAAATTGCTGAAGAAAAGTTTTTTAATTCTATACCTTTAAACCAAATTTCAACTGTATTGGTCAACTTTAAATTGTTCTATTTGTTTTTATTTTTTTTTAATAATTTTTACCTAGAGATAACCGAATGTAAGTAAACCTGAATTAATCTGTCACTGCACTTTACTAACAGAATGAGGAATTTACTAAATTGCTTACATAGGTTACATTTTAATTTAGGCTTTATTTGGTTTAATTCAATTTTTTGTTAGAACAATACAGAATTAAGATAAAAAAGATTTTCTCAGTTTTGCTTTGATTCAAAAATAAATAAATATGTATTAACTTTATAAACAGACTACTTTATAATCATTATAGATTAAATGTGAAAACTGGATAAAATTTGCCTCAAGTTGAATGCATTTTTAAATCCCCATATAACAGTGACATATTGTAGTATTAATATATTATGTAGGCTATACCTATAGGGAAAGTATTGTGGAATCCCAAAAATTTTTGAAAAATATAAGTTGGGGTTTTTGTATGTTTTAAACTCCCTAGAATGCGCAAAAAATATTTTTAGAAAAAAATAGGTTAGTACGGATGTTTGTGTATGTCAAAAAATATTGTGCGAACGATAACTTGAGAACGATTCTTTTTACATTTGTATGAAAAATAGACTAGGCCAGTAACTCACGGGGATTAGATATGTCATGGGCATAGATCTTCAATATTTTTAAAGGGTCTAAAAATGTTAAAGAAACATATTCGGAGAACCAACAAGTCAGAATGAAACAGAAATAGTTGAGGTAAATGTTCTAACATTGAAAATTCTAGAAGCCATTGGCGTAGATACCTGATATTTTTCTCGATAATACATTTTAAAAAACGTACGATTTCGAAAAACGGCGAAACACATCAAATTTATTGCATTTTTTTGTAGACAAAATAATTTTTATCCAGTATACAGGGTAACTTAACGAAAAAAAGTATTCAACAAACGGTGAAACATGTGAAACTTTTAAAATTCTTTTTATATATAGCTTTTTTTAACTATACAGGATATTATTATATGGATACAAAATCACCAAAAAAAGGAAAAAATAATGTATTTTAGAAGCATTAACTTACTTAGAAAACAGTGATACACACATCTATTTTATTTTTCGTCAATAAAAATTATTTTTTTAATTAGTTAGCCCTAACAGCCATCTGAAAATGAAAAAACATTTAAAATACTATATTTTTTAATGGTGTAAAACGGTAAATTTTAATAAATCAACTATACATAGTTTAAAACCCGGCAAAACAAGACAGAAATCTTATATTTTTTGCCTATAAACCTTAACTTGAGAAAATAAGTGCACTGTACTTTTAAATTCACTCTCCATGTTTTACAAAATATTTTTGACATATTGACATTGGAGAGATAGGATACAAATATCGTAACTAGACAGTTGTAAGTAGAAATAATTACTGTTATTTTAACAACAATAGATTGGGTAGCTTTAAGGGACGCTCCGCCCCTGTATATGATGCATATTAAGATCGCCAAAATCATCACTTTAGGCATTATTTTATTTATTTAGAACTGATTGTAAAATATAACCTAAATGTTTATATTTACCATCGATTATCACTAGTACTGTAGTGAAGTTACGGATATTTGTAACATAACAACGAAATATATAATTCAAAGCAAGGAACTACAAAAAGATGAACTACACCAAAACTTCAAGCAGATTTACAAAAGTTGTATGCAATATGATTTTATACTGTCTAAAGATATTTTAAAACTTATTTTAAGGCTATTAGAAATTAAAATGCAAAACAAATTTTAAAGAGGAAAATAGCATTGCTAATCACAGGCCGGAGTTTGGTCTCCCCGAAAATCTTTCGATTGATTCCAAGTTTCTTTTATTTGCCACTTTTTTGGAGTATGTTTATACATAACATCAAGCTATGATTATGCAATATTAACAAATGCTACTAATTAATTTCTGAATCTAAAAATACAGACATAGAGAAGACTAAAAGTACGAAATGCTACAAAAGTATTGTCCATATTAGGAAAAAACCAAAACGATAGTCCCAATGTTAGTTAAGCTATCGCTATCAACGCTTTCGGTAGTTATTATTTAAATACTATAATTGTGAACTGGAAAGCATAATTTGATTTTCGATATCGAAAAAAATATTATTATTCACTTAATTTGAGCATAATTATTTTTTCATTAAAAAGTTTCTTTTCAAGAATTACGTGAGTTACATTTTTTTTGATGTTGTAAACAGTCTTTAGCAAGACGCGAGGCGTGGTTTTAGTATTAACATAGATCAGTTTCATTGGATATTTAAATTAGATCATTATAAAAAGTAAAAGTTACGCTTCCGAAATTGGGCGGCAAAGAATTCGACTTCGAAGAAATGCAAATAACGTATATATTACTCTTATTAAGATGTTATAACTTCAGCACTAAAGGCAGCACTTTTATAATGAATCACATAAGTATAATTTGAGTAAGAGATATAGATAGGGAAAGATATCTAGGCTTAAATAAATATTCATTGATATCAATAACATAAAAAACACCGAAATATTATAATATAAAAATAACATATTCTTAAAAAAAAATTACAAATTTGAGGAGCAAATATTTAAAAATATACTAAAGTTTGTCAAAGGAATCTGGGGCTATAAAAAGAATACCAGTAACTGTGGAAAGAACGTATTATTCATTTGTGCTTGCCTAAAGAACTGCGTATCCATGAAAACTGCCTGCTTTAGACAAACCTCTTTCTTTTATAGCGACTTCAGAACTGTGTGTCATTATATATTATGAACTTTTACAACTTATATCTTTGATAAAAACAGAGAAGGATGCCATATTCTAGACATCATGGCATCCTTGGTGTAACGTGAAACAAAAATATATTAACATTATTTCTCCCAACGACAGTCAGGAATCAACAGTGTAGTAGTTGTTTCTGTGGTTCCATTTTGTGTCTTCGCCCTACACAAGGCTTGCTAATCTATGGCGGCCTGGTGAGCTGTAAAAAGAGCGAAATCGCAATCATCGTTTGATGGAAATGGATCATTGCGTCTGAAGCATTGCAGGACATGTTCCAGACAAGGATCATGACATCCAAGGTGTAACGTTGGTGTAACGTGAAACAAACATATATTAACATTATTTCTCCCAACCAAAGCCAGCAGTCAACAGTGTAGTTCAATGCCGGATGTGGTATTAGCCAGCGGCGTACTGGGGCTGGCTACGGGGCTTGTTATTCTATGACGGCCTGATGAGCTCTAAAAAGAGCGAAATCGCAATCGTCATTTGACTGAAACGGATCATTGCGCCTGCGGTATTGCAGGACATGTTCCCGACAAGGATCATTGCATCCTTGGTGTAACGTTGGTGTAGCGTGAAACAAGAATATATTAACATTATTTCTCCCAACGAAAGTCAGGAATCAACAGTGTAGTTCAATGCCGGTCGTGGTATTAGCCAGCGGAGTAGTTGTTTCTTGGATTTCATTTTATATCCTTGCCCAACACGGGGCTTGCTAGTCTATGGCTGCATGATCCGCTTTAAAAAAGGCGAAATCGCGATCGTCGTTTGGATGGATCGAACGGATTATTGCGCCTGAGGCATTGCAGGACATGTTCCAGACAAGGATCATGGCATCCTTGGTGTAACGTTAGTGTAACGTAAAACGAAAATATGTTAACAAGGATACCATTTTGATGATTCCTGATGTTGTTAATAAGGGCTCAATATTTAAGGCCTTTGTGAATTAGATTGCTTTCGAAGCTAACTGTCTCAACAAAATAGTGAATAGTGAATATTAAAAAATTTAAAAAAAAACAAAAAAGAAGTTATTTAAAATGACTACTTTACAGTTACAACGTGGAATAACAAAAACATTAACTCCGCTGGCTATTAGCCGACCAGACCGGCATTGAATTACACTGTTGATTACTGACTTTCATTGGAAGCGATAATGTGGATATCTTTTTAATACTATTACCCCTGCCGGGAACATGTCCTGCAAGGCTGCAGGCGCAATGATCCATTATAGACAAACAACGATCGCAATGTCGCTTTTTTTAGAAAACTCATAAAGTCGCCCTAGCCTAGCGAGCTTCATGTAGGTTAAAGACATAAAATGAAATACCTCGCCTGGCATTGAATTACACTGTGACTCATGGCTTATAAGTTGTTTCTGTGTTTTCATTTTGTGTCTTTGCTATCTTACAAGGGGCACACTAGTTAGGTTAGGTTAGGTTAAAAGTGAGTGGATCAAACGGACCCTCCACTGCGACTCTGTGGTCTATTGTGGCTCACACCTATGTTTAAACTTCCCCGAGCAACTCTAAGTCCTCAATGAGTCTTATTATTGCCTTTGGGGAAGTATTCTTCAAGTCCTCGGGCAGCAGGATATCTCTACCGAAAATAAAGAACCTGATCCTGGCAGCTGCCGGGCATTCACATAGCACATGTCTGGATGTCTCGTCATCCTCCATACATAGGCGGTACTCGGATTCGTCTTCAAGCCCCATCCTGTGCATGTGATGTCTTAGACCACAATGGCCAATGTATAGGTCTACTGCTGTTCTGAGCTTAATTCTGTTCACATTTAACACTTTCTGTTGTCCTCTCTTTCATAGGAAGGGGGATAAATGTCTTTGCATGGGACGGGCCTGGCAGTCCAAGCCAATAGAGATTAGCTTTTTCCTCAACCAGGTCCAAAATTGCGCGCTTGGCCGTTTCGTGGGACACTCCTATAGCTGGTTCAGGTCCCACGAATCTCGTCTCTGCTCCTTTCTTTGCTAGAAGGTCCGCAGACTCATTTCCCTCCAGACCTGCATGTCCTGGTATCCAGATAAGAGTGATTTTATTGTCGCTCCCCAAGCCAGCAAGTGCCTTTTGGCAGTTCCAGACTGTTTTGGATGGACAATAACTCGCTTCAAGTGCTTTAAGGGCCGCTTGACTATCTGAGAATATTATCGTTTTATGTGTTGTTTGTTGATCCTGCAACATTCTAACACACAATTCGATAGCATGAACTTCTGCTTGGAATATTGAGGTTTTATTTCCCAGGCTTACTGACAGATCAACCTTCGGTCAGCTCTCCTTTAGGTAGATCAGATTTATTCTGATCCCACTCCTCTTTCCCTGGGAAGATCACGGAGTGGAGTTGCTGTGCACTAACAGTTTTTGGTAGCCGGTCCGATGGCATTCCCAACATGTAGTGGTTTTTCACAACTATCAGCATGTTGGATGATTCCATGTGACTCGTGCTATCCACCATGCTGTTGGTAACATGATGGAGTCTGTATGTTGTCCTCACTTCTTCCCCTTCCACAAATAGGTGGAGTGGTGGAAGTTTCAAAACGACCTCCATGGCCGCTGTCGGAGTGGAGTGAATCGCTCCTGTAATTGACAGGCAAGCCTGTCTCTGCAGTCCACTCAGTTTGGCTTGGGCAACACTTTGTTGTCCCTTGCTCCACCAGGCTACAGAGCCATAGGCTATCATTGGTCTTATAACCGTTAGGTACAGCCAATATAGCTGTTTTGGTCTCATACCCCATACATTCCCGCATTTTACGGCAGGTTCATAGGGATAGTTTAGCTTTCTGAACTATTTTATTCAGATGAGCATTCCAGTTCAGCGTTTTATCCAGAATAATTCCCAAATATTTCATTTTAGCTGAAAATGGTGTCACCTTAAGGAAGGTGGTCAAAGTCTCTCCAGATTCCTTTTCTTTGTGAAGGGGACTGGTACCATTTTTTTAGGGTTGATAGACATCTCTTCCCTCTCACATGATGTTAGTGTGGTGTTCAGTACTGCCTGAAGGGTTGCTGAGGTTTCCTTTTACTGTGATGACTAGATCATCGGCATATGCTTGCAGATCAACCTCCTACAGTTAAACCACAGCCAGCAGATTGGCCACCAGTAGTGATTTTCAACAGAAAGGAGGTTAGACTTATTGGTCTAAGCGAATTTAGTATAGGATCATTTCGACCCACTTTAGGTATATATATTACCTTAGTTGCAGACCATCTAGCCGGTGTATAGTTCCATGCCAGACTTGCTCTGAATAGTCTTGTTCTGAAAGGAAGGAGTGCGTCCAACCCGTTTTGTATCAGAGCTGGAAAGACTCCATCCTCCCCAGGCGATTTGGAGGGTCGAAAGGAGTTTACGGTTCTTCGGACCGCACTTACTATAATTATTTTGTTGCCAGTCAGCCAGTCATCTCTGTGAGGTCGTTTGTGTCGACCTACGAAATGGAAAGTTGACCGACTATCCTTTATCAGGCTACCTGGGAAGTGATTTAGTGCTAAAAGCTCCCAAGTTTCTTTCCTAGAGCCTGTAAAGGTTTCATCTGGCCGTTTTAGCGATCCCAGTTCCTGAACAGGCTCCCTGGACAGAATCTTGTGGACTCTGGCACTGGTGAGTATATCTGATATACCCTCACAGAACCTTTTCCACGACTCTCTTTTGGCATTCCCGATTGCTTTATTGTAGTTTGTTAAAGCAGTTCTATATTGGTCCCATTCACCTGATATTTTAGCTCGATTGAACAGTCTACGAACTTAATTAATTTAGTCAGGTTATTGTTCCACCAACGTGTATTTCTATTGTCTTTTTTAACCTTCAGTAGACAGTTTTTGTGATACGATGAGATTATGGCGGTTATGATTTGGTCCGCCACAAACTCTAGTTGTTCACGATTATTGATTGAGGTAGACGCGTGGCAGAGATTGGATTGTAGAGACGTTTTATAGCCGTTCCAATCTGTGCTTCTTGCATCACGATATTTAACCTCAGGCCTGGGGCCTACTATAATATCAAACCGGATGTGTCTATGATCTGAACACGATGGTTCAGGTGACACCTTCCAGTCAGAAATTTTAATGCTAATAAAGCTTGTACTACTTGTTAAATCGAGAACCTCTCTCCTAACTCTAGTAACAAAAGTTGGTTCAGATCCCGAGTTATTTACAACGAGTCTCTCTCCCATTATATAGTTAAAAACTGACTCACCTTTTTGGTTGATGTTCGTGCTTCCCTATGCTACATGGTGTGCGTTGGCATCACATTTAATCACTAGCTGTAATCTCTTCCGTTTGCAGTGCGCGATTAAGTCGCGCTAGGGAAAGGTTGGTACACCACGGCAGAGCTCCGCATTACCGTGGCAAGGCAATTTTTTTTCTCAGGGAGGTCGCCCGGTGTCCCAGAGGCCCCGTTTACGACATCTCATTTGGGCTCAGATGCCATACATCCCTTGGCAAGGGTGCACACACCTTAGATTAAGCCCTGTGTCCCTGTTAGCTTCGAAGCTCCAGACTTAGCCCCTCATCAGTGAGACTCTATGGTCACCATAAGATCGGGCCCATCTCCCCCCAGGAGACTCCTACTAAGCCCCACCACTAAACGACAAAGTGTGGATACCGCGGGAGGGGGGGGCACTAATCAATGGCAGCCTGATGAGCTCTAAAAAGAGCGTTATTTGACTAAAATGGATTATTATGCTTGCGGCATTGCAGGACATATTCCAGACAGAGATCATAGTAGCCTGGTGAAAATAAAAAGGAAATATAAATATATCCACATGACTACTTTAGAATCATAAAAATTACAAAAGCAATTTTAGGTAATAATAAACAAATTAATTAATTAATATTCAGTATAATTGCACCAAAAAAAAACAAGCAATAATTGAAGAAAGGGAAGGTCCGTCAAAGCAAAACATAAAATACAAATAGATAACACAGCTAAATATACAAAACTAAACAAAAGAGTCACACAAAATCATTCGAACAAAGTCAATTAACATCAAATCGCGACTTATGGGTGACTAATAAATACCTTTTCTATTCGAGATGATTTTTTGTTTGAAAATCTCTTTCTAAGAGGTATGTAAAAAAACATTTTATATATGACACGTGACCTAACCTGGTGAAACTATGTTTGTTGGTTGTAAACATCAAAGTCGTCGAGGGGGATACTCAAAAAAAACACGAATCATGGCCTCACTCGAATTGTATACATTTAAGGTGCGCTTTAAAAACGTGGAGGGTTTGGATGGCGCATCACTAAAACTTTTACATGTTTAATGTTTTTTCCTATTTGAGTATTTCTACGTAAACCAATATATGAATATTTGTTGCTAAACCTAAAAACTCGAATTTCCGTAGCCATGTTTTAATTATTTTTTTTACAGGGTACTTCGCGAGTATTCAAATGTGCTTGAAATCTACAACGAACTATTACATAGGAATGAGTTTCAGTAAAAGTGCAAATAAAAATAGGCGCACTAGTTTCTCATGTACCGTTTCATCTTAAACAAAATTTGCATAGACAGTAGTTTCAAATAGTGTTTATTGTTATATTAAAAATTGAAACAAAACTGCATTCCGTTCTGGGGCCCTCTGTACTTACTAGAGTTCAAATCTTAAATTTTTTCAAAACGTTGCCTACAAGAATCTCAATATCTTATACCTGCATCAATTCCAAGAAAACATGCATTCCACAACTATTGGAAGTATATTTAAATGCGTAGCAGTTACTCCTGAATGTGATGCAGATCTTGTGCATATGATCAATTCAACGCAGACCGTTATCAAACGTATACCCATCATCAAGGTTGAACTGTATTGCAGCAAAGGAAAAAAATGGGAGTATCGAAGAAAACTATCTTTTTCTGATCGATCTCAATATTCGTAAACGGTTTGACATTATTTTTATGTTTATTTAAAGTAAAGCGGTTTTTTCAGTAGCATTTTTTACCATTGCATTATCCCGCTCAACAACATACATACCCATCTTTATCTCAAACAATAATTTTAGTAATTTTAAAAGAATAGTTGTTGAGATATAATTTTAATTTTCTTTTTTTTATTTTTTATTATGATTTCGAGGAATTCAAGTATAACTACACAGTTACTTTTAAATAATCTACCGAATATTTTCCAAAAAAATTCAATATATAAATCAAAATACAATCAACCATAACGAGTTGTTAACCACAAAGATGAAACTCTAAAATTAATTATCTTCCATTCTTGCTGATAAGAAAATTCTATATAGCTTGGTGTCTTTGATGGACATAAATTATTTTTAGTTTACCGGTAACATTGAATAAAATGACAACTGCAGTATTACTAACAGGTAAAAAAAAATTGGCAAATAACTGTTAACCGGAATTTTCCTCATAATGAATGCTTTTATCAAAGATAGTGAAAGATGACCCAGTTTATATGCTTGCATGGTTATTTGGTAATAATAAATCCTGTTATTTTTTATTTTTCACTCTTCTTACAAATAAATAAAATATATAAGGATTAACCTAAATCATTGGTCAACCAAAGAATGACGAGCAGATGAGTTACAAGACTTCTATATTCCATAACATGTTCGCAATAGGCAACCTGCAAAGGATACGCTAAAAACACAGTAATTCAATAAATAAAATTCTAAGAAATACATCCAGATAGAAAAAACAGGTGCATGTTTATAAATTTCACATTCTGAAAAACGCTCTCAAATTGGCTATGACGTTACACCGTGCTATTGCCTTTCTTTACCTAAAGGTGTATTTGTGTTTTACTACGTTTGTTTTCCGAACCTAGGAGGCTCTTTCGCTGTTATTCTTTTAACAACAAGCTAAAACTAAAATTGAAGAAGTAGGTTTATGTAGGTTCTTGTAAACGTAGATTTACTGGCTCGTGAATTTCACCTTTCGTTTAGACAAAAACGGTACCAGGTTAAAATTTTTTTTCTTGAAACTTTTTTCAAATTAATAGAATTGTCTTAAAATTTTATTATGCATTTTTCGCCCACCTCGACTTAACCGATTAAATTTAAATTTAGCATGTATGTCACCTGACAAAACAATCTAACACTTTTGTATATATAAAAATTCAAGATAACGGCTCGAATATTGTGGACAAGTATTGTAATTTGTAGACCAATTTAAATGAAAATCAGTACTTAAGCGCGAAAATGGTGGCGCCAACATGGCTGGCGAATTTTGCCATTTGTGCAGATTTAAGTGAACTACGATTTCTAGGAGTATTTAAGAGCGAAAATTACGAACTTTTAGTCGACATTTCAAAATTCAACATGGGTCGAATTTTGGTATTTGTGCAGATTCGACTGAAAATCGGGATCTAGAGGTTTTAACAGTGCAAACTTATGTAGGTCCGAACTAGTTCAGCTTTTAACAATTTAACAACAATAATTATTTAGTAATAAATTACTAACAAAATTTAGTTTCTTTGAAATTAAAAAAATATGGGTTGCCTAAATTAACCATATACTTACATCTGACAAAAATAAAACCCGATCATCGTTTTATAGTAATCAAATTTCTATATAAATAATAAAAAATTGGATAAAACTCTTTTTTTTATTAATAATGATAAATTAAAGTTTCTACTTACGCCACCGTTAATTTTTGGGCATAATTTAAAATAAACAAAATAAGAAGTTTTTACACTAATTTTTGTTAAGATCGTCATTTTGTTCCGTCTTCTTTAGTTCTTACCATTTTATCTCATTCCACACTTAATTGTTCTTCAAAATTTGAAGTCCAGAGAATAAGAAGATTTTTTATGTTGATTTTATAAACACCTTATTTGGCTGCCGTTTTGTTTCACTTCTTGAATTCATACCACAAGTTTACCATTTTATTTCTACCTCCACACTTATTGCTTGCACAAAATTTTAAATTAGTTTAATCACTAGTTTTTCTTTGGTCAGTTCACAATTCATTTCTGTACCACAATTCATTCTTGCACAAAATTTAAAATCATTCTATTAAGTAATTTTTTTCAGGCGGAATTTTTAAATATTTTATTAAGCCATCAGCTTGTCTCGCCATCTTGGTTTAGTACCAAAATTTTATTAGTTGATTCCTATATATTAATTAATTTTTGTGCAAAATTTGGGGTAAACTGGATAAATAGTTTTCAAATAACTATTTTTTTAACATTTTGCTAGGTCACCGTTATATTTTACCATATTGGACTTTTACCAAAATCTTTTATTTGATTCCTAAATGAGCGTTAATTTTTGACCAAAATTTGAAGTTAGAATCAGATAAGTAGCTTCTTACCTATGCCGCGAACAGAACGACAGATCGAAACACAGACAGACAGACCGACCAACAAAATTAAGAAAACATATTGTTGAGACTTTTTTGACTTACTTTAAAACCAAACACTTATATAAATATAACATTTAAATCACTTAAAATATAACCAACTGGCCCTGCAGACTTTGTTCTGCCTTTTCCGTTAGATGGTGCGATGAGTTTTCAATAAAATTTTAAGAATATCTGGCGTATTCATAACATCGTCCAGAAACGTTATTGAAAAAAAAACATCTTGGTTTTATAGAAAAAATACGCAATAAAACAATACAAAAATAGTGATGAAAGGTCTCGGTAACCAGGCAATCAATCAAAAATCGTGTAAATTGGTGCAGTATAACTCTCCCACGAACTTGAAAAATCTGGTTTAGTTTTTTAAATATATAGATATCTCCGGGATGCATTTTCAACGTATTAAATGAGTTGACTCCAAATATACACGTCCAGACTGGCCTAACTGAGGAAAGGAGATGTTAATGAAAGAAGAACAAAATATTATACGCCCGAGTAGCACCGTTTATAATATCCTAAATATATAGCGCTTCCAAAGCGTCAATTGAAAACCAGATTATCAATCTAAAACCTTTTGAACAAATGGGCTCAATCGGGTAATTAGTTTTTTAGCTGTGCCACGAACAGGCAGACAGACAGGCCGACAGGATCGACAAAACATGTTTTTTGGAATCTAGGTACCCTGACACGTGTAGATCTGAAAAAATCTCGGATCGTGGTTATTTCACGATTACAATACTTCACTTTTACGAGAGAAATTAACATTTAAGCACTGAAGTACCTTACAGTCACAGCAAAGTTCAGAAACTGCTTAACTTAAATAAAGCAGTTTATTTACTGTTCCTCATAATATTAGGCGATAAGAAAACTAGATCCTACTTAAACCTGAATGTTTAGTAATAAAATAAGTACATTCAAAAAATAAACAAACAACCATATTCAAGTAGAACATGCCAAGTTGTTTAACCGTGTTTATACCTGTGTCTACTCGGGCGCATCAGGTATATTTAATTATAGTATCACGGATTTCGTTTCATCAAGGCGAGGCCTAACGTAAAACATAATACGCCATAGAATTTTATTAGATATGAATATGACAGGTTATTAGATAAACTTAGGAACCCCTGAGATAGGACATCCGTATGTAAAAACGTATAGATATTTACAGAATTCGTTGATGATCAATGTAATATAAATTGAATTTCATTTATGAAACATGTCGAATATTTGTTTTTACACAAAGTTCTTTGGAGTGTGTTACCAATTCCTAGGTACTCCGAAAATTTAATATATAACTATCTAAATACAGTGTCTAAAAGAAGAAAATTAATAGTTTTCTCCCGATATAGTTGATTATAGTATAATGTCTTCAATATTTGTTAATAAACAGTTCGGTCAACTAAATGTAAATAACTTAGAGAAAATGCGCCATAATAAAAAAGAAGTCAAGGTAGCCTCCATAAACACCAAGAAAGGGGCAAAGGAAGGTAACGTTCTCACAGAACATTAAGTCAGTTTGAAAATGTCCTTTCGTCCTTTTTTGCTAAACCCAGGAGCATTAAAACATAAAACAAGATAATGTGGGCAATCTAAAACATTCAACATCGTTCTGTGGTTTCCTGCAAAGTTTGTGCAAACTCAGCTAGGTGCACATATTTTGAGTGCACCAGTTTCGTTAAGTCGTGTGGTCGAGTTTAAAAGTGAAAATCCAGGCAGGCATCTATAAATGTTACAGGCTGTTATATGCTTGATGACGTCGGTTATCTCATGGGATGGATAGGGGAAGTTGGAGCAAGTACAAGTAGTAGTCGATAGGTTACTTGCCAAGACCAAAGGCTATACCGACGCCGTATTTCGAGAGTTGAAAACTACAGGGTGGAGTGTGAGCCAGGGGTTCAAAGCCCATGTTAAGCTGTAAGTTTTTTATTGAAGTCAATTTATGTTTATTGATAAAAGCAAACAGCTGTACTTAATCTAATTCTAAAAATACCTCATCAAAATTATCCTAGTGTAAGATACAAATGCATATAGAAACAAAGATCTACTATTTGATATAATTAATATATATTAACTTCATATTTGTAGGTCATAATCATATTTAAACAGTCGGAACAATTAAAATGACACAATTACAAAACACCAGCAACTTTGTCACGAGGAAATACTTAAAAACATACAATAACACACATTCAGCAAATGACAAAAGAAATGTCATTTCAGGAGATAAAACCGTAAAAATAGTTAAAATCATGTTAAGCGTACTTAACAGTATTTTTGATGTTATCTTAAATTTGTAAAAATATTATTCCGAAATGGAAATTTGTTATAAAAATTTTCACAAATGAAACACCCAGTTTTTTGTAAATGAGAGGTGATACTGTAGAATCTTATTGACTACGATATCCGATGTTATGAACATGAACACTTCACCTTGTTTGAAACCGCTGCTTATGAATATTATGTGATTGTTTCATAAACAATAATATCATAATATGTCAGAATACCCAAGCTTTTAAATAGCGGTCTGCAGTGAGTTTAGGTAAACCTATGTATTTATGATTCTTCACTTTAAAGTTGCAATCTATAATCAATCCCAATTATTTATAATCAGTAACTCTCCTAATTTTCAATGTATTTATTTTCAGATCAACTGATTCTTTTTTAGCAAAATAAATTTTGTTTCCATTAGGGCCAAATTCCCTTTTACTTTCTACCGTATAAATATGTGTGGAACAAGTCAAAAAGAAAACACCCCTGTTTCTCTAATGTTCTAATTTATCAGTCAGCGCTTCATGATACACGCAATCGAAAGCTTTTGCCAGGTCACAAAACACCGCCAAGCTATAATTCTTGGCATCTGCAATCCCAAAGATCATCTCAGGCAAAAGGACACTGCATCGTGCGTGTTCTTTGTTGCTGAAAACCGAACTTTTGTGAAGAAATTACATTATTTTGTTTCTTGTGAAACACAAGTTTCGAAGATTTTAGAGAAATCTGATTAGAGGAATATGGGCCAGTAATTAGCTGATAAATTCCTGCCACCACTCTTGTCAGCTGGAATAATCAGACACTCCTTTAGAGGCACTAAAGAAGGAATAATTCACCAATGAAGTCTGCATCGGCCATGGGTTTTATTAACACACATTTTTAGACTATCAATATTCTCTTACAAAGTAACTGGTATTAAAAGGAGATTTTGTTAGGGAATACGTTTTTTGATTATTATATTGGGGGTCAAAAATTTGGCCATTCTTCTAGCAGAGTTACAATTCAAAGTGTTTAATGTTGATATTTATGTTTTTCTAGATATTTTTGCTCTTCTTACTGGAGATGTTATTACTAACTTGAATTATTGGTTTTCTTTTGGAGTCTTGAGTCTCTGATATTTGATTACGACAAGAACATTAAAATTTTTTTATATTTTTAAAAATATTTTTGTATGTTGACATTGGTTGTGTCTGATAAGTATCCTTTTCTCTTTGCATGAAATGCTTATACCCTAAATTATAAATTTTTTTAGATAATTACCATTTATTTTTAAAAGGAATGAAATTCTCGCAGCATCATATACTAGTTTATTAAATATACTAAAATTGTCCAAAAAGACGGAAGACTATCCAAATATTTATTCCAATTTATTTACTTCATAATTTAATAGTTTCTAATGCAGATTCCTTTATTTATTTATGTATGAGCAGGGCTGAAAATGGAAAATTTTTCGGTCCAGTTCATTACTTATCAATTTTTGCGTTCTCGATGCTATTTTTACTTCCGTCATAAAAAGGGAGGTATTGTAATCGTGAAAAAAACACCCTCCGAGATTTTTTCAGATATTTACGTTTCAGGGTCCCTAGATGACGAATATGTTTTGTCAAATCCGTCGGTCTGTCTGTCGGTTTGTCTGTTCTCGGCATAGCTAAAAAACTACTTACACAATTAACTTCGAAATATGGGGATGACATGGTAACATTTTGGTAAAAATCCAATATGAAAAAACAAAATGGCAACCTAGTGAAATGTTAAAAAAATTATTACTAAGAAAGTACTTATCGAATTTATCTCAAATTTTGTACAAAAATCAAGTATTATGTAGGAATCGACTGGTAAAATTTTGGTATGAACTTAAAATTGCGGAACAAAATGGCGGCTTAATAAAATATTTAAAAATTCAGCCTGAGAAAAACTAACTGTAATATAGAGACGAACTATTAAAAGTGTGGTACCAATTCAAGATGGCGGAATATAATGGCGGCCAAATAAAATTTTTGTAATCTGAAAAAATCACTGTCTCTGGTTTTACAAATATTCGCGTTTTGGCGTCCCTAGATGCCAAAAATATGATTTATCAAGTTCGTCGATCCGTCTGTCGGTTTGTCTGTCTGTCTGTCAGTTCGCGGCATAGCTTAAAAACTACTCATCAGATTGCCTTCAAATTTTGGAAAAAAATTAAGGCTTGTATGGGGATGACCTGGTAATATTTTGGTAAAAATCCAATATGCCGGCCTAGTCAAACGTTAAAAAATTATTACTAAAGAAACTAATTATCCAATTTACCTCAAATTTTGCCAAAAAATCAAGTGCTACATAAGAATGAACTGGTAACATTTTGGTATGAATATAAGATAGTTAAACAAAATGGCCGCCTAATAAGATATTTAAAAAATCAGTTTGAAAAAAAACTACTTATTAGATTAATTTCTAATTTTGTGCAAGCATTAAGTGTTATATAGAGATGCCCAAATAACATGTTAAAAAAATTTCTTATTCAATTGACTGTAAATTTTGGAGAAAAATTAAATATTATATAAAGATAAACTGGTGCGAATTCAACACGACTTAACAAAATCGCGGCGTGTGTCAATGTAAAAACTACTTATTGAACTCATTTTAAATAATGCCCAAAATCAAATCTGGCATAATGGAACCAATATAATGGAACAAAATGGCGTTCAATAAAAATGTTTGAAAAGACAGTATATATGTGCTCCTAAATAATTATGTTCTAAACCAAATTGGTTCACACTTCACTATTCCTAATAAAAGGAAATATTCAGAATGAGGGAAGTTCCGGGTAAAGGACATTTACCGATTTTTAGTATAGCAGAACGGTAAAGTCCGAATCCAAGCCTGGCGTTCCGGTTGGTATATATTTATACACAGGCAATTTCAAAATTTGTATTCTGATTGAGATGACAAGATCAATTAATGCTATCAAACTTTAGGTCATGTCTATGCAAAACCACTGAAGCTCCACATTTATAAATTGTTCTAAAATAACATAAAACCACATTTTAATCTGGCATCATAAGCGGCTTACCGGATTTCAAATGATAACCACAAAGACAAATAACGGAAGAAAACTTATGCTCTTCAATAAAAAATTGAAACTCATTCAACATATTTCTGATAAATAGATATGTTTAGACTTAATATCGGCTGATTCAAAATTCTTTACAAATATTTTAGGAGCAGGTTCCTTTCATGAATATAAGAAAAAACGTTCATATGAACATAGGTCCGGAAATGATTCGTTTTTAAAATACGGGGTATTAAAGTTTTTTATTTGTTTTAGTCTTTTTAATGCACCTTGTACATTTCTTAATGTAATTTATTTAAATTTGGTACACAAGGTCATGTAGTCATTCTCTACGAAATAGCTATAATAGATTTTAGGAAAATATATAGGGTGTTACTTTTTTAGGCTTCATGATCCTTAAGACCTCAAACTTTTTACTACCGCGCCACTGACTATTCTTACTTCGAAAAAATATTCGTCATTCTATTCCCTAATTTTTTGATCACTTACAAAATTATGATATTTTCTACCGTTTAAAAGATATTTAGCGAAATGTCCATTCAGACATAACCAATAAGGCAGAAGGATAAACATGATCAAAATGAATCTTCAAGAAACAAAGTGGGCTGTGACTGTTTATTTGTTTTCGTCTGTCACCCGTTTTGACGTTTTCTGTCAAGTTCATTTGGAAATCACATAACACTTGTCATAATTAGCACTTTGGTTTAGAAAAAAGTGAAATTACAGCTCGACGTGATTTTCATTAGTGTAAATTTTCGCCAATGGAAAATTAATCATATTTATTGAAGCATTCCGCTGACATTCATTTTGTTTACGGTCTGGTTAATGGTAACACACTTGAAGCTCAAAGGTTGTACACATTTAGATTTCCTAATCACCGACTCGCCAACTACCGAACTTTCACAAGTTGTTATGGGCACCTCCGGAAATACGGCAAATTCCAGACTCCCAGGAATGATGCTAGAGGACCACGTAAAGTCCGCATTGAGCAGATTTTGAATGCAATCGACGAAAATCCTGAAATTCATGATAAGAACCTGCTTTTAAAATATTTACTGAATAGTACTGAATTTTGAATCACCCTGTATAGTAGAGCCAATCTACCAAAAATTTTCATGTAAAAGGGGGTTTCTTTGAATAAACAGTTGTTGAGATCACAAACGAATCTTTTCTGTATTCGTTCGGTCTTCAGGACTCTCGGCTAACTCTGCTTCTACCATTTCTATATGGTCGTATTTCTTGAATATTTCCTACTTAAAACGATCCTTAGCTTCTACAACATCTGTTTCCTCTCTACTGCAGAAGCTTTTCGCTTAAGTTCTTCATTTGGTTCAGATATTATTTCTCTTAGTTTCTGTATCAGCTCGATTTCCTTCTTAGTGAGATCATCATTTGCATATTGTTCATATTTCTTGCTGCAGGATATTTTATAATCCTTTACTAGGGAGTTCTAATTTCTTTCAACGCAACTGCGATGCTTTATCCTTTTACAGGAGAGGCATGAAGAGTTTTGTTAAACGTTCAGAGAGGACTTCCTGGCTCAGTGGCATTGGATGCAGCGCATATGTGTCGGAATCCCTGTTCAGGCTTTTGACTATTTTATTTTTTGTAACAACATTTATTATTAATAAAAATGACGATTAGGTTAAGTTACGATTGGTTAGGTTTGCTGTAAAGAAAGCGCGCTAATAAAATTCCGAGTCTACATTAAGACAAGGTTTTTTTTAAACAAAACCTCTACTATTAGGTGGATATGTCCGTTAGCGTTAGGTTAGCCCAGATCCGTCGATAAAAACCAACATTAAAGCCATAAAATCACACACTAAATTATCGAAAATTATTTGAAATACGTACGCAATCTAAAGTGATATGATTGGTAGAGTGTGGGACGGATTTAAGGTCCTGTATCGTTAAATTCGTAATACAAAAGATGTTTTGTTTTACAGATTTAAGAATACCACTCGCTGTATATTTGAAGAAAATATATATATTTTGGTAAATTTGGCAATGTTGGATATAATTTTCCTGTTTGACTGATATTTGATTGTTTGGGCCAATGAGGTGTCGTTGGTTTGAGCTTTGAAAATATTGAGAAGTAGTGAAATTTTTGAGGTTTGGTCTTTATTTATGGAAAATTTTGTTATTTTTTTTAATAAATAAATGCTTCATTCTTTCTTTTTTTTAATAAAATGTGGTAAATTTAGGTTTATCTTCTTAACAAAACCAAAAAAAGATGAAAAGTCGAGATCTAATAAATCGTCCAGACCCGTCAAATGCCAATTTGTTGAAATTGTCAAAATCATAGGGAATTTTTTCCAGCAACCTTGGGTTATGATTACGTCATATATTTTGACGATCAGCAACGCAAATTTTGTTGATTTCTGTATAGGAGTTTTCTAAAGAAAAATTGGCCTTAAGGTATCTATATAGCTTATGTATGATTTGGCAGATACCCATTTGATAAGCATGTAATATCGCAACCCTTCCTTTGGTGATTAAATGCGTAAATTCTCAATTTTATAATCAGATATGAGCCTCTTTGAGTGTGTTACTGATTCTAGACCAAAAAAAATATCATCCAATGTGTAAAAATAGCGGGGGGGGGGGGGAAATAAAATAAACTAACACTAGATTCTTGAAGTTTTCCATACTGACATATTTATTCTTAAAATATTATATTCTGTTATTAGTTAATAAAAAGGTCTGCTTAAAACTTTTAATTATCAACATTTTTGAGAGATTTCTCACGAAAAAGCAATAAGGAGACAAATCAAGAATACAATCCGCTCAAGGTAACTGCTATCAGCAAAAGGATGAGAGTAACTTTGGTAAAGATGGATGCATAACTATTTGTTGATTGATTAAAGCTCTACATATCCAAGGAAACGGCCTGTTTTCTCTCTTTCGTTCCATACGACGTTAACCCGGGCTTATTCCACTTATTACACAAACCGTAATACGAATACCTTTGATGTTCCTACTTACCGATCTGACTGAAGAAAGGCAAAGTTAATTTACATAAGCTTTGGAAGAAACTAAAGAAAGTGCAGTGGGTCATATATCTCTTTGCAAGTCGACAGGTTTCATTAAAGTAATCACAGTTTAACATGAATTCCTTTAAATACTATACGATGCTTAGTTAAGGGTGAATTTTTAAATTGGGGTTTTTAGCAAAACTGAATTTAGATGTATTCCAAATATTACTTTGTCTCTATGTAGCCTATTATACTAGCTTAAACTAGAACTAAAAATAATTTACCATTAAATACATGCTCAGTTACATTAATTTTAACGAGAACCAAAATATTTAATTCATAAGTCCAAGTATTTGGGATGGAATTTATTACTTCTTGTTTTGTTATATGAGGTTTGTGTTTTGAGGTACGTAATAAATTAAAATTTACTTTGTAATTAATTCGCAAAATATTTTTTTTGGTAATATTACATAAATATGGATTTATTTATGCACAATAATTAATCTTAGCTGGAAAAATATATATTGTATAAGAAACTTAAAAGGGTTTAAAGTTCTTTATAAAAGCATTCCAAGCGCATTAATTTAATTTTAATGTTTTGGTCTGAAAGGTTCAATAGAGTCTACTTTTTTTTGTTTCTTTAAAAACATCTAAAATGATGGTTTTATTAACGTATGCGTTGTGCCGTCAACGTCGTATCGGCATTTAGGAGAATTATTGGTCGAATTTGGGGCTTGTAGCTTGCAAGAAAATAATGGCACGATTTGCCGCTCGCGATTGTTAAGGGCGGTAAACCTGAGGTCGTAAAAATGCCTGCAATTAAAACAGTATGCCGCGTGACACAAAAGCAAAAACTTGTAGTTTATACTCAAGGACTGACCGAAAAGAGAATATTGGGGGGGGGGGGAGAGTAATACTCTTTTGCCAATAGGTTTTTTAATTTTTCAAGTAGGTGGAGGAAGGAAATAAAATTTTGTCAACACAATGACATAAAAAAACTAATGACTCAAGGCGCAAGAGAAAAGAGCTTCATATTATGTTACCACTAATAAGACAATATTTCGCCCACAGGGCAAAATATTGAAGGAGAAGCTTATAGTCAGATGGAACAGTATTTATCCCGTATGAGCGTGCAATCGGCGGAAGGCGTTCACTTTTAGATAAAAAATTCGAAGATCTATGTATATTTTCAGTAAGTCATTGAGAATACATGCTCTAATTTTATTTTTAGGACAAAATTTATGTAAGTTTCATTGCAACGTAGGCTACAACTGCTTCAGATATTATAGGATTTTCGTTATTCTTTTCTTTTTTCGACAAAAATCCTGTTTCACTAAATTGTACTATTACGTACAGAAGTGTTTAGCTTAATGTAAAATCAACGATAGCCCAATAATATACTAAACTGGTGATTTCATGATATATTTGAAAAGTCACTACAATCTCACAGAACTGTCAGTCAGGAGCATTTTTGCTTTTGATTTTCGAAATTGGATTTACCACCTTTGGTAAATCCAATTTCTTTATTAAGTTTTTTGTAAGAATTGCAAAATTAGCTCAAATTTAAAAAGAGATATGTATGTCGTTTTAAAGGTAATTTGATGCTCTTAAAAACGAAATATCGCAATACCCCGTTCTCATTTAAGACTTTCAAACAATTTTATTGTAAAAGAAATGTTTTAATAAATTCTATATATTCTATCTTTCTTAATTGAATACGTGCACTATTTTACTTTAGTCAGCCTGTTAGCTGTCTACTGTCCATGTTATTAGCTGCTTAAGTCTGGTCTGTCAGAAATATGTAAAACCGGTAAATAATGTAGCCAGTAAAAAAAAGTTCCTACATTTTAAAATTTGATGTTTTAGTGTTCCCAAGGCGAATGAGGTTAATCTAATTTCTGGTTACATTATGCAGAGGTTGTCAAAAATAAAAAGCCTTACACTCTTATCTGGAGAACTATAAAAGATAGATGACAATTTTGCAGAGAAATATTTCTTTTTTTCAAGTTTTAGTTTAATTTGCTTTTATTTATACAAGGATTTTTCTTGGGGAGCATCCCTATATATCATTACATATTATAATAGTATGTTTAAAGATGGTGATGTCTGCAATGTTTCAGATTTATTTAAATTTTTCTTCAGTGTTTTATCTGCGTTTAAATTACAAGAATTAATGTGGCATCAAATTTCTTTGAATATATATTTGTTGTATATATTTTTTATTTAATTTTTGTAATGATAGTCAATGAGTGCCATTGTCCATCATCGTTCAGTGTTCTATGGAATCTAAAACTTGTCATGTTTAAAGGCAAGTTATATTCCGTTGCTTTTTCGATCAATATTTTCACAGTAAGAAGATGATAGAGATACTGGTTGGTCTATAATTTTGTTAACGATGTTACATCCCCCTTCGTAAAGAGAACCACTAAAATAGCTTTATTTCAATAAAGAATTATAATAAATATCAGAAAAATTAGGAAAAAGCATACCTATATCAAAATATATTTGGAGTATCGTGGGGGTCCAGACCCCAAGCTATCCGACTGCACTGACTCACCATCCCTACCCAGCTCTACCCTCTGTTGATGATTGGTTAAGTAACCCCTTAACCATTTATAGCTTACCAAGCAGAAGACCGTGATCAACGCAGTCGAAAGCCCTGGAGAGGTCCAGAAATATACCACACGCATATGATATGCTTTCCAGGAACTCATATATTTTATTGGTGAACTTATATAAAGCGGTAATATTACACCTGCCTTTTAGAAAACCATGTTGTGAATTCGAAAATATGTCAAATTTATTTAAAAAGTTTAAAATCTTCGCTGCTACACTAGTTACCAAGACCCTAGAGAAAGTAGATACTATACTAATGGGCCGGTAATTAGCATATTTCTCTGTGGAACTTTTTATATATGGGTTTTACTATTGCTAGCTTTACAGCAGTAGGAAATATACCAGTTTGTAGCGATGAGTTCACCAAATATAAATGCACACCCAACACAGAATTAATACTTCTGTTAAAAACTCTGATCCAACATTTATGATTAATAATTCTGTATGTTTTTTTTTTGTATTACCTGTAGACCAAATAAGGAATAGAGCCTCATATCGTCTTGACTTAGATATCTCATCACTATAAATTCTTAGTATATAATGTTTAAACGACTTTAAAATTTTTTTTTAAAACTATTTGACTCCTTCAACTAGATAAAACATTGAAGACACATTTAGTACGTTTTATTTAATATCTAGGTATTATTTGTCAGACAAATTTTCCATTAGCCGTATTTATGATTTACTATGAAAAAAATAGTTTATAAACTAGGGAGTTATTTTCTTTAATTTTGATAAACGCCTCTCGGATATCGTTCTCAACATAGGAAGACTCGTTAGAATATAATTATTATATTTTAATGCCACGTTTTTTTTTCAACCTTTATTTCTGTTACTCTTTTTACGTGCTATATATTTTATAGAATTTGTATGTGCGGGTCAAAATCAGGTATGTTTTCAGATTACAACTTTGGGTTGTTTAATATATCATTAAATGTTCAGAAATAAAGGCATACACTTTATGACATAGTTACTGCTCCGAAATAAATGTTTTGCTCTGTTTTCAAAATTATCATAATAATAATAATAATGATAGTAACATAGAATAGTAGTATAATAGAATAATGGCCGGAACTGAATACACCGCGAGACACAACTCAGCAGCGAAGGTCGTTCATCAAGCATTAGCCACAACATACAAACTAACGGAGAACACAGACCCTTACTACCATTATACACCAACATCTATACTTGAAAACGAAGACTACAAGCTCTACTGGGACATTGACATCCACACAGATAAAACAAACCCCACAAATAGACCCGATATCACCTTTCAATCCAAAAAAGAGAAAATCACTTATTTAATTGACATGGCTGTCCCCAACGTCGAGAACATCCAAGCGAAATACAGTGAGAAGATCGTCAAATACACAGACTCGGCAATGGAAGTAAAAAGGCTGTGGAAACAGGAAAGAGTCATCATTGTTCCTCTCGTCCTATCAGTAACAGGTCTCACCCCAACAACGTTTACACCGCATTTGGCTCAATTAGGACTTAATACAGACATTCACAGGAACATCCAGAAATCGGTCATTTTGAAAACATGTAGCATAGTTAGATCATTTCTTAATACACAATAGTTGTTTTTTTTTCCATTTCCTTTTTTATTGTTATTTTTTGTACTGACTTGGTATATCCCGTCAGTATAAAATACAACCACAGGAATACTGTGAGACAACAAGTAATAATAATAATAATAATAATAATAACTTAATGAGTGAAAAATATATATATCTGTATATATTTCTAATCACTTTAATGCCATTAAAATTACAATTTATATACGTTCTCTATGGACTAAAAAGTTAAATAAAAATAGATTCGATACAGTCAATTTATTAAATTTTACTGTAACATATGATTTATATACTTTCAGAACTGAAACTGGTTTAGTTCGTCTTTTCACTTTTAATATTACGTGCAGACTTACTATGTGAATGATTTTACTGAATCGTTTTATCAAATTATTGAAATTACTATCAAATATCTCAATCAATAAAGGCAAAGGTTAATTTTCATCCGATAGGCACAGTGTTTAATCCTATTAAATAAATTACAATAATTTCGACATGTCATTTGTCATTTTTATATTTAATATAAGGTTTCAATAACTGCTGACCTTTATTTTTTATTGTCGGTTTGAGACAAAACATTTTCAGATGTATGACATATAATAAAACGTTATGATTTCGCAGTTTGAAATTGACTAGTTTGTTAGAAAATTTATTGTACACATGCAACGGAGGGTTAGTTTTTGGGTCTGTGGTTTCTTTTCTTATATTAATATACGGGGTGGCAAAGCGATTCAGTCCGAAGTATGTAGTTGCATTTTTAAATAATCCAAAATTCAGGAGTAGTTTTAATTTAATTTTTTACATAAATTACGAGGTATAGAAAAGTAATGTGTCGCTAATTTTGGTACTTTTTGAAACTTTTGCGGGCTTTCATGCTTATGGAATAGAGAAGTCTGTATAACGTGTATAAGTATATTTATGTTTATACTGATAATTATTATGAGATTACTATGGTAGATAAACACATTTTATAAAAACCCTTTTAATAATAGGAAATAATAAGAAAATGACCAAAAATACATTATGTCTAAAGATTTATGGTGTAATAGGCCCAATTAAATGTGGGATACTTAATAATAATTTAAAACTTTCGTTAGTCTAAAGAATTGCTACATCTATACTAAGTTATAGAAAAAAAGTAAAGGTATTATGTATAGTAAACAAATGGTAGACCTATTTTTAAGTAGGTATTTATATTCGATATAAGTTCAAATAGATTAAAATATTTAAAACATGTTTCCGATCTAAAAGGAACAAAGTAATATACTTGATAGTGTATGGATTTTCCTTAATTTTTCTAATTTATATTACATATTATGAGAAACAGTTTTATGATGTGACTGTAGATTACCTTAATACATGTAATGTTTATTGAGATAATTATCCTGAAGAGTCAATTACGCAAATTGGTTTTAGCGACGATTTAGTAAAATCCACTTGTTTCTTCTTCTGCAATTCTTGCAAAAAACTTAAATCTATTAGAAAATGTGCCTTTGGAAATTATAAATCAGATGTGGTTTATGGTCCACGATGGATCGCCCCATTTTAGCAATTTAGTTTGTGAGTAGTTCACGCGACATGACTTCATTGGATTTAATTCTTTTGGTAAATTTAAATAGGCTGGTATCTTCGACGTCATTCACACCAGGCAATACCTGATAGAAAAAAACACACCATTGTAACAAAATTCTAGACAACCCTGGAATTTTGTTTCCAGTACAACGAGAAAACATCTGTCGAATAAGGAAATGTATAGAGGTATCGAGCGCTCATTTCAGGATCTGCATAAGTAAACAAGAAGAACCAACGCCTTCACATTTGAAAAATTCTTGCGTTTAAGTGATTGCCGAAATATCAAAAAGATTGAGTATTACTTATATAATTTAATTTTACCTGTCCTTCTTAAGCTATGATCATTTCAAAACCTTTTTTGTGCGGTGGTATATTTCGCTTTGGAAAGGTAACCAGAATAAATTCTCCTTGCCTCTACGCAACGGGCCAGTGCTTGTCCATAAGGTAGATAGATGTGGGCATTTGTGGGATGCACTAGTGACAATTTTTATTACTTTAGTGTGAATTATTAGTTATGATGTTATTCATTCATGTTATAAATTTAATTTTTTTGAAAACGTTTAATTTTATCGAAACGAACATAGGGTACCTTTTTTAATCATCAGTTTTAAGCTCTGTAAAATGATCAAAATTTGGGCCCAACGAGTGTGATGGAAAGTCCGTTCCTGACTTTCCTGACAATGCAAAACATCTACCGCAAAATGATTTTGTTAGTATTTATGGCCTACATAAAATATTAAAATTTCATTAAATTATACAAGTCGGTTCAAAAGTCGAAAAAGTAAATCGGTGGTTACTCGTTTGTGGACTTTTTTCTCCGTCCAGGGGTATTTTAGGAATTTTTTTCTTTAACAAACTAGGATTATTTTGACATCCCTTAGTTGCTCCCAAGAGTATCCCATATAATTGCCGGGCTCCCAGTATAGTATATATTTAAGTTAAATATCATATTTCCTGTAAAAAGAGGCAGAATGAATTACATTACTGCTACTGCTCTGATTGAGGGCTTTCCGTGAAGCATTTACCCATCAATCTTCTTTTTTATGTCTTCCATATATATATATATATATATATATATATATATATATATATATATATATATATATATATATATTTTTTTTGGTATTTGTAGGTTTTTCAGTATATATGATGTTTGCTAGTTTTTATATGATATCTTATAATGCCATGTTTTTTAGTCCATTTTTCTTCTGGCTTCCAAAGGTTTCTCACTGCACACAGTGTTGGCAGGGGTGGATTTCATGCATCCTGTAATAACTCTTAGGGCCTAGTATTGAAGTTGAAGAGTATTCAGCTTTCTCACGAGTTTTTTGGACATTAGTTTCAAAAGTTGTGTCTCATATTTCATGTGAGTTCTGACTATTCCTTTGTAAATATGTGTTAAAGTGTGAGGGTGTACTCCTCAACCAAACTCTGCTAACTGCTCTCATAGCATTGATTCCCTTTTTCGCTTTAATTCAAAAGTCTGATATTTATTTGTTCCGTTTGAGGTTGCTGTTGATGGCTACACCTAGATATTTTCTTTATTTGTTAATTAGTAGCCTGAAATGTTTCAAATTCAACTACTATTTTATTTTACCCTTTTTTAAGGGGACCTTTTTTGTCAGTGGTTTTAATACTACGCTAATTTTTGGCTATTGCCATGAGGTGGTAGTTCCCAATGTTTTGCCCCTGTTTTCTTTGTATGGTCACAGTAAAAGGACCTAACCTTTTGGTTTTATGTTTAATGATTTTTTTCGTTTTTATGGTATTGGATTCTTTTTGTTAAAGTTGGCTCCTCCATATCATCATCTGAGTTAATAGTCGGAAGCGAGGATGCCAGGTTTTAAATTGATAATTTAATAGTCTTACTATGGTTAGAGCTACTTAAAATATTTGTAACAATATTCTAGTAGAATATAAGGGTAATACTATTAAAAGATTAAGTCGTTATCTATATATTTTTTGAAGTACCACTGGTTCGTTCCGATTTTTATTTATATTTTACTTTTTTATTTGGGATTTTTTTTGTTTCTGTTTTAAAATTATTTTAGAATTAATTATAATTCAAAAAATTGTTTAGTACTTTTGACTAAATTTAATGTGTCATCATACATTAAATTTTATGGCAGCTCTGTTATTATATTAAAATTTCCTTTACAATAATATTGTCTTGACAGCTTCAATACACTTTGCTATATCCTTCCTTATTTATCTTTTGCTGTATGTTTTTTACCCATCTGCAAATTTATGGATTTGTATGGATCGAGATAGATAAGAGGAAACGGGGGAAGTCAAGCATGAAAAATTGCCGAACTGGACATCATTACAGTGACTCTAATAATATTGACGAGTTCACTCAGATTTAATATTTTGGCTAGCCAGTGTTTTTCGCCAAATAGTTGTGCCTATAACACATATACATCGTGCCGTAAAATTTCTTCTGCTACAGACACATATTGAAAAAATTACTGTCTACGGATTACACGTTTTCCGTGATGCCATAAAAGAATGTGGACATATGAAGGAAGTGCAGCCTCCAAGTTTACGATATCTGCATGACAGTTTTTATATTGCTCATCATCCGGTTTTTCGCAAATAATCGACACTGACTCCTATGCGAGTGGTTTTCGATACAAGTAGTCACCACTCACCCGTACCATAAAGTATCTTTAAATCAAACATTGTATACGAGACCTAAGCGCCAACGCGACTTAATTGCAATTTTACTTTATTTTCATATTAATAAATAAGTAATAATTTGTGATATTCGACAAAATATGTTTCGTATGATATTGGTAGAACCTAAACAAAGGAACATAAACATATTTATGGCGCTTTTCCCCTAAAAGCCTAATTTTGGAATTTCAATTGAATGTTATAGTTTTTGGGATTGCTTGTTCGCTCTATTTGGTTAATCATTAGGTTAGGTTAGGTTAGGTTAGGTTAGGTAGTATTTATTCTGATTTGCTATTAGCAACAGAAATTGTAAACAATCAAAGTTTTGTGGACGATGTTTTTTTTGGTGATGATGACCTAAAAATAGCCATTTCTAGGAGGAACTAACTTATAGAGTTGCTTAGCAGAGGAAAGTTAAACAAAAATGGGCTGCTAGTGAAAAAAAATTAATAGTGGGGTTACCTGATACTCCTTCTGATTTTTAAAGTAACCATTTAAATCGTATTTCACCACTTATTTTCACGAAAATCCGTTTTTGTACTATGGAATAGTAATAGGTTTCCTTACTGTCCTGCATCATTTATTCACAAAAAAAAATTTAAGAATGCTTTATAAAACATTTTAATTTATATTTTAAAGCACTTATGATTGTTTGATGTTAATATTAAAACCAAAATGTTTTAAGATAGCTGTTAGGCAAACTCTTTAATACACAGATTTAATGGCAACAATAGGGCTTTCATATAAAATTTATTTAATATAAATGCTTAACAGTTTTCTGGTTTGGTTTTCTGTGCGTGAGCGTTAAAACCCTTGCATTGGCTCAATGGCTCTTGTAGTGTTTTTGACTCATTTTAAGACACCTATAAAGTTACCGACTCAAAACTGCGATAAAGTTATCATGAATCCATTTAAGGCATTTAAAAAATGTTTATTTGGTAGTTATATAGACTTAAAAATAATCTGTATTGTAAGCTGCTTGCGTACCGACATATTTATTTCCTAGTGTTTATGGTGCAAGGGCTTTTCAGTTCTTATTAGATTATACTTTCTGGAGAATGCTTTTGGTTTGGCTTATTAAATGCAGACCAGTTTAATCTTGGCGATCTAGTCTATCATTGTTAAATTTTAAAACGTGCTAATAACAAACGATAATTGCCAAAAGTTTGACAGGGTAGAAGTTCTGAAGTTGGTAGACCAGTTTAATCTTGTAGATAACTACAGTTTTTTTGAAAACATTGATTTTTGTTAGAAATAATCTAGTTTCTACGTATATGTTAGCAATCATCCCTTTGGAATTTGAACAACTCGCCAAACGAGACCTAGTTCCCGTTACACCACCTATTAGATTTACGACTATTAGTTTTAAAAATTAGACATCTAAGTGTTAGCATATTGCTTTTTTAGGGAACATGTATTCCCATTCTCTATTTTTAAGAACTTGGTAGAATGTTTTTGAAGTACAATCGATTTTGATATCCTGTCGAGAACGTATTGATTGTGGTTCGGATAATTTTTGTAATTTAAATTAGAATAAACTAATTGTTGGAAGCTCTTTGCATCATTTCCCAAATATAAATAATACATTTTTACTTAACATTTGTTGTTAATACCGATCAAATTTATTCCATAAGTGAACCTTTTATTAAGTTGAACATCTACTACTCTAAATATTAATATGAATACCTAAAGTAACTAATACAAGTTATTGATCGTTCCCCCGAGACGTATTCATTGCGATAAAATATCGCGCGGCCTCGTATACCTCGCATCTAACTATTAGCTGCGGGTGTTCGCTGTGATTTACGGCCGCTCGCAAAAAAAGTCGGCTTTTGGGAGCACATCAATGGAGTGAGAGAACTGTTTCTTTCTTAAACTGTGGTAAGACTTACTTTTGAATTACCACTAAAAAATGTAACTTTCGATGAGTTAAATTCTGCTCTCTTATTACGAGTAAAACATATTCAATATGTTCATTTTAGCCAAGAGATTTTAATTATATAAAATATTGAAATATTACCTATGAAGTTTAAAAGTTTAAAGCCATTCCTGGATTATCACGAAATGCTTTGTGTGGCTGGTAGACTGTGTAATTATGATTTATACTTTGATCAAAAATATCCTTTGCTTTTAACCCGTAATTCAATCCTTACTACTCTAATTATTACAGAGAAACACGTTTTACATTTAGATGCAGGTATACAAACCACAGATTATTTGGTAATACAACATTTTTGGTTTTTTTTTGGCAAAAAATTATTTAGAAAAATAATTTGGAACTTTTTTCCGTGCCGAAAGACCCATCCTTCCAACTCTCTATGGGTAATCACCTGATTTTGGAGTAAGGCAGGCGCGCCATTTTTTCAAATACGCTGTAAAATTAGGAAAGTTGTGCAATGTAAAAATCACGAAGGTCTGGATTTGTTTGTTTGTGTGTTGCGCTACTGAAACTTTTCATATAGAATTTTTTTCCGAGCTTTCTTCGGAATGTTTTTTAGCCTGGTTTATTAAATACTGTGTTCAAGCAATCTTGAATTCACGCCCTTTATGCCCTCTCAGCTCGGATCCCAGCGCCCTACCAGCATTAAGTCCAGCACATTTTGTAACTTTAGGACCAGTTAATTCGCTTTCCGATACAGATTATATCGATTATATATATATATATATATATTATATATATCAGATTATTGCAAATAAATAGGCAGCATCGGTGGCAATTATTAACAAGATTAGGCTTTCCCATTTCTCCATCCAGTATTATGGTATCAACACCCATTTATAGATCTTAGTCGAATAATTCGTGAAATTTTAGGCGATATGCTTTTAAACTTCTATTGTTTATTTCTAAATCATTTATCAAAATTCTGGCGTTCTGAAAAGAATGACGAGCCGCAGATGTTTTAAGGAAACTATCCGCTCTTGCGCAAATAATACTATTAGGTCCTCTACCATGAGTGTGATAAGAGTTACATAATTATTATTAAGGATTTATTCCAAACCCTGCTATTAAGAAATTGCAGATCATTCTAATTATACGATTTAACTGTTTAAAACCCAAACAACACGTAAAGCCATCGTAAAACTTATCTGGTATTATTATTATTATTATTATTTTAAAAATGAATGTATTCAAAAATTATAAATTGCCATGTATAGAAAAGACTTTATCTTATTGTATGCCTGAGAAATTGTTAAAACAGTTTTAAAAAACACGCTTTAAGAAGGACTTAAAACTTCTTGATCTACCTCGAGTGGGCTCAAGTTTGTAATAGCCTAAGCGATTTAAAATTTGGGGGAGTCGGATTTTATAAAACAAGACTTTTTTGTCACTGTAACATCTGTCATTGTAAAGAAAAGAAAATGTTTATTTTGGTCTTTTAAAGATCGTGAAATATGCATAACAGATAATATGCTAAAGCCAAAAAAACATAGTTCTTAGGTTTTAAACGTGTCAACCGTTTTACCTCCGGGTATGTTTCTTTTTCAAAAAATGTATATTTAGTAGGCATAATATATCAATATTAAATTAAATAAGAAATATTTTTGGCTAATATATTTTTAATACCAAAGTAACTAGCAAACATTTTAGTTGGGCAGGTTTTCCTGACTGAAGCATTTTAATATATACTAAAATAAGAGTAAAACCGATTTTTTACTATATCTTTTTTTAGAGAGGAAATAATTAATAAAAGTAATTAAAGTCTAACTTCATTAATAGTAATTGAATATTATTTTTTTCTGGTTGTACCCTAGCAATAAATTTTACAGTATTGAAACTGTTTTAATTAAACTGTCTGCAGTGTCTACTGTTTCAAAATAGCGCCTCTACTAGGGAAAGTTCCATTAATAAAACAGAAACGTTTAGAATTTTATGTAAGTACTTCGCATTAATCTAGTTAAAATACTTTAAAATCACTTTCCTAAGACACTCCCTACGATCTGTCGTAGATTGAAAATTATTGCAAAAAATGGAATAAGCTCAAATAATATTATAACGATATAACCGGTATGCGTGCGGGAATCCATAATTTCTCTTTTTCTTAAAAATAAAATTACATCAGTGGTTTCTCTATTATGCGGTTATCAGAATTATTGATATTTCCTGAGTGGAGTTATGTCCTTAACATGTAATAGAATTTAGCATTAGTAACATCTAATGATAATTCCCAACAGATATTTAGTACAGTCATTTCTATTAAAACAAAATATAAAAATATACTAATTAAAACCTACGAAAAGCCAATTTGAAAACGAAATAAAATTTAAAAGTGTAACTGGATGATGGATAAGTTGATTTGAGATGTAGAGACTATGTATTTCGTGCAAATGTTTATTAAATAAAATGATAGCAAAGCGCTTTCGGCTTTCCCCATTTTCAAAAAATTGGTAAAAAGTTTAAAACTTAATCATTTTAATAAAAAAAAACACCAAAGTAAAATTAAAATTATGTAAATATAAAAATAATAGATGATAATTTGTCAAATTATGCAAATCAGAGAGAATAAGAATATATTCTTTACGATTTCCACATAATTTTTTTTTATACATTAAAAAACAGGACTGGACTGATGGAACCAAGTTTGATCAATAATAAAATAGATAAAACAGTTGAATTAGTAAGTAACCTCCTCAGAACAAAAATGTTTATAATTAGAAAATTGTAGACATACATCTTATCTTGTTTAAACTTTTATCTTTCTCAAAATTTTTTGAGACAACATAAATGGTTTCAGATAATAACCCTGAAATCCTTCATTGGTTTGGATATGTTGATAATTGTCTTTGTTTTCTAAGTGACAGAATAAGAGCTGAAAACTTACGTTTAAAACTTAATAACATACATCCGTATTTAAATTCCTAAATTTAAAATATCTAAATTTTCTTAACTTAGCAAATACAGGATTAAGTTTGTAAGTTAAATTTGTAACAACATTTAAGCTCTTTCAACAGATACTTTGTCCCAATTCATCGTAGACTCAGTGATTGATATTATTTTTATTTCACTTCTCTTAATTGTCACTATATGATGAAATTAGACTTGCAAACTGTCTATCCTTTGATATAGATCCAATTGTTCTCCTTTCTTCTGGATAAATTTATATAAAATAATTTAAAATAACCTTTTTCAGGGTTTTGTATACCTAATAGAACAAATTTTTAAATAATATCCAACTTCGAATTAACTAAATACTTATGATTTTTACACGTTTTTGCAACTTTAACCAGGAAATAATTTACTAAGAAGTTTTAATATTAAAGAAAAGTGTATTGAAGTTATCTAAACTTCGACTCACCATTTTGTATAGATTTTTAAAAATACTTTTCATTGATGCTTATTGTTGCTAATTGTTGAAATGTTAACAACGATTATATCCCTTTTCTCTTCTTTTTTGCAAACTCAGCTTAATTTTAAAATTTTTACAAACAGAAATTTTCTTGCAAATCTTTGTTTAAAATCAAGAAATTTTATTGAGGATTAAACTTAGTAAATACCAAATATCATATCTAGAAAGTGGACTTCTTTGTGACCAAAATACTGCCTGGTCATGGATGTTTTCAGGGCTATTTTAAACGGTTTATTCTTAGTGTCACTAACGAATATATTGCTACTGTAGAAACGAAGATACGCAGAGGTACAGAACGCAACTTAGAATTAGAATGCATATACCAGAAAAATTAATAAACAAAATGCTAGAAAGTGTCTTTAAATTTGAAGTTCTTTTAAAATACATTGTTTCCATGTATACGGAGTGTCCCAATTTTGTGGGGACCACATAACCATACAATTTTAAATACGTCACCCTATGTTTGTCCATTATTTGATTCCTTGTCAAAGTAAAAATAAGTTACCAATTTAAACTATAGACGATTTCTGCGTAGTTTCCGAGATAATTAAGGTTAAGTGTGATTTTTTTGGAAACTGGAGCTACTTTTCAAATCACTATAAGAAATTGCAAAAACCTACAATTGGGCGTTTGGGTGATAATTTCCAGTTCATAAAGCATCGATGCATATATATTGAATACAACATTTCTTGTGCAAACCTATACAGGGTGGACATACTGCGGAATCAATCTTGCACCTTGAAAAAAGTCGAGTTTATAAAATTCAACACCCACTATGTTTTTTATATATGTAAATGATCACAAAAATACCTACTGTGTCCCTTTTAAAATTTTATAGTTGATGTCGTCCCAGCAAAATTGGGACACCCTATATACATAGAAACATTATATTTTAAAAGAACTTCTAATTTAAGGAAACTTTTGTATGAAACTTATTACTTATAAACTTATATTTATTACGGATCTCCAGATAGTATAGTGGGTACTTTTGCACCCTTAAATTGAAAGAATCTGACACACTCGTAGTCACATAAGATCTTTTTAACCAGACAGTCTTTTGAAGATTTGTTACACCTCCTAGAGAAAAAATTACTATGCAAGGTGTCGGTTAGAGTGGTACACTACCTCGACGTCGCGTCGCCATCATTACACAGAATAACCAAAGGCTCGGAAGAAAAAGCATCGGTCCTGATAAGGTTAATGCCAAATACAGTGGGTCTTCGCACTTTAAGATAACAAATCGCTGGATTAATGCAGAACTAGTTTAAGTCAATTTTGGTGAAAATGCCTTTCTATACCTATGTAAGATATAGGTACTGATAAATTTCCTGGAGAAGTATTTTAAATGCACATTTAAACCCTGAAATTACAGTAGAAATACCAAAAGTTTAGAAGTCTATTTTATGAGAGTTGAAATATTTTAGTGCAGAAGTTTCATATGGCCACATAAGTTACTTCAACTTTTAAATTCGTGACTAATATGGGCATAGACTTCTAGTTCTATATTAAATAATTACGCGAGTATTGGTAAATTTGGGACACTAGAAAGTACAAAAGTAAAATGAGTGAGTGAGTGAAGTTTTCAATTTATTTAATAGTTTATTTTTTATTATTTTTCTTTTTTATCTTATTTTTATGTTTTTTAATATTTATTTTATAGTGCTTTTCTAAATATATTTATACAAGACTGTATCTTTAAGAAATCTTGTTAGTTCTGGAAAATGTGTGTGGTTCAATATAGTTTTTATGTCTCTGTATATTGTACTTAGTAGTTATAATAGGGGAGCGCCTCCTCCTCCTCCTCTTCCTCTCTCTCATGTCCCTCATTCTTAACTTCCTCCCCTTTTATTCTCATTCGCATCATATTTTTAATTTTTTCTCTTTGTTCTCCCACATTTGATTTTGCATTCTTAAGTCTTATAAATAGGTGCATCATGATCATTTTAGTATGCCGAGACACATTTACTAAGCTGTGCTCGAGTTGCGTAAAAAGTTATTTTTGAATTTTTCAACCAATTTTGTATAAAACAAAAAGAAAAAATGTGTCAAGTAATAAGTGAATTATGTGTAATCGCGAAAAATTAACTACAACTATCAGACAGTTAAAAGTTAAATATCTCAATTTCTTTGAAGTGATTTCGAAAGATGAATACACCAAGCTGTTTTATCCACTGAAACGACATTATTTGGAAGCAATTGACTGTTGTGATGATTATTTAGAAGGAATTATAAGCCTTACTACGTTTTTCAATACATTTGGGAAATCATACTATGTAGGAGAATTAAGCCACCTAATAGAATTTATAGGAGAAGATTGCCAATTTATACCTGCTATTATTGCAACCCAAAAGAGGTTTCAATTATACGAAGATAAAAAACAGGTATTATCAAAGAAAGTTAATCCTATTCGCAAGAGACGTCACCCTACATATTTAAAATATTATGTTAAATAAATGAAATGGCTGAGTTGCTGATTGCAGTTAAATTATTAGAGGAGAAATTTAGTAATCTTTCAAAAACCTATTTCTCATATTGTATGGCAAGTGGTCCGGAGTGGATAGACTTTTATTGTAATCAATCTGAGGAATTCGTAAAGGCTGCCCTCTGTTGACACAAATACATTGAAACATTAAATTTTTTCCAACTTATTCAAGATCTAAAAGATATTGGCTTTGGTTACTATTTAAAAGACTTGAAGCAATTTATTGACGAGGATACTATTCTTCAAGAAATTGAAAAGGAAGAATAAATTTAATAATATTTACAATGGAGCAAATGGTTACTGAAATGTATGAAGAGTTTATTATATCTGCTGCATACTTCCAATATTTATCAATTGCAGGCGAAGAAGACGCAGAAGCACAAGATTTGTCAGCATATGTTAATAATATAGATCGAATGGAACAATGTAAATTAGCCGCTAAATTTTGTAATGATTATTTAAAATATAAAAATGAGTATGAACTTTTAAATGAATTTAGAAAATTAGATTTAAGGTATCATATTAATTGTATTCAATCATGGTTGGTTAATGCAAAATAAAAAGGTAATTAAGTTTTTTTTTATATTTTTATTCATTCATAAAACAATTGTCATATAAAAATAACACATTTGTCAAAGCACACATACAAGGTGATTTTGAATGATAGAAGCATTTTGGTTCCATTAGCTTTAGCGCTGGTTGTTCATCTATTTCAATCACATGCTTTTTAGAATATTTCTGTATAAAATCCTTTTTTTCGCTTCCTTTTACAAAAACAAAATCTGCTTTCTTCGTAAGTGTTTCAATTATTTATAATTAATTATACATTATTCCAATGTATACAATGATAATTTTTCGTTAACCATACCGCCTGCTTGTGACAATCAGGTGAAAGAAACTCCATTGGAAAAGGCTTTTTAAAAATGTAATGAGTCATTTCATAACCATCAAAAGCTGCAAGCTCTTTCGGTATAAATTTATTTTTTTCATCCTTGAATCCTTGAATATCTATAACCAATCTCATATTTTCAAAGCAGCAAATTTTTTAATGAGACTTTTTTTACTTGAATAATTTGCAATTTCTTCTTTCAGTTGATTAATTTTAAAAATAAATTTTTCAATTTGTAGTTGTAGTTTTGATGTCATGACTAAAACTAAAAGCTTTTGAAAATTTCTTTAAATTAAATCGAAATATGAAAATAGTGGGGATAAAGTTTATAATTGTTTCACAATTTTAGTAAGAGGGTTGTAGCTAAATAATTTGTCATGTAAAATAAGACAATAAGCAGAAGTATCTTTTTTAATTGCATTGTGTGTCTCAAATTCAATTCTCATTACTACGGATCCCGTTTGAATTGTTTCTTTTTGATGGGAGCAATCAATATGTGTAATAGGACTAATGTTTTTGAATTGTTCAGGATTAAAAATGGGTTCATTTGGAACACCATAGTAAGACTGTCTAAAGTTGGCAAACATTTCGTATAAAGCAGAAAATTTGTTTTCTTCGAAATTTAAGTACAAATCGTGATAAGGATATCTTTCAGAATTTAAATATACTCTAATATTTGACAAGGTAATATTGTCAAATTTACTCATATCTTTAACAATTTTCCCTTTTCTGTTTTCTTGAAAGCCAATCACAACATGACGAGGAGCTTCTAGTTTACTAGTTGTTTTTACCGGCCATATGTGACGGGTTGTTTCGGTTAGAGAAGAATATTCAACGAGTTCCCAACTCCTGAATCCTATCAATATATCTTTATTTGATTCTAATATTTTTGATAGAGCAAGTTGTTGTAGCATATCGACTAGAATGTGAGGAACTTTCCAATAAATTTTATCGAAAGTAACCAATGGAGTGTCAGGAGCAGTAACAAGGTGTGCCGGATCTTCTTTGAAAATAACACCATCTAAATCATCAGTTGATCTAATAAGAACCAATTCCTGTTTCATATTCATAATAATTTTTCTGTAATCTTCAAAAAATCCTAAAAGCATTTTTAGTGGTATGGATACGGAGAATTTTCCATCATTATCAACTAAAATTGTATCACCTTCTTTCCGATGTGGAAACCAACCTGCATTTTCCAGTTTTAAACTTTCGTTGGTATTGTGAGAAAGGTAGCTTTTTAAGGTTGATGCTAATCCAACATTTCTTATTGAATCTATAGTAATTCCGTTTAGTTCATAGCAGATTTCTCTGAACAAAAAGGCTATACCATTGTTAAAAAATAGCAATTCTTTCTTATATTTACCTTATGTATTAGTTAATTTTCCTTCGATATAAAGTAAACTATCTGATGGTAGAGTGTAAGCATCGAGTTCTTGAATTGGGATCCTTATTTCATCATTGTAATCGAATTTTGAAGAAATATATGGTTGATATGTGTGAAGCTCAGAACTGACGATGGAATTGTCTACATAAAGCTTTTCGTTTACGTTTAATATGTTCATTATTTTAAAACAGTGAACCCAAGGATGTGAGAAATTTACGATTATCTCGTCTTAACTTGTTGGTGTTGGATTTGATACTGAATTGTTGTTTAGGCTTTTTCTTTTTATATGTTTTTACTTTGTTGATAGTGGTAGGGGCAAGTCTCATCCCAAGGGCTCTATTATATCTAACAACCATTTTATATTTCACTTGTTTGTAAATGTAACCTTACTGTTATAGTTTCTCCTCTAAAACTGATAAGTTCTCCGTCTTGATCAACTATTTTAACTGTTATATTGTTAATTGCTTTGACGCTAACTGGAAAATACAAAATGGGCAAAGGAGATTCAACTATTTTATACCCTGGAGCTACAGTTGGATAAAACTGGTGAATATTATGAACAGGTTTACCATTATTGTAAGAACCGACACAAATATTACAGTCAATACAAATAGCATTCACCTTAGTTATTTTTGCAACATTATCTGATTCTTCCTCTTTCATAGCTTCTAGTATCCTGCTATTAAAACCCAACATTTTTCCTATCGAATCTTTCTTGGTAAAATCAATTATTCTACTACACATTAAAAAAGTTTTTAGAGTATTAACATTTGCTTTTAAAAGAAAAAAAATTTTTTCATTCGAAAATAAATCTTCTATACTTTCTCTTATGTATGTTTCTATATCTGTAATGTCATAAGTTCCGTCGGGAATAACAATTACTTTATTATCTATATAAAATTTATTATATCCTTCTTTATATTGGGAATAGTCATAAACGTTTCAAAATCAGCTAAACCCAGGTAATATTGTTTTTCATCCTCTAAATATATGGGCGGATTAAAATCAGCAGCCAAAACAGAACTGTTTCCTGATATGGCAATTGTGGTAGACATTGAAGTTTATTTATGAATGAGATATTACAATAAATAATGAGTTTATATATTTTTCTGCAAAAATTTTAGGGATAGTTGACCACAGTTATATGAATTAAATTTTTGTTTATTTTCATAAGTATAAAATACATCCACTTTGCCATTCGAATTAAAATATTTGAGAAATTCAAAAGGTGGTTTTAAATTTCCATAACTATCAAAATATATTACATTTTTGTTATTTTTAATATAAGCAGTCCAATGAGATCCTTTATTTTGTTTTTTATCCAAATTTACAATACCACATTCTTTCAGATTAATTTTTTTTGGAAGTTCATCGAGCATAAAAACACCTCTAAAGCCAGTTATTTTTAACAGCTTTACATATTTAATAATATCATTGTTCGTAAGTGCTCTTTTTGGAAAACTTATTTTGAGTTTTTTTTTGTCTGATTGCTTTCATTTTGACGGATCCTCCTTTATAAGGTCTAATAAATAGTCCCTTTCCTTTATATGGTCTAATATATAATCCTTTGCCTTCTTTAGAAGCATTTTCCATTGCAATATTATGTCTATGTATTTCTTCTAGTTGCTGTTTAGCTGCTTTAGCATCATTTACTGCCTTAGCAATTCCTGCCGCGCCTCCACCTAGTGCACCCAGGGCGCCAAGAATGGGAAACAAAAGAGGTAGAAATCCTCCAATTTTTTTGGGTGTTCGAATGATACGTTTTTTTCTCAATTTAAGTTTACCCCCTTTCGTATTTTTTAATCCCAAACCGAACTTTCTTTTACCCTTCATTATTCCTGCAACACTTAAAGCTGCAATTTTTTCACCAATAGAAGAATCTTTAGCTTTTACCCTATCCCAGGCTTTTTTTTCTAATATTTGGTCAGATATGTGTCTTTTTGATAAATCTTCAGTCTGAGAGTAAGATATATCATGTTCTTTGCAAGCGGAATCCGATGGATTTATACCAACGTCACCTCTAGTTAATCTTTTTTCCAAGTTGGTACCGGGACCACAATAATTATATCCTGGTATATGAACTTCGAAAGGTAGTTTACTAATTAATTTATTTACTAAACCAGAGCCTTTTCTATTACGTGTTTTAATAGTTTTTTTCAACTTATGGCGACCCACAGTCATTGAAGTTCTTTTTATACTAAAAGCACATTGCCATTTTTCTGGTATAAATACTTTTACAGCTAAAAATATTTACTAGTGTGATTAAGAATGAGGATTGAAAAACAAAAATTCTCATTACCAGTAAATAATCATGACGAAAAAATTTTAAGTAAACAGTTGAGAAAGCATGGTGACTTATTTTGCGGTGGTTCAAAAAGAGGGCTTATAGTTGGTTGCAGTGGTAGCGGTAAAACCAACGTTATGCTTACACTGCTCGAGCATCCTAATGGAATTAGGTTTGAAAATGTCTATGTTTATTCAAAGTCATTAGATCAACCAAAATATGAATATTTAAGAAAGTTGTTAAAACCTATGAAAGAAATTGGATACTTTGAATATGATAGCGATGAGAACATTATTTCACCTCATGAGATAAAGCCAAATTCCGTTATCATTTTTGATGATATTCCTTGTCATAATCAATCTATTATTAGGGACTATTTCACGCATGGAAGGCATAGAAACACCGATTGTTTTTTTATTTTTCAAGGATATTCCTCAATCCTTAAACGTCTAATTCGAGAAAATGCAAACTTATTAATTTTATTTAAACAGGACTGTTTGAGTTTAAAACATATATATAATGACCACTGTATATTGGATATGACATTTGATCAGTTTAAAAATATTTGTGCTAACTGTTGGATGGATCCATATGGCTTTCTTGTAATTGACAAAGATTGTGAAGTAAATCACGGCAGATATAGGAGTAAATTCGATTCCTTTATATATTTATAAAAGTAAAAAATTTGCAGTTTTATTTCATTTAAAACTTGTACAGCATGGATAAACGTTTAGCTCGAGAATTAATAAGATCGAGACAAGCCGTGAAGCAGAAATATCAAAGCTTGAAATTAGCTACTTCTACTGCTCAGTCCGAATTAGAACAAACTTATAGACCAATAACACAACCACTTAAACAGCTAATTTCAAGTATTGGTAAATCCGAACCATTCGATTTAAAGAAGAAAGAGTTTCAAAGTATGAAGATTTCAAAACACCTACAAAGCTTTATAAAACATCAACTCCGACGAAAAATATTCAGAAAACAGGAAAAACTCCGTCGCTCCCTACAGAACTACCAACATTTTTAAATGACAGTAGTATCACTTCTTCCTCTCCTGTAGTACAACCATTGTCATCAACTGTTATAGGAGAAACTTCAGATCCTTCTAGTGACACAACAACAAATTTAAACTTGTCAGACATATTGGAACAAACTAGAAAAACAATTCAAACCTATGTTGGTACACCATCATATAAAGATTACTTAGCAGATTTTCATGAATTACCCAGATCATATATTGATGAGGGTGTGAAAGATACACAACATAAATTTGACCATTATTATGGAATAGTTCATGACCTCGAAACGGATAAGTTTTCTTTTGGTTTAACACAGATACAGGTAGAAATTATTGGAAAAGACATTAAAGTGGGAGGAATAACGTACACAGGCACGCCAGGTTTATACGAATTGCTTTTCAAAAAAGAACCGAAAGGTTATAAGAAGGAAGATTTAGATAATTACATGAACATTCTAGCTAAAACAAATGTATATCGTAGGAATTTTGATTCAAATGAACAAGTTCAAGGAAATACATCACACAAATATGTTACAATAATAGGACCATATTTACAAAGAAAGGGGATTACAAAGACAAAAACCGTGCCAAGATTAGTTACAGCATTTAACAAACCAAAACCTCCGTTTAGAACAACTAGAGCCAAATCTACAGGAAAGGGATTAATTTTGAAAACAAACAGATCAAATACAGACTATGTATACTGGAATAATGTAAACGAAATTGTTGATAGGCTACGTTTATTAATTTCATCAAGTGATGCGGGAAATAATGCTCATAGTAACGAGATTATCTCTATTATTGAAGAATTAAGAGAAGATAAAGTAATACTATAAATAACAGCTATCAAATATAATCATATTTATTGTTTAATGAAAGCTCAACATGACAGTTGATAAATTTGGACGCCATATTTCAAAACAAAATCAAGAGAGAATAAGTGACATTAATAATTTAAAAAGGAGATTAGGTGAAAATGAAACAAATAATGAAATCTTTGCTAAAAAGCTTAAGGTTTTTGATGAAAATTTTTTAAAGTATGAAAACCAGATTAAAGGATGTTATACCTCAATTGAAAACGTCAATAAACAGTTGCTAACGCTAAATCAAATAAGTAAAGATTTGCAATTTTTAAATGAACATGTTAAAAAGGAAGACAAAAAATTAAGTGATGATATCAACAAAATTAATAAAATAATGGAAACAAATATAAGAGAAGTAATAATTGAAAAACACAAGGAAAAAATTAAACAATTAAGAACTTTTATAAAAAGGTTAGATGATGAAAAAAAAAAGAAATCAAAATAGCATTCTTAACAGTAGAACAATTGACCAACTCACTTTGGAAGAAAATCAACAATATATTTCCTTGGAAAATATAATGTCCAGTGTAATTAAGAAATTAGAACAAGAATTAAATAAAACAGAGGAGGAATTCAAAAACAGTGATAGTAGATCAACTACTTTCTTAACTGGAGAGATAAAAAAATCCTTTAATGCGTTAGAAAAGGAGATTACTAAAATTAGTAAAATTTTAAATGAAAAAAGTTATACAATACAAATTGATAAATTGAATGAATGGGAAAAAACATATAAAAGTTATATTTCGAATTATTAGAAAACATAGAAAGTGAACTTCCTTAAAATTGAATAAACAAGTTTGTTGTCATGACAACCGTTAAACAACAAGTCGTTAATGAATTACATAAACCTGCTAGAAAAAACTACAAACGCAGAAGGGTGGTAGTGAAAGGGTTAAATGATCTTTTTCAAGCTGATTTGGTTGAAATGTTACCCTATGCCAAATTTAATAAGGGATTTAAATATATCTTGATTACCATAAATGTATTTTCTAAGTATGTTTGGGCCGAACCGGTAAAATCTAAATCTGGAAAAGACGTAACAGCGGCAATGAAAAAAATATTAATCAGTGCAAAAACTCCACCAAAAAACTTGCAAACGAACAGAGGGAGAGAGTTTTTCAATGTAAATTTTCAAAATTTGATGCAACAATTTCGAATTAACCATTATAGCACGTTTTCCAATTTGAAAGCGAGTATAGTAGAAAGAGTGAACAGGACTTTAAAGAATAATATGTGGAAAATATTTAGCATTCAAGGAAATTACAAATGGTTTAATATATTAGCGGATATTGTAAAAGATTATAACAATACAAAACATTCTTCAATAGGAATGAAGCCAAAACAAGTAAATAAAACAAATGAAAATAGAATCTTGAAATCTGCATTTACTCATGCTAAAACGTTAGATATAAAATCTCCAAAGTTTAAAGTGGGTGATCACGTACGAATAAGCAAGCATGGAGAGGCATTTTCAAAAGGTTACACACCAAATTGGTCAAATGAGATATTCCACATTAAAGAAGTTAAGATGACAAACCCTTGGACATATTTAATTCAAGACGAAGATAATCAGGACATTCTGGGTGGTTTTTATGAGCAAGAATTACTAAAAGTAAAGCATACCGATGTGTATCTTATTGAGAAGATTTTGAGAAGGAAAGGAAACAAAGTTTATGTGAAATGGTTAGGACTTGATAAAAAATATAATACATGGATTGATAAAAAAAATATTGTTTAATTAAATTGAAATTAAATTTTAGTTAAATTTGTTTTATTTCTGTTCCTCACTTTATGCTTTAGCTGATACAAATTACAAAGTCTTAATGTGCTAATTAATTTCAAATAAAATTCACATTTACTAAACTAAAATTTTATTAAGTAAAACATCAAATACAATTTTTATTAAAACGTGTCAAATATATTTTATTTCTATGTTCCTCATATAATATCGAATCTAGAATAAGTTTACAATAATTTATTCTTTTTTCAAAACGGAGTCTATCTAAGTACCACATCTGAAAGTTACTCCTACGGGCTTGTCTGTAAGCAAAGCTCCACTTCACTAACACATGCACCTTATTGTTCTCTTCCAGAAAAGATATTGTTTTCTTCGTAATATTTTCTTTTTGATCCATTTTCATTGTTTTCTTCGTAATATTTTCGTTTTGTTCCATTTTGCTTCAATTTGTTTTCCATTTGTTCAGGATATAAAGCAAGTAATTCCATCATAGTTGAAACATTTTCACTGTTAGGATTTTCTGTTGGACTTATTATATTATAAACATGCGTACACGAGTCGCCACAATCAGCTGAAATATTATTTTGAAATATTTTGAAATATGTATTGAATTCTTGCCTTTTAAGTATAGATAATCTATAATCAATAATTTCCTTTAATCGCCACAAATTGTCCAAAGACTCTTGTCCTAAGTATATGAAGTGTGGGCCTTTTGTAATTTGTAGAACAGGGGTATCATTTATTTTCTGAACCTGCAGTTGAATGTTGTTTATATTCACACTGGTTTGATCAACTTGAGGAAAGTAGAAATTGTTTACAATAATTCCTTGATGAACACAAATGTCTTTCCAATTTTCTTCGGTTAGTGCGATTGAAAATCCAGTTTTTCCACCAATTACAATTTTTGGAGAAAAATCATTTAAACTAATGCCAACAAGAACAAATTTTGACAAAGAATTATTTAAAAAATAAATTTTTGAATTAAGAAGCGTTTCCAAAGGTTTATGAACCACGGCGTTGTTCATAATGACTAAACGAGACTGAAACATATTGTGTTATTCTTGTACTTAAATATTCTCATCCCCACTTTCTTTAAAGTTTCGATTAAAATGGATTAATGAAAAAATAGATTTCCAGTTTGAAATTTGTAATAAAGATAAATAATTAAAATGGTAATGTATAAAAATAATGCAAAGTTTAATGTAACACTAATGATGGAAAAGTAATAATTTTTGAATCCGTCATAATAATACAGTTGGGGGTTAAAATTTGTAACTGATTATTTTTAAACTCTAACTCTCTTCTATCCAATTTGTATCAAAAATAGATCGATTTGGATAATGATACAAAATTTTAAAAAATTTACTTGCATTTTCATTTCCATTTATTCGTTCCATCCAACTAATTGTACTATTGTTAATTAATCCAATTTTCATAAATTTACAATATTTACTTAGAGTGACGTCTGTTTTATTAGAAAAACATATTTCACACTGTGTTACGCCAGGGGGATGATGAATATAAAAAACATTTTGGAAAATAAAATAAAGAAAAATAAATTGAGATCTACTGATAGTCATTAAAACAAATTTAATAATTATATTCCAAATTTATTAACATTAAGCAGATACTTTCACCACGAAAGCAAAAGCAGTTGTAAAAAAATAACAATAAAATACTTAATTTAAATATATGTAAAAGTTCATAAATAAGGATATTAATAATACTATATAAAATGTGTAGCTTGAAGACTTATTTTGAATGGTTACAATTATTCGATTCCTATTTTTCCATAAACAGTTATTTAAATCACAATTCCTAGCAAATTTCTTATGCTCCACAATAGGATCATCATAACTTAACCAATCAAAAATTTCAATACCACAATAAAAACATTTACAAATATCATTGATTGAAGTATAGTAAAAGCCAGCTCCAGCTAACACTTCTGGTCTCAATTTTCCTTTCCATTTTTTAAAAGTGGAAAGTCGTTTTTCATATGTTTTAAAATAACTGTTATCAATTTCTTTGTCAAAAGTTTCTAAGCACATTTTGTGAAAGACTTATGAAGACTAACTTTGGTTTCAAAAACAACAAATTTAAATACCTTATAATATCTACATAAATATATCTAAATCTTCATGTTCTGCATTCCATTGATACAAAGCAATATCTTGGTGTCCCCAAGCTAATGTATTAAAACTATAGGGAATTTTATACCGCTTATCATCTTCGGAACTCAAAGCCAATTTATTAATTAACTCTGTAAAAATTGTATGTTGTCTAGATCGAAAAACATACATTGAACAAAAGGTTTTAGAATGATTTTCAACAACATCTTTATAATGAATAAAATCCAACTGCTTTTTAATTGCACTTTTTTTAACACCTTTTGCTTTTTTTGTTAAACTGTTTTCCGTTTTAATACAATATGCTTTTGCTCCAGTACCAAAGAAAGCAGTAATGGGTTCACCAGCATATTCATCTTTGAATTTTCCTATAACTGACTTTGTAATAGGCATTTCATGAATATTATTAAATTCATAATTAGATGTGTCAAATTTGTGAATATTTTTTATCATGTCAGAATAAATATTTGGAGTTGTGACTTCTAAAATGAACGAATCGGTATCGGTGTATAAAAGTGAAATATTTTCCTGATAAAGAGGTTTTAAAAAATTATAAAAGAAATCATACATGACAGTTTTAGATATATCTAATGTTGAGAAGCCTATATACATAGCCTAGGTATATTTACATATATTGGTTTATTGATACCGCCACCTATCTTTAAATAATTATATATGTAGTAACTTGAATCTTTTGCATTTGAATAGCTACCAAGTTTTCAGAAAATATTGTTAAGTCCTTGAAATATGGTTTTGCAATTAAATTCTCAGCACCATCTTTTCTTCTATTTTTTTCCCACTCTGTAACAAGTCTTACGTCAATTCTCCTATCAACATTTTCCATAGTCTTGCCATAAATACTATTATTTGCCAACTTGTAAGTATTACGATCAAATTCATTCTTTGAATCATTTCTTAATCTTGAATTCAAGTCTATATATTTTTTCAACCAATCAGATTGAGAAAACTGTAAAACTCTATGAACTTTAGTTAACTTGAGTCCATGTTCCAAACATTGTTTTAATAATTGATAGTGAATAACATATTTTGATTTATCATTTAAATTGGGTATTAATTTTATGCATTTAGAATTTGGCGGTTTAAAGTTTTCTGGACAAAACGGAAAATCGTTATGATAGGAATGTAGACTTGTAGGATATTCTAAATCAACTTCTAAAACATATCCCTTATTAGATTTTTTAGAAATATTCATAATATTTAAATCATTGATTTCTTTATCTGTTAACCAAACAAAATCTCCCGTTGGAATGTGCTGTGACATTGCATAACCATACAAATTTGTTGCATCATAATAAATTATGTATTTAGTTGGCTTTAAAGGATCAAAATTTAAAAGAAATGGGTTATTAGCTTCAGATTTTCTACAAATGCAAGAGCTCACACCACCGCGAACGCTTTTTTTGAAAAAGTGTATCATATCTGGATCAGTTAACAATTCTAACTCTATTCCAGTATAACGCAAACACGCCTCCCAGGATAAACCTGGAAAAGTGTAAAAATGAGCTGGATCGAGCTTATATGTGGATAAACAAGTGCTTCTAAAATTTTCAAAAATATCTGCCAAAAGTAAAGTATCAGAGAGTAAGTAAACGTCGGAGTATTGACCAAGAGATTCACATTTAAACAATTGCCAAACCTTTACAGCTCTTTGGTATTCTGCATCACTGATGTGCTCATCCGTTAAAGTATTATAAAATTGGTCTTTCTGAAGTAAAGTTGTTTCTTCTAATTTTAAATAATCATCAATATAACTGTAAGGAAATACACCTTTTTGCCGAATAAGTTTAAATCTTTCTTCATCATTGAAAATTTTTTTTATTTCCTTACATTGTTCATCTAATCTAAGCTTTCAGAGAGTTTTGATAAAGAATGGGATAGAAATTGAAAAGAATCAATAAACCTTAATGATATATTTTTTTTCTTAGCCTTTTGTGTCTTTTTATCAAAATAGTTATCCACATGAATAAGCTTTTCAAATGAAATATATTTTTTCTTGTTTTGTGCGATAACTGTTAGTTGTTCTTTGTTTAAGCATAATTTTTTAAGAAATAGATGAGAATCATAATTACGCAAATTATGCAATATAACTGGAATAAAGTTAGGTATTCTGTAATTTATGTTGCAGAGTGAATGAGCTGGACCTCTATAAAGACCGGTTATATGACAATGATCTGCAACCCTGTCATTTAAAAGAGGTTTATTACAAATATGACAAACTTTTTCATAGTTATGATAAATTTTGTCCAGTTCGTTCAAAGGGATCATTTTTTTAGGAGCCTTTAAATATTTATTGTATATGTTATACACATCTCTTTCTAAAGAATTTATAAATAATGTATCACAATTTTGACCTCTATATTTTTCAAATTTAGAATAATTATCGTCGAAGGAACATTTAATGTAATAGGCAAATGAATGTGGAATATGTTCATATTGTTTTAAGGTGTATGAAGTTTTAGGATTTTTATCAACATTGTCATTATTTAAAGGCTTTAAAATGCATTCAAAATCTGCATACACCACGAAAGGAACTTTCATTTGTTTATGATAATTTACAAATTTCAAAATATTATCATATGAATAGTTTCCAAACTTATCTTTTATTAATTCTTTAGAAGGTAGGTTAATTCGTAAATGATCACAATCATAGCTATTGTGTTGTAATAAATTTTCTTCTGTAGGGAAATATTGTAAACAACCATCGCAAATATATTTTTTTCCTGATGTTTAGAAATTTGTGCAGAAACTAGTTTTGATAAATCTTTAATATAGCAATAATGAAAAGTTTTTTCATCATCATCACTTATTAACAATAAATTGACATGTTGATATTTTTTATTCGATGAATAATAAAGTGGACCAATTACTTCATACCCCTTTTTAGGATTTATAATTTCTAATCCATATACATTAATAGAAATGTTATTTTTTTCTTCAAAAATCTTAATGTTCTTTAGCAACATTGGAAATTCTATACCTGACATATCCAAAACAGAAGAGTAGTGTGGGTAGGATGAAGTTTCAAAATCTAATCCGCGTGGTTGGTGAAGAGCAGACACAACTGCCCAGGCGAAGCAAAAGTTGTCATCATTCCTAATGTTGATCACAGCTTGACGTCTCTTGATCTCTTGAGGAAGTTCGATAAAAGATGAGGCTCTCAGCGGATTGTGCTTGTTAACATTAATTTCCAAATGAAGTAAATTCATCAAAGTCTATCCTGCAACGTAAAAATTAAAAAATTACTTTTTTTGTTGCTGTTGTAAAATCGAAAATAAATTCTTTACCTGAATCTCTTTCTGCAAATTCGTCAGCTTTCTGGTCAATAATGGTGCAGATTTGCTCTAACAGTTCTTTTTTCTGATATCCCTGGCAAATGACTTGGAACGGCGCATTAAAAGATTTGACATCATAGCTGTCGCTGCTGGGGTTAAAATAGAAACCGAACAGTTCCATATTTAGCTTGATACATTTATGTTTCTGCAGTTCTTGATCTATTAGATGTGCAATTTTGTATTCCAAATGTTGAAAATATTCTTTCACATTTATGAAGTTTTGGTGTGAGGAAATCCTATAAGATATTATTCGTTCCCTGAATGCTGACTTGATAATTTCAACACCTTCCTCCAAGCCTATTTTGGAATTGTTCTTGTGCACACTAGATCGAAGATGTCCACCCCATAGACTTTGGTTTATATTTTTCTTGCATTCTTTACAATATTTTACAATATTTGTAGAATCTATATAAATTAAGAAAAAAATATTTTACAAAATATAACATGAAAAATAAAATGTTCTTACCTTTAACAAGCTTTGGTTTTTTCAACCAACTGTTGAGTTTTATGGAATTTCCGTTAACATGTTTTTTAATATGTCGCAGTAAATTATCCTTTCTAGTGAAGACTTTATTACATGTTACACACTTATGCATTTCTGAAGTTTTCTGCATAATAATAATAATAAAATTAATATTGTGCAATTCTATTTAGTTATAGTCAAATTTTGAAAAAAGCAAATGCATTTTTGAAGTTCTTTGTATAATAATAAAATTAATATTGTGCATTTTTATTTAGTTATAGTCAAATTTTGAAAAAAGCAATAGAAATTAATTGACTTTATGAATCCATTTCTTCAAATGAGTCAACTAATTTGTCAAAGGCCTGTTTAACATAATTCACCGTACTTTCGTCTCCCTTTTTAATTGTGATCAAATTAGTTAAATTTTGAATAGCGAAACCCAGACACTTAAGGTTTGCTATTTGTTTTTTATTTTTTTTATTAATTTTAAATTTTTTTTTAATGATAAATGATTGTTTCGAAATTGAATTTTGTTCAACTGGTGAATTATTAGGAGAAATATCCGAAGTTAAGTTTGCATCAATTTGTTTTTCTTGCGAATCAGAATTTACAATAGCATATGGTGAATTAATAGAAGATATAGCCGAACTTAAATTTTGATCAATTTGTTTTTCTTGCGAATCAGAATTTACAATATCATATGGTGAATTAGTAGGACAAATAGCCAAACTTAAATTTTGATCAATTTGTTCTTCTTCCGAATCAGAATTTTCACTAAACAAAAAGGGAGAGCAAATTGGTCTCGGAGAATTAATTGGCGATTTTAATGTTAAATAATTTGGATTAGATTTTTGAAAACAAACAATATCCTCATAGCTAGAATTTTGAGTTTCGTCAATGTCATTCAGTTCTTTAAGAGTTTGTTTAGTTTTTGTTGTAATTAAGTCCGTTTTGTTGTCAATAATGTCATTAAGATCGTCAAGAGTTTGTTGTTGAGTAGCTGTAAATAAATATTTTTCGTTGTTGTGTTTGTTGGCATTATTCTGAACTTGGCTATTGTAAATAATTTCATTCAAGTCCTGAATAGTTTGTTGTTCTGCAAAATTTTGCATTTGAGTACATGTGTATAAGTCAAAGTCATTGTCAATTATTTTGCTACTCGATGCCAAAAAATTGTCCATTATGAAAAAAATCGTAATAACAAATAAAAATGCCACAAATGTACATAAAAATGTCACCAATATATATATATATATATATATATATAAGAATTAAATCTTGCCAAATAAAAATGTTAGAAATAAAAATAAAAATTTACCAAATAGACACAATGTAAACACCAGAAAACTCGCGAGCTCTGCACAGTGTGAATGCAGAAATCAATTGCATTCGTCTCTTCGCTGAGGCGATTTTATATGCAAAAGTTAATCACATGTGTCCTACTTAAAGTTGAACGACAATCTCTAAAAACCACTTTCCCAAGCCGATCAACAACCTTACCCCCCTCCCCCCTCCCCCCCCGGACCCCTGAATTTCCGAGACTCAAATCCCGGTTCCCCAATTTCGGGCTACCCTCTTCAGGTTAAGTTAAGTTAGGTTAGGTTATGTTAGGTTAGGTTAGTTTAGGTTAGGTTAGGTTAGATTAAAAAAGAAGAAAAGAAAAAAGGAGAAGGAAAGAAAAAGAAGAAGGAAGGAAAAAGGAGAAGGAAGGAAAAAGGAGAAGGAAGGAAAAAGGAGAAACATATAAAAAAGAGAAAGAAGGAAGGGAGAGAAAGAAGATAAGGTGAGGGTGAGGGGAGGGTTAAGGGGGTCTCCCCCCTTATGGGGGGTTGGCGGAGCGGGGAGGGGGCGAAGCCACCTTGCCCCCCCCCGGAGGAAACTGACAGGGAAAGGAACAGCGAAAAAAAAAAAAAAAAACTTAAGTATTGCAGGTAGTAAAAGTGGTGGTCGATGGGATATATACTTAAGAACATCCACTCGACGACCATACAGTATCATTCGCTGTAATATCAGTTGTCGATATTATTTATAACCTATAACCTATAACCAAAATTGTTTTTTATCAAATATATCTATCTAAATCTAAAGCTCCTAACGATGGCAGAAAATATGATTGGAAACGCTGACCAAATTGAAGAAAATAATGTGGAGAATGCCGCTCAAATTGAAGAAAGAGAAGAAATTTTTATTAACTTGGAAGGCGATTCCATCACTTATAAACATTCATTTTTGGACAAATCATCTTGGCTTGTTAGAAGATCATTCTTGTTTAACATCGACATTAATTATATTGAGGAGGAAGAAGAAGAGATGGAGGAAGATGATCAGGAAATTGACGAAGGAGTGGACATGGATGGACAACTGCTAAATTTAGGAACCGAGGCTGACGTAAAAGTAAGCAAGTTTAGGGCTAGTGAATTATTTAATAATTTTAAAGAAAAAGATGTATGTGTTATACAAAGCTACTCTAAAATTGAAAGTCGAAGACTAGGAACATTTGCTATTTGCCTTCCTTGTAGTGCAATTCACATGAACACCCTGTACATGGAAACATTATATTTTAAAAGAACTTCAAATTAAAAGAAACTTTTTAGCATTTTGTTTATTAATTTTTCTGGTATATGCATTCCAGTTCTAAGTTGCGTTCTGTACCTCTGCGTATTCTATCTAAGACATTCATGGTGTTCCATCGTATCTTCGTCTCTATAGAAGCAATATTCGTTAGTGACACTAATGATAAAAGTTTAAAATAGCCCTGAAAACATCCATAACCAGTCAGTATTTGGGTCACAAAGAAGTACACTTTCCAGATATGGTATTTGGTATTAACCGAGTTTAATCATCAAAAAAATTTCTTGATTTTAAACAAAGATTTGCAAGAAAATTTCTGTTTGTAAAAATTTTCAAATTAAGCTGAGTTTGCAAAAAAGAAGAGAAAAGGGATATAATCGTTGTTAACATTTCAACAATTAATTGTGCTAATTTGGTAAAATTGTTATCAAACAGGAAATATTGAACATTATAACAATTCTCTGATACGTTCAGTTGCAAGCATCAATGAAAAGTATTTTTAAAAATGTATTCTATACAAAATGGTGAGTCGAAGTTTAAATAATTTCAATACACTTTCCTTTAATATTAAAACTTCTTAGTAAATTATTTCCTGGTTAAAGCTGCAAAAACGTGTACAAAAAATCATAAGTATTTAGTTAATTCGAAGTTGGGTATTACTTGAAAATTTGTTTTATTATACAAAATCCTGAAAAATGTTATTTTAAATTATAAATAAAAAACAAATGGATCTATATCACAGGAGAGGCAGTTTGTAAATCTAATTTCATGATATAGTGACAATTAAGAGATGTGAAATAAAAATAATATCAATCACTGAGTCTACGATGAAGTGGGACAAAGTATCTATTGAAAGAGCTTAAATGTTGTTACAAACTTAAACCTGAATTTGCTAAGTTAAGAAAATTTAGATATTTTAAATTTAGAAATTTAAATACGGATGTATGTTATTAAGTTTTAAAAGTAAGTTTTCAGGTCTTATTCTGTCACTTAGACAGAAAGACAAAAGTTTAAACAAGATAAGATGTATGTCTACAATTTTCTAATTATAAACATTTTTTGTTCTGAGGAGGTTACTTACTAATTCAACTGTTTTATCTATTTTATTATTGATCAAACTTGGTTTCATCAGTACAGTCCTGTTTTTTAATTCATAAAAAAAAAATGTATGTGGAAATCGTAAAGAAAATATTTATATTCTCTCTGATTTGCATAATTTTACAAATTATCTTCTATCGTTTTTATATTTATATAATTTTAATTTAACTTTGTTTGTTTTTTTTATTAAAATGATTGAATCTTAAATTTTTTACCAATTTTTTATTGCAATTTTCAAAGAGAAAGTTATTTCCTTGCTCTCAGGTAGCACTGAAAATGGCGAAAGCCGAAAGCGCTTTGCTATGATTTTATTTAATAAACATTTACACGAAATACAAAGTTTCTACGTCTCCAATTAACTTATCCATCATCCAACTTCAGATTTTCACTTTTCCGTAGTTGAAGACGCGTTGGGTTACTTGGAATAATATACTTCCTAAACTACCTTCTCCATCTACAAGAGGCACAGCTCGTACACAATTCCAATTTAATCAATTTAATTTTAATTTTATGAATTGTGACCTAAATTAAGATTAGTATGTTTTTTATTAATAAAAGTTTTACTACTTTAGAATGTTTTTCTAGGTTTAATTTGTTGCCAAATACGTCATATTTGCTAAAATATGATATATTTAGTTTTTTGTAGTTATATAATTTATTAAGTTGAAACCTCCCAGCACCTTAACCAAATCCTCCCAGGGCCAGGGAGATTTCTGGTGTTGATACGACCCTACAAAATAAAGAGTTAAGTATTTAAAAAAATACGGTATTTGTGATGATTGCTGGTTTAGGCCTGGTCAAAAAGTCGCTTTTTCTTCGGCTGCCGTCGTACTCGTATTTAAGCGTTGGTGATGGCCAGTGAGTGCCTTGAAATCTATCTTATATCGAGATGTATCTGGTTTATTGAAAGCCCTACGCTAGACCATTGTACTAAGGATACTGTTCGCATTCGACCCCAAGTCTAGAAGAGAGTCACTATTTTATTATCATACCTATTAGCGCTACCGAAGCGGTAACAAGTCACTAAGCTATCATATAATGAAAAAAAGTGATGTTGTCGGCCATATTGTGTACAAAAGAACTTATAAAATAAAAAGTGTCCTTTCTTTTTCTCCTCTAATACCAAATATGATTTTGACGTTTGGCTGAAGTAAAAATTGGTCTTTTGAAGTTTATAAAATTCCTAATTTTCCTTTATTTTTCAGAAAAGAGTTAAAATATCTAGCTATATAAATGCGAGTTTCCCTTTGCTATCTTAATTTTTTTTGTTTATAAAATTCTAAATTGATACCCCTTTTTAACCGACTTCAAAAAAGGAGGAGGTTCTCAATACGACGTATATTGTCTAGGCTTAGCTAAGCGCAATATTGTAGAGAACGACTCTCTGGTGGTCCCATATATTTTGATTTGAAATTCGTTCAATAGTTTTTTTTGTAATAATAATATAAAAAAAGCACAGACATAAGGGCTATAAAGGCAGCGAGTTTTATAATTAAATGTATATACTCTTTTCAAACCAACATAGGTGTGTCATAGATATACAACCACATTTGCTAAAAGGTATCTCTTTTGCTATCACGTTATGTAATTTTAGGTGACCATGAAAATGTGCAGACTCGAAATTTAATATTTTACTTGACATTCGGTATAAATAAAACGATTGATCAATTATTCCGCGATGGTTTGACCAATTGGATGAAATTTGCAGGGCACATTCAGGATACGGCCATGTTTTTTTTTTGTTTGTACACCGATTACTCCGCGAAGGTTTGACCAATTTAAATGAAATTTTCAGATGATATTGCCGGAGTAGTTCCATAGCAAGAATATTAAAAACGCACTAATAAGTAAAAAATAATATTTTATCCACCCTGAAAATGTTACTCTGTGAAGTCGGCGTTAAACTTATTCTTCATTATTTCAAAAATATATTCATATATATTTGGTGTTTTGATGGCTAATACTAGGAGTATAAGATCATACTGTCTTTATTAGTTTGTCGCCGACTTCACGGCGTAAAATTTTCAGGGTACAATAAAATATTATTTTTCAGTTTTTAGTGCATTTTTTTGAAGTCGGTCTCATTTTTTTTTAAATTTTTATTAAATAAAAAAACGTTTGCCTAAATATTATACATTTTTTACACATATTCTTACTGAATTATGTAGACTACAAAAAAGTAATATAGGAATTAATACTTTTGCAAAAATACGGAAGAATTCGGAGAGAGAGAATTAAAAGTACGCTGTAGCACGCTCTTTTGTTTTAGACGAGTAGGTGTTTATTTCTTATCAAGCAGCTTCATTTTTTAAAAAATAATAAAAAAATTGCCAGTTCAATTGTATTTTCCATGGAAACGGTTAACATGTGATATGTTAAACACGATAGAGAATTCATCGCAATATCTAAACACTTAAAAATATACATATAAAATTCTAAATTTACTCTGACTTATTTATGCCTTTAGAAATAAAACGAAATTATGAGCGTTACAAAACTTAGTAAAATTTCAAATAGTATTACTGAATTGGCACCATTTTTATTAATGGTAAGAAATTGACGAAGGTTATATCAAAGCTTGCACAACACAGTTTTCTTTTTAGTTACCTAACGTTAAAACATAAGTTAATTTTTTATTATTGTGCCAATTTTAAAGAAAATGAGATAAAAAAACTCAGAGGAAACTGAACTTTAATGCCCTAATTTAAAATTTATTATTCAAATTAATACACATTTTTTTGGAACTAACATATTTTGTACTGACTTCTGTAAATTGGTAAAAGATACATTTCGTAAACAGAACGACTAAAATGTGTTGGGTCCCATTTAGACATAGTAACTAATAGCAATTTTAAAATATTAAGTCATTTCATCCTTTTAAATACTTATTTGTACTATTAATTACGTTTTTAATTTCCAACTCAAGCCCTTTTGTGGCTTTTGCTCTATTTTAAATAATTTTAATTTGTATACGGTTTTTGTTTTACGATATCCTATGGTACTAGGCAAAACCAGTTAGTTAAGCCAAGTTGGTATGTTGTTACTGCTGTTTGTTATGAACATATATAAGTTAACACTACGAAATAATTTATCAACATGGAAGGCATGGAAAATATTTGCAAAAAAAACCTACCCAGAATTGTTTTAAAAGTTTAAAAAATAAGAATGATATAAGAGTAGTCGATAACCTGTTTCATTACTAAAACTATAAAGATATCTTGAATCCCTATTGATAAAAACACCTGGTTGGCGAAGGAATGTTTAATATTAGAGGAGTCATTTAATTACTCTCTCCCTCTTATGAAATATTACATAAAAACTAAGAGGGTAACTGGCAAATTTCATGTAATAGATTGAAAAAATTTGCTCCTGTAGAGAAGTGTATGTGGGAGAAACAGGACGCTCAATCAACCAGACTTAAGGAACATGAACGATGTATTAAAAAGAAACAAATTGTTCACTCTGCTGTAGCTGAACACCAGCATAACACTGGCCATTTCATAAATGTAAAGAAAAACAAAGGTTCTAGCATCGGTTCCAGGTTTTTATAAACGAAAAATTAGAGAATCTATTGAAATATTTAAACACACAAAAAATTTCAATAGAAATACGGGTTACGGTCTACATAACACGTGGAAACCGATCTTAACACAGGGTCATAGTTCGGCGAGCACAAGTCGGGTATAAAACCCGCATGAATCTCTTCAAGCTCATTCAGTGTTCATATCTCGTGGAGTGAAGATCCCTGAAGATGCCTCGTGCAATCGAAGGTGAAACGTCGAATTGTAATTCCAATTTGACACGGTCTAATCCCAAGAACCATGATTTCTTAATAAAATCAAGTATATTAAAAAAACCCTGTAGTTGTTGTTCATATCTGTGTATACTTTAGTTTTGCTAAGCCTTCTGTCAAGAAATGGCTTATGAGTTCCGCAAAGTTAATTTTGTGTAATTTTTAATCTTAGACTTCACAGAACATGCATATTAGAAAAATCCCTTTTCAACCGATAACATGAAATTTGCCGGTTTCTCGCTTAGTTTTTATGTAATATTTCATAAGAGGAAGAGAGTAATTAAATGTCTCGTCGAATATTAAACATTCTTTTGCCAACCAGGTGTTTTTATGGATAGAGATTCGCCATTCTGTCAAGTTATCTTTAGAGTTTTAGTAAAGAAACAGGTTATCGACTACTCTTATATCATTCTTATTTTTTAAACTTTTAAAACAATTCTGAGTATGTTTTTTTATTTGCAAATATTTTCCATGCCTTCTATGTTGATAAATTATTTCACAGTGTTAACTTATATATGTTCATAACAAACAGCAGTAACACCATACCAACTTAGCCTAACTAACTGGTTTTGCATAGTATCAGGATATCGTAAAACAAAAACCGTATACAAAATAAAATTATTTAAAATAGAGCAAAAGCCAAAAAAGGGCTTGAGTTGGAAATTAAAAACGTAATTAATAGTACAGATAAGTATTTAAAAGGATGAAATGACTTAATATTTTAAAATTGCTATTCGTTACTATGTCTAAATGGGACCCAACACATTTTAGTCATTCTATTTACGAAAGGTGTCTTTTACAAATTTACAGAAGTCATTACAAAATATGTTAGTTCTAAAAAGATGTATATTAATTTGAATAATAAATTTTAAATTAGGGCATTAAAGTTCAGTTTCCTCTGAGTTTTTTTTTATTTAATTTTCTTCAAAATTGGTACAATAATAAAAAATTAACTTTTATTTCTAAAGGCATAAATAAGTCAGAGTAAATTTAGAATTTTATATGTATATTGTTAAGTGTTTAGATGTTGTGATGAATTCTCTATCATGTTTAACATATCACATGTTAACCATTTCCATGGAAAATACAAACGAACTTTTTTTATTATTTTTCAAAAAATGAAGTTGCTTGATAAGAAATAAATACCTACTGGTCCTCCCCCGTATCTTTGCAAAAGTATTAATTCATATATTACTTTTTTGTAGTCTACATAATTCAGTAAGAATATGTGTAAAAAATATATAATATTTAGGTAAATGTGTTTTTATTTAATAAAAATTTTTATAAAAAAATGAGACAGACTTCAAAAAAATGCACTAAAAACTGAAAAATAATATTTTATTGCACCCTGCCAATTTTACGCCGTGAAGTCGGCGACAAACTAATAAAGACAGTATGACCCTATACGCCTAGTATTAGCCATTAAAACACCAAATATATATGATTATATTTTTGTAATTAAATAATGAAGAATAAGTTTAACGCCGACTTCACAGAGTAAGATTTTCAGGGTGGCTAAAATATTATTTTTTACTTTTTAGTGCTTTTTGTTGAAGTGGGTTTCATTTTAAAAAAAAAAAATTTATTTCATCCAATTGTAAAAATCAGGTTTAACAAATGGTTTACTGCATATTATTTTTTTTCCTGATATAATGGTAAAGCGTGAACTCGAGACGCGAGAGTAGAATATTAAAAAACTTCTTGCAATATTGTACAAACAACATGGCGCCGTTTTTAATATTCTTGCTATGGGACCACTGCGGCAATATTCCGAATATCCTCTGAAAATTTCATCTAAATGGTCAAACCATCGCGGAATAATCGATTAATAACGTTTTACTCATACCGAATGTTCATTTTTCGAAAATGTCAAGTAAAATATTAAATTTTGAGTTTGCACATTTTCATGGTCATCTAAAATTACATAACGGGATAGCAAAAGAGATGGGGTTGTATGTCTATACACCTCAATGCTTTAGTTTGAAAAGAGTATATAAATTTAATTATAAAACTCGCTGCCTTTATAGCCCTTATGCCTGTGCTTTTTTATATTATTATTACAAAAAAAAAACTATTGAACGAATTTCAAATCAAACGCCAGAGAGACGTTCTCTCCAATTTGGCGTTTAGCTAAGTTTAGACAATACACGTCGTATTGAGAACCTCCTCCTTTTTTGAAGTCTGTTGAAAAGGGGTATAAATGTAAAATTTTATAAGCAATAAAAATTAAGATAGCAAAGTGAAACTCGTATTTATATAGCTAGATATTTTAACTCTTTTCTGAAAAATAAAGGAAAATTAGGAATTTTATAAACTTCAAAAGATCAATTTTCACTTCAGCCGGAAGTCAAAATCATATTTGGTATTAGTGGTGAAAAAGAACGGACATTTTTTATTTTATAAGTTCTTTTGTACACAATATGGCCGACAACATCACTTTTTTACATTATATGATAGCTTAGTGACTTGTTACCGCTTCGGCAGCGATAATAGCTATGATAATAAAATAGTGACTCTCTTTTAGACTTGGGGTCGACTGCGAACAGTATTCTTAGTACAATGGTCTAGCGTAGGGCATTCAAGAAACCAGATACATCTTGATATAAGTTAGATTTTAAGGCACTCACTGGCCATCGCCAACGCTTAAATACGAGTACGACCGCAGCCGAAGAAAAAGCAACTTTTTGACCATACCTAATCCAGCAATCATCACAAATACCGTATTTTTTTAAATACTTGACTCTTTATTTTGTAGGGTCGTATCAACACTAGATCTCCCTGGCCCTGGGAGGATTTGGTTAAGGTGGTGGGAGGTTTCAACTTAATAAATTATATAACTACAAAAAACCAAATATATCATATTTTAGCAAATATGACATATTTGGCAACAAATTAAACCTAGAAAAACATTCTAAAGTAGTAAAACTTTTATTAATAAATCACATACTAATCTTAATTTAGGTCACAACTCATAAAATTAAAATTAAATTGATACAACAATTGTGTACGAGCTGTGCCTCTTGTAGATGGAGAAGGTAGTTTAGGAAGTATATTATTCCAAGTAACCCAACGCATCTTCAACCACGGGAAAGTGAAAATCTTAAGTTGTTTCACGCGTTCTAGTAAACTATATTTGGACTTGTGTCTGCTGTTTAAAACCTGACCAATAAAATAATAAAAGATAGTTTTTGTCACTTTTATAAACACAAATTCTCCTTTATTTAATTGACAGAAATTGTCCATTTTGCTCCTTTTAGAGCTCATCAAGCTACTATAAACTAACGGGCCCCGCATACGGCAAAGGCACAAAATGGATCACATGTTGACCCCTGACTTTCGTTGGGAGCAATAAGGATCGTATCGTCAACTACGGAATAGCCAAAATTTGAAGTTGTTCCACGCGTTCTAATAAACTATGTTTGGACTTGTGTCTTATGTTTAAAATCTGACCAGTAAAATAATAAAAGTTTTGGTCACACTTTTATAAATACAAATTCTGCTCTATTTAATTGAAAGAAATCGTCGATTTTTCTCCAAAATAACTGATTATAAGACTTAAAAGAACAAAACATTACTTTCGGTCTCAGTCAGATACCTTAAAAAAAAAACAATATTTAAAATCCTACACCTGTTTCGACCTTCCTTTCATCAGCAGACCTTAAAAATAAATAGCCACTGTATGTTAAAATTAAAAACAACTGCACGTTTTACATAAAAAACATCTGGCTAAGCATATATAAATACAAAATATGACAAATCTAGGAACAAACAACTCGAAGGAAATTACTTTGACGCTATTCCAAAAGACGTGCAAACGTCAGAACAATACTGTTACACCTCAACAACTAAAATACCAATGTAATACACATCTTTAAAATTTTAATTTAAAAGATTCTAATCCTTTATCAAATGAGTCATGAAGATCATGTTATAAATATTAAACAAAGCAATTGAATCAAATGTTCAGAAATATATCGTGAGAAGTAGTTTAAAACGAAGTGCCTACCTAAATTAGTATCAGTTTAAAAACAATAAAATCGTGTGCAATAAAAAATTGATGGGAAATATTTATTTCAAATACATCCGATGTTATGAGGCCAGATAATTAATTAATTCTTACACACTTTATTTACATAAAAGATGCGAATTAAGTAAAACATTTACTATATTCTATGTTAGAGATAATCGTAGACAAATAGTTTGACGTTCACTTTTAGGCCTGTACTAAAAACATGAAATTGCGATGCCAAATAAAATATTTGTAAATCTTTCAAATGAATTATTTTTAGCAAGGAATAGTGTGTGCCTTGGCAAATATCTTTAGGCCAAGATATATTTGGTTTCTGACAACTAAGCGCCTATTGAGCAGATACCTGTCCCAACCATGTCGAGAACTGTAGAAGTAAAGAAGAGGATCTTAAGCTTAGACTGACCACCAGCAAATATAGGGTGCATTATAAGGGAATTTCTGATGGCATACTGGACAAATGTTTTCAACATCTTTGTTTGCTTAATACAGAAGAAAGTGTCCTGATTTTAATTTAAATATACGATTATAAATGACGCTTTTTTACCATCTCAAAGTAGGATTTATCGAGAGATTTCCGGTCAACCCATATCACTGCCAGATTTGCCAGTTGGCTGCAGCCCCTGACCTATAATTAGCAATCCTATTTCTCTCTTAAGAGACATAATTTTTTTTTGCGTATTAATTTCCAATAGCCTAGAAATGCGCATTAAAATATTTCGCGTCTAATCTTGATACATGCGAGCTAATATTACTATTAAGCGGCAATAAGAGCGATCAGTGATGAATTTATAAAATTGCCTGAGGACTATCTATGCAAAATGTTATCGCTCTTTGGTTACAGACAGCTTTCTCTTGAATTAATTTATGTAGTGAAGTCGTCTGGATGAGGGAGTGGAATCACTTAACAACTAAGTCATATTTAGACTAGCACCTGAACTAACAAGACACTACGAATCATGGTAAACGCTCCCTTATACGAATACAACAGATCATTACACAAATCCAACGATAAACACTAACACCGTAAGACGTTTCGTCAATGAAACCATCCGAGTCAGCCACGTAGCGTCTCGTACCTCAGCAGAAGTCATTACATGATTCCCGGAGAAGCATATCCATGACCAAAGCCGATACAACAGATCATTACACAAATCAAACGATAAACACTAACACCGTAAGACGTTTCGTCAATGAAACCATCCGAGTCAGCCACGCAGCGTCTCGTACCTCAGCAGAAGTCATTACATGATTCCCGGAGAAGCATATCCATGACCAAAGCCGATACAACAGATCATTACACAAATCAAACGATAAACACTAACACCGTAAGACGTTTCGTCAATGAAACCATCCGAGTCAGCCACGCAGCGTCTCGTACCTCAGCAGAAGTCATTACATGATTCCCGGAGAAGCATATCCATGACCAAAGCCGATACGCACCTTCTCTTTATTGCAAGGTTCTTCCGAACTAAGTAGCCCAGCCACAAGTTTCCCACAAGAGGCTCAACTTTTGCAAAAAAAGAAGATTCAAATGCCGGACTGACCGACTTTCCAAAAATGTGCGAAAGCAAAAATTTTTTTTTGTATCCTGTATATTATTGGGTCCCTCAGTGATAATTTTTTAATACAAACCTGTATTTTTATTAAAATCGTGAAAAAGTGGCCTTGTGAAATTTTTTTTAGTGTTTCATTTTAGTTAAACGACGATCGCGATTTCGCTCTTCTTAGAGCTCATCAAGCTGCCATAAACTAACGGGCCCCGCGTAGGACACAAAATGGAGCACATGTTGACTCCTGACTTTCGTTGGGAGTAATAATGACAAAAATCGTAGTGTCCTTGTTGTGATGTTGGTGTATATTAACATTATTTCTCCTAATAAAAGTCAAGGGCCTGCGGCATGTCTCAGACAAGGAGCGTAGAGTCCTTATTGTGACGTTGGTGTAACATCAAATAAAACATTAACGTTATTACCCCCATTAAAAGTCAGGAGTCAATTTAATGCCGATTGTGGTATTAGCCAAAGGAGTAGTTTTTTTCTTTGATTCTATTTCGTGCGTTTGCCCTACACAATGTTATAAGTAGTTTTTAAGCTATGCCGTGAACTGACAGAGAGATAAACTGACAGTTACAACTATTATATTCTACTAGTTCATATTATGTATACCACAATTATTTATGGCACACGATTTGAAATCAGTCCATTAAGTAGTATTTCAGGAGGAATTTTTAAATATTTTACTAAGCCGCCATTTTGTTCCGCCATCTTGGATTCGTACCAAAATTTTATCATACTTGATTTTTGTGCAAAATTTCAAATAAATTGGATAAATAATTTTTAGCAATACTTTTTTTAACATTTCACTAGACCGCCATTTTGTTTTGCCACATTGGGTTTTTACCAAAATGTTACAAGGACATCCGGATAAATAGTTTTTAGCAATACTTTTTTTAACATTTAAGTATACCGCCATTTTCTTTTGCCACATTGGATTTTTAGCAAAATGTTACAAGGACATCCCCATATTACCCAATCCGCGTTTGAAAATGTACTAGTAGATATTACGAAACTTCAGTCACGCCTAATGCAAAAATAAAATAAGTGACAGTTAACAAAGTAAAGCTTGTGTTTTCATTTATTTGTTAAAATGTAATGTCACAAAGTAACGGACGACTCCATTAAATCTTTAAAATAAAAAATATTTAATGCAATATAAAAAAGTTAATTGGTACACCACCGAGGTAAAATTGACCAAAAAAATATTTTTATGAAGGAAGCCTAAATAATTTTAAAATAAATCTCTTTAAAAAGAGTGATGCCACTGACACAGAGGCAAAAATGCATATTTTTTGGAGAAAATAAATTCTCAAAAAATTAATCAGATATTAAAAATTTGATTTTACCTAATTTATTAAGTAGATATATTTAAAATCAAAATAATCTATGATATGTAAATTCTCACTTTTGGCAAAATTCCTGAGAAAATGTTTGTTCTATCCCTCGTATGTAAGAAATCACCTCAATTTTTACAATTCAGATCTCGTAAAAATCTTAACAAAACATACGCTTACAGGATATTAAACAACGTTAACAATTAAATCAATTTATTAATTAAAATTAAAATTGAATTCAAAAAAATTACAGTTGAATTGCATGGTAGTTTAGTTAAAAAGAAAATATGGTAAAAAAAACCTTGAGCTCATTCAGTTTTGATCTCGTAGATTAAACCCTTCTGAAGAGGAAATTGAACAAAAATTAATTTCATCAAGGCCTAAGGTGTAACTCAAAGAACAATGAAAACTTAATTAACCGCAGACGTGAACATTTTTGTTTTATGTTATCAATTGACTGACAACTATCGACATATTGATAACTAATATGTATCAATTGGTAAATTGACCACCATTTGAGCATCAGGCCGTATGTTTTTCCTGGTAATGTGTAAATTCCTTACTCAGAACAAGTAGTCTACTAAGATGAATTAAAATAAATTATGACTTCTTTTGCTGTATCAGTCAGGGAGTCACGGGCATTAGATACCATGCATCCCTTTATGATCACTTACGAAGACCAAAGACCTCGTGTTTTATTTTCTCAAAGTGTCGTACCTCATGCCAGCAAAAGTTTTTTTCCAAATAATCTTTCAAAACTTCTTCAAAAATCTTTCGTCCATAAACATTTTCTTTCTTCGCTTAAGAAAACCTGCAAAAATAAAATAACATACCAAACAACTTAGGTAATTATAACCTATTTGCATAATTACTCTAATACTACTTTGGTAAACGTTTAAAATTTATCAATCAAGCTATTTTTAAAATCACCGTGATATCTATCATTTCTAACAATAAATATAATTAAAACGAAATCAAAAAGGCGTTACAAAAACAATTATTATCTAATTACTTACAAAATAAATAATTTTCCGACTTGAGATGCTAGGGATTTTTCTGAAAAAACTCAAGACAATACAATATTCCCGCATGATTTTGCAGAACATAATCAAAACAAGCGTATTGTTTTAATTGGTGTTGTATAATAGGCTTCTTCATATACTTAAGCACGTATGCTCGCAATAAATTTACAGAAATAAAACCATTGCTAAACCACTTCATTCCCAAAGTAATGAGTAGTTTTAGTTAAGAAAACATATATTTTGTTATGCTGCTTTATTTGCTTTCTTGATCTCTAAGATTGTAAAAGTGATATATGATGTCACCCTCGGTTTGGCAATTTTATAGATGGCTATAATAAAAAAACGCTATAGATTATCTACACCTAATGTCTTGATTTCTTGATCTGTAAGAATTAAGATATTTTTATATCATAGCTATAGCCTCAGCTATGTAGCGAATAATCAGAAATAGCTTCGGATATCTATTTTATGGTGTTATTTTTATAACCTTGTTGCCCACATAGAAATGAGTACATTAACAATTAACAAAAATAAAACAGAATCTAAAAAATACTGGTCTGATTCTTTTTAATAACACGTAAATCAGTACGTTATTATTTCTGGTCTAAAATTTGCGGTGAAAATTTGCTAAATACTGACAAAGACTATCAACAGTGAAATTTTGTTCATGTTTAGTAGCTCTAAAACCCTATCATCATTATTGTGTAACTGAGAACTCAAACAAGTGGTGTATTTGACAAATAATCGTCACTAGTAAATGCTTGTCATCTCGTGTCTCGTCTCGGCCTACTTTTACAAATATTCGGCACGTGTCCATTTGATATCGATTTTCAGTAAAAGTGGCACATGTTAAAGGGTGCTGTGTAAATGCGTTCAGATGTTTGTCATATACGCCATTTGTTTGTGTCCGGGCTCAAACGACTGTTAGTTATTTATTATGGTATATTTTGTACTACAAGGCTGTCCCCTTCTCTATAGTTCCCTATATAAAGGATTTGTATCTATTTTATACTCTGTGATAAGCAGTAAAATGGGACGATATTTATCAATTATATTCTGGCTTTTTACCTTGGGCAACAGGATCATTGTTGCTTCAGAAAATTCGTTTGTTATCTGTAAAATTGTGTTTTCTAATAATAATACGAGACGGTATTCGGTTTAGTAGAGTAGCTATCGCAGCTAGACTGCGCCGAATGTCGGCTTTCATTGTTTCATTAACATTTCAGATATTGTTTTTGTAAGAATTTATTTTTTTTTGTAATATAAGACATTTATTATTATTATTGTTATTTCTCGACCTTGTTGTCTCACAGTATTGATGTGGTTGTATTTTATGCTGACGGGATTTTACCAAGTCAGTACAAAAAGAAAAAAACGAAAAAAAGGAATAGGAAAAAAAAATTACTATTGTGTATTAAAAAATGATCTAACGATGCTACATGTTTTGAAAATGACCGATTTCTGTATGTTCCTGTGAATGTCTGTATTAAGTTGAGGCCTGTTACTGATATGACGAGAAGAACAATGATGACTCTTTCCTGTTTTCACAGCTTTTTTATTTCGTTTGCTAAGTCGGTGTATTTGGCGTTGGGGACAACCATGTCAATTAAATAAGTGATCTTTGAAACGTGATATCGGGTCTGTGTACGGAGATAGTTTTATCTGCGAGGATGTCAATGTCCCAGTAGAGCTTGTAGTCTTCGTTTTGAAGTATGGATGTTGGTGTATTGTTATTATTATTAATCTTATTATTATTATTATTTCCAATATCGCTACAAAGTCATCACCTATGTAAGATAAATAAAATTTATAGAACTAGTAAAACAGGGTATACTAGTACCTGGAGACTGTTTTGGGTTATTTTTTATTAAAATTGATTAGATTTAATCCTTCGTGATGAGTTTAAGAAGAGTTTTTTTTTGATGATGAAGTAAAGTGTGTCTAAATAATCTGAGGATGCTTTGACCGTGCTCTATTTTCACATTGTTGTCAGTGAGTATGTAATTTATTGGGTTGTATGGAGCACTTTTTATTATTTTAACTATGAGATTTTTTATTAGTAAAAAGTTCCTTAAGTCGTTGTTCTTGTAAATTAAAAGTAATGTGTTTGGTCTGTTTTAGATCCGACACTAACAGTTGCTATTATGCGTAAAAAGTTGAACTATTTTTATGCTTATAGAAAACTTACTTTTGTGTCGCATGCCTTGATATCAACGTCTTCTTCTGAGTCATCTTCTTAAGTGTAAGTATTCGTTCGACATGGTTTCCACTATCACTAAGTTTCACTTTAAGCTTATTTATTTTCCCTTCTTTTTCACTAGACGAGTTTTGTGTTCTCAGCCGTTTTCCTTTTCCTATTACCTTTGTTATTTCCTGTTTTTCTGTCTCTTTTTCTGAATTTTGCTCTTTTGTCGGTGTTGAGTTTATGGTTTCGGCTTCGGTAATCCTAGAGGAGACTTTATATTTACTAGGCAGAGATCACTTTTTACCGTGGTTTATGTTACAGGATTTGATGCACGTTGTTGTCTTTTTCACTACTGGATCTTTAATTTGTATTTTGTCCTTTTGTTACTGGGTTCCTATTTATCATTTCTCCCTATTGGATGGTCTTTTGGGACAGTATTTTCGGACGTGACCGGGTTCATCACAGATCTTACATGTTCGAATCTACCTATAGTATGACACTAACGAGACATATCCGTTAATGTTTATACAACTTCGTATATTGGTTTTAATGGTCATGATCACATTTCGTTTTTGATTGTTTTTACAGTTTCGTATCTCTCTAGTATCTCCCTTATATTTTGGTTGCTCATTTCTAACGGAAAGTCAAACACTAGTACGGTTTCTTCAGTGCTGCTACTACGGTTTCTTCAGTGCTGCCACTTACAAAAAATATGTGCGCGCTATGTGCTTACCAATAAATACAATACATAAATGTATAACAGCGCAGTATAATATAATATGTTCGTAAACATAAGTGGAAACTTTAAATTTTTTGAGGTCATGTTGTTTTTCATAGTCTATTATAGTTTGTAAAAACTAAAAAATTGTTTGTTCATGTTAATGTCTTAAACTAGCAGAACCCATACACATACACCATACACAAGACATGACACACAGTATAAGTTTGATGATAATTTAACATCGTCCTTTTTTAAGTACTAATGGATATCAATCTACTTCTCATATATTCTGGTCTTATAAGGATCAGAATGTCACTTTGACTTTTAGTAAAATACCTACCGATCAGGGGATAAGAGAACCCAGTTTATTTGGCTCTGCCCAGGATCGAACCGGACATACTCACCACTACACTATGCCCGCTGTCATAGATTATACTCCGGCTTTGTATGATAAATAGGCTCAGTGTAGGAACGAGCCAAAAAAAATGTAAAATTAGGGATTCCGCAACATTTATCATTAATATAATACATATTTGACCCTTTAGTTAAGTATGGCTACTTAAACACAAAAACGTTTGGACGTGAAAAATACTGCCCATTACGCAAAACAACGGGATATTATAACCAACATATGATTTTATGGAATAGTGTATTATCTGATTTTTAATGGTGACAAAATGTATGGCCAGTAGCTCAAAACTTAATAGTACCTCAAGAATTACTAAAAGTTTGTCCCGCATCTATCACTGAAGCAATACAATACAGGACTAAAATCCTGGTGGAATATTTTCTGCAAAAATAAAGTATATTCTGCCATCTCCCAGATTTCTGGCCGTAAAATAGGTCAAGGCTTTGCAACCCAATCTTCGCAAGTACGAGGAAATATAGGATCCTGATATTGTTATAAATTATATGAGGACAATTCCGGAAGAGAGTATGTTTCTAAAAACATTAGCACATATCACTTAGTGATTCTAATCATACTAGCTACGGGGCAGCTTGTTCAAACAATAAATTGTCCCACTATTGTCAAATCTGAAAAAAAAAATTGAGATAACAGTTCTTTACTTAAAAATATCAGCAGAAACAGAATACAGCCATCCCCTATACTTCGTTTTGCCACGACGATCCATCCAGTTAATTGTACAACAACAACCATATTAAGTTGTCCTAAAAGGACGTCGTTAAATATAACTACATCTAAACCTTACAAAGCTGCAACCATGGAAACTGTAAGGAGGTGGATTAGGATCATTTTAAATTAAAGTGGTATAAATATTTCTAGGCATACATCTACCTCGCCCACTGCTAGGAAAGAGATAGTACCATTAAGGAATCAACATAGATACCATTTGCCGAGCAGCTCGTTGGACACAAGGTCCCAGTACCTTTGCCTCACTCTATGATAGACTTTTAGATAAAGTAACACATTGTTGCGAAAGTCGAACTCTCTATCTTTAAAAATAAGCGAGATACCCCGCAATAGTCTCGAAAATGTGATACTCTGTACTATTTCAATTTTATATTTTATAAAAAAAAAATATATTAATAATATCTATTCTATTTTAATGTTCAGGTTCTGCTATAAATACCTTTTCTAAATTTTATGCGGACATGAGTATTTCCAGTACAGAAAATGAAAATAGCTCAGTTATTCAAGCAATAAGTATATACATTTTTCTAAATATCTTAAATACAATTAGATACCCTATTGTTCAATTGAAACGCAACAGCTAATTTTTTAAATGGTTTGTAATAAAACTGTGATTTTATGCTAAAAGTTTCTTCAGGCCGAGAATTCACAAATCTTTTTAAATTTCTTTTCGAAACACATCAAATCAATTGTTAGGAAATACGAAAGAAAGTATTAGTTTCTCAAAATGTTGATATCGACCCTATTTTAGGAAATGCCAGTTTTTTCCGAAAAATGTACAATTTTAACGATCCTTCTGCACAAAAACGAAATTCACTGGGTGTTTTTTACTTCCTATAAGTGTTTTTTTTAAATGGTGTCATGCTTTTGTATCAGATGCACATTTTTCGGAAAAAAAACGTTATTTCCTAAAACGATGAGTTGATATCAAAATTTTGAGAATTCACTCTCTTTCATATATTCTACCAATTGATGGGGCGTGTTTCGAAAAAAAAATGTGTGAATTCTCGGCCTTAAGAAAGTTTTAGTACAGAATCATAGTTTTGTTACACAACCTGTACATATCAGTTTTAAGTATTGTAACTAATAAAAAGCAAATATATTTTTCTTGAAGATATAACGCCCCTAATGCAAAAAATGCATTTCGGTAGTTTCTTTCGTTCAAAAGCTATGACAACTTGAAAATTTACAAAGAAATAGCGATTGCGTTTCAATTAAAAACTAGTTTGGATATTTAGATTATTTTATTTATTAACGCAAAGCGTTCCAGTAATACTAAAGCGAATTATAGTCCAGAAAGTTACACTATCGTAAACTGAACTAATAATTTAACTATTCATACAGATTCAGTTATGTTGTTACGTAAGCAATTTGATAGGATTACTGATAGTTTCGAGCAAGTAAATTATCCGGAAGTGACGTCACAAATAATCAGATTTAATAACGTATTGGGAAAAATTAACAATCTTAACCAGGCGACAGCCCTTATTTTCGAAAAAGCTATAGTAAGAAATTGTAGAAAAATTAAAGTACAACCTACTCCTGTAGGCAGAAGAACAGCAAGAGGCTTACCATAATCAGGAAGGCGCATACAAACTGGACGACTCTCTAATTCGGAAAATAAACAACAAACGAAAAAGCCGGAACAGAGTTTAATTAAAAGTATTTTAACAACTACACCTAACTCTAAGTTGAATTAAGTCTATATGTTTTTATAATAAATTTATACATACAGTGCCTTCATGATAAAAGGAACAAATTCGTTTAAAATTCAGGTGAATGTTTTCTGGAAAAACGCTCGAGCACGGCGATTTTTATTTTTATTTCTGCGTTTTTTAACCTATACTATATATTTTTTAAATGGAACCTCTGTACGGGTGTGAAATTAAGAAGGGAGGCCGGTCGTATCTCAGGAACCACTTGTCTTACGGTTTCGGGAAAAACAATCATATAGTAAATCGGCCAAGAGAAATCGATGGAAATTATTTTTGAGCTCGAAAAATTTCCGCTAGGGAACGCCACAAGAACTTTAAATCGTAAAGGTCGATTTTTTTGGTGAATTTGCATAGTTAAGGTGTGTTGAAAATATAAGCATAGTATTCTTCAATAAGTTACGCAACTTTTTGCTATGCATAATTTTTTTCTATTTTCAGAAATAAAGTGGTGGTGGAAGGTCAAACATTTTTTGTTTCAAACGTTTATATCTCTGTTTTGAATGAACTTGTTTTATTGAACTTGGTCTTAAAAAATGGGCTTTTTTAGCTCGATTTGCTATTAGCGGTCACCAAATTTATTCTGCTACTGGTCGCTAGATGGCGTTTTTCTGGAATTCCTCAAATAATACGTATTTTCTCAAAAAAAACAAATGGAATGATATGAAAATTTTTTCGCCCTTTATTTTGTGGTTATGAAGGGTATAAGATACTGAAATAAAAAAAAACAGATCCATATTTAATTTAAGAAAGTTGATGATAGTCACTCAAATCCGAAACGTCCGATTAAAAAACTAACTACCCTGAATTGTAGAAGAGAAAAAGTGCCAATGGTAAAGTGAAAGGTATTTTCGTCTATCATTTCAATTTAACCTTGAATTTGAGAAATTTTGATAAAAAAACAAATTGGATCACTACTTCCACATCATCTTAAGGAGATATAACACAATAACTGTAGATATACCCGAAAACCAAATCGACATATTTCTCGATTTTTTACGAAATTTTGGATTTTCGTCCCCTCTACTTTATAAATATATAAAAAAATGAGATCCCCGAAAACCTATAAATCAAGTCGATGATAGTCGCTCGAATCTGAAAAGTAGCGTTGGATTAAAAAAATAACTTCACCAACTTTTAGAGGAGGAAAAGTGCCCAATGATGAAGTGAGAGCTATTTTTATCGATCGTTTAAGTTTTAATAAAATTTTAGAAAAAAATATATTGAAATATTATATTTATTGTAAGCCAGAACATAAAAAACTAAGCAGTAAAAGAATTAGCAGGAAATAGGACACCAAAGAAGGAGTTTATGTTTTATTATTTGCTGTGCTTTTTCCTGCTACCCCATTTATTATTATGTAAAAAAGCAGGGATGGTCTAAAAAAATGCTATAAATAAAGAAACAAAGAAAATGTCGTAAAATGCAAGTTCTTTTTCAATTTAATTGTTTATTAATTAACTATTGGTGTCAAGTGAACTGTTGGAAATGTCTACAGTCATGCTCAATACATAGACGGAGCCTTTCTACTCTAGAATTTACTGCAGCTTCTATTTCTGCAGCTGCTATCATCTGAATTGTGTTTCTAATTCGGTTGATGAAGTCCTCCCTTGTTGTTGATCTATTTTGGTACATCAAATCCTTAAGGCAACCCCATAAGTAAAAGTCTAGACACGTCAAATCGGGGAAACGAGGGGGCCAGGGAAATATACTGCCCCTACCTATCCAGCTTCCGGGAAAACGAACATCTAGGAACCGTCCGACATTGTTTGAGTAGTGAGCTGGGCAGCTATCATGTTGGAAAAATATGGTGTCTAAGTCGATGCCCTTAAGCAAAACTGGCAGCTGATTTTCTAGGAAATCCCAATAAGTCCGTCCATTTAGTGGATTATCGAAAATTACAGGGTCGATAATTCGGTTGTTTACGACCTTGACTCTAGACTTCTCGCATCTAGAGAGGATTGTGGTCCGACCAATAATGCAGGTTATGCAAATTCACTTTCCCATCGGAGCGGAAAGTAGCTATATAATAAATAATATATGGATTTATGGATTTTCGAGTAAACAGATTTGAATTTTTGAGTTAATTTAATGTTTTATGATGTGGAAATAATGATTTAATTTGCAAAATTTTTTCTCAAAATTTTTCAAATTTTGGGTTAAATTAAAATTATGGATGAAAATAACTTTCACTTTACCATTGGCACTTTTTGTCCTCTACAATTCGGTGTAGTTAATTTTTTAATCCGACGTTTCGGATTCGAGCATCCATCATCAATTTTCTTAATTTAAATACTTATCTGGTTTTATTTTATACCCTTCATAACCACAAAATAAAATGTGACAAAAAAGTCCTATCATACCATTTGATTTTTTTCAGAAAATCCGTATTTTTTGAGGAATTCCAGAAAAACATCTAGCGACCAGTAGCAAGATAAATTTGGTAGCCGTTAATAGCACAGCAAATAGAGCAAAAAAAAGCCCTTTCTTTAAGACCAAGTTCAATAAAATCGGTTCATTCAAAACAGAGACATCAACGTTTGAAACAAAAAATTTTTGACCTTCCCCCTCCACTTTATTATTGAAAATAGAAAAAAAAATGATAAATAGCAAAAAGTTGCGCAACTTATTGAAGAATACTACGCTTAACTAACGAAACCGAAAGACAAGTGGTTTCTGAGATACGGCGGCTTCCCTTCTTAATTGTACACCCGGTATATTAATTTATTTTTCGGCTCTATGTAAAATTCTAGGCATATTTCATGTACAATGTGCTTTGCCTAAGTTCAATAGTTTTCGAAATAGTGACTTCCTAAATTTAACTGGCTAAAAAATCTAAATGGTTTGAATTGGGGCAAAACGACTTGCACTTTCCAATCTTAGTTTTTAATTATCCATCGAATGAGATCAACTTTCGGGTTATCCGGAAGTTTGAAATTTTGTATTTCCGGTTAAACCGGATACTCAGTCTCATTCAATAGATAATTAAAAACTAAGACTGGAAAGTACAAGTCCTTTTGCCCGAATTTAAACCGTTTAGATTTTTTAGCTAGTTAAAATTTTCAAAATGCCCAATTTAAAAATTCAATATTTAGAGAAACAATTGAATTTAGGCATAGGATATGAAATGTGTCTAGAATTTTACGTAGAAAAATATTATACAGCGTGTTCCTTTTTAAAAATATGACATTGACCTGGCATCACATTAATGTAACACCCTGTATATACTAGTATAGTTTCAGAAATACAAATAAAAATGAATACTGAATTTTAAACGATTTTTTCCTTTCATTATGAGCGCACTGTATAAACAATTTATTATATACTGACGCGTCAATTTGTAAACACATTTGAATAATCAAATGTTGGTTACGATTTTTTGTATTGTACTGAACATGTTTTTTTTTATCACGTAGTGTAAGTAACTTAAAAGCACCAGTGCACTTCAGCACGCTTATGTGCTGTGCTGTGCTGCGCTGTACTTAACAATGGCTTTACGCTCCCGGGTTCCGCCCCAATCAGGTTCGCTGGACCGACCTCGGTCTCTGTCTAGTTAGAATCGCTCTGGAGTATAGCCCCTTACGAGTCCTACGAACAACATTGCACATCTCAGCTTTTGACACTGACTAGGAATCAGAATTTGGATTTGGTTTTTGAATTCAGATCTAGTACGATGGGATCAATACTAAGTACACTAAGCCTATTTATTTCGACGAGGTGACATATAATCGAGACTAAACTTTACTCAGGGAATTTTGTAAGTTACTAAACTTGTGTTGTTGTTGTGAACAACTGAAAAATCATTGCTACTACATCATTGCTAAAATAATTAATGTTTTAAATTTTTATTTTTTTTTTATTGCTACATTAGTCCCTTAATATATTAATTTTATGTCCATTCATTATTATTCAGTTAAAAATCACACCCTGAGTAAAATTAAATTTTTATTACAGGAATAAAAACTGGTGAGTTGCGTGCATAAATAAATTCCACATATCAAATTTAAACCAAAAAGTCCATTCGGTTTTGTAATCGAGGTGTTGCCCTAATTTGTCCGCATACATTTTTGCTTTATGATTTTAAGTTTTTGTGTTTGATATATATATATATATATATATATATATATATATATATATATATATATATATATATATATATATATATATATATATATATACACACACATATATATATGTATATATATATAAAATATATTTTTTTAAATATATTCCAAAATTATGTGACGTTTCTACCATAGTTTTGGCGTTTTTCAAACTTTAAAGTTTTTTTGGCACATTTTTATATAATATATAAAGATATGGTCAAAATAAAAGACTTACCCTAGAACGCAAATCTTGTCATTTAATTAAAAACACAGAAATATAGGTATTTTGACTACCTCGTTAGACAATATTACAAACATTTTAAAATTATTCAACACGTTCACTAAGTGAATTAACATATATATATATATATATATATATATATATATATATATATATATACATATTTAGAATAGCAGAAATACATAATTTCTGCAGGTGCAAAACGGCCTACAAGAAGAATTGCTTTCGATTATGTCACAGGGTACCCTCCTGCGATTATGATTTCTGGGCCTTTACCCTCATCAGGCAGGCTTGTACCCAGGGAGATCTGAAATAACAGATTGCTCGATATGACAAAATCAAAAACGAAACGTCTATCATACTGGAACAGTACTACATGCTAAGTATAACACAGTATAATGCTTTACCAATGCGCACGAAGATCGGTAAACGCACATTATCGTTTTGTATTTGTATTGAATACCTGTTAAGTGAAAAATTAGTTTTGTCCTAAATGTGCATAATGCTGCTTTTATTGTCCTTGTTTAATAATATGTTCGACTAACTCTAACATTGTAAGTATATTTTAATGTGCAATGTGACTGTATATTTTCTGAGGAAATGTTAATAAAGCAAATTTAATGTTTCTAGTTGTCCCCTGATAAAGTCAATAAAAATTTGACGAAATATGGAGATCTAAAATAAATAGAGTTTGAATAGTGACAGGCCGCTTACCTGAAACTACTGACATAATTTACTATTAACACGGTCGAGAATACTGTATATATATATATATATATATATATATATATATATATATATATATATATATATATATATATATATATATATATATATATATATATATATATATATATATATATATATATATATATATATATATATATATATATATAACAAGGATATTTTTTTGTTATGATTTTGTGTTGGTGTACACGTGGAATGAAAACATACTATCATATATATATATACATATGTATATATATACACATATATATATATACATATGTATATATATATATATATATATATACATATGTATATATATACATATATATATATATATATATATATATATATATATATATATATATATATATATATATATATATATATATATATATATATATATATATATATATATATATATATATATATATATATATATATATATATATATATATATATATATATATATATATATATATATATATATATATATATATATATATATATATATATATATATATATATATATATGTATATATATATATATATATATATATATATATATATATATATATATATATATATATATATATATGGCTGGTGTGTCCTATATAAACGCCGTTACAGTTGTTGCACGGAATCTGATAAACAATATTGCTTTTCTTATTTATTGGATTTCTTGTTTTTAAATAGTAAAAGTTCTTTTTGAGAGTATATTATATTCTTTGTGACATATTTGGATGTTATGTTTTATGAAAAGTTTTTGAAATTGCTGTGATAAACCACTTATGAAAGGTATTTTATCTTGTCTGAATAGAGACTGAAAGTCTCTATTCAGACGCGAGAAAGAAAGCTTCGAAAATGCCAAATGTGATTTAGGCGAAACGTCAGCAAAACTGTTCTTTTCAGAACGACAGTAGTGAACGAATGTACACCCGGAATGAAAACACATATATATATATATATATATATATATATATATATATATATATATATATATATATATATATATATATATATATATATATATATATATATATATATATATATATATATATATATATATATATATATATTAAAAAGCTAAAAATTTACATTCAGCTAGATCTGTTGAGAGTATTCAATAAAAAGGAGGAGGTTCTCAATCCGACCTGTATGTATTTTTTATGGCTTGGCCGATTTTGATGAGTCAAAGGTCAAATTGTAAAGGACGTTTCTCTGGTGGTCCCATATATTTTGATTTGACATACGTTCACCCTTTTTTTTTAATTATAATATTTAAAAAAAGACAGGTATAAGGGCGATAAAGGCAACAAGTTTTATAATTAAATTTTCATTTTTTCAAATACCCTTTTCAAACTAAAGCATTGAGGTGTGTAATAGACATACTACCCCATTTGCTAAAATGTATCTTTTTAGCTGTCTCGGAATGTTATTTTAATAATTTGAGAGTCTTGAATTTACATTTTCAAATTAATAAATTAGTATTTGGTGAGTACGAGGTAAATTAGCTTTAGGTACATATATATTATTATCATTATCATAATAGTTAATGAAAATAAAAACATCTCGAAAGTATTAAATATATTTAACTCAAAAAACGTAGATGTCAAAAATAATTTACTTATATTTTTTTTTTTTAAGTATTTATTATAAAATGTAATATTAATAGTGTCGTTTACATCACTATTCGACGCTTTTTGTATTGTTATACACAAAAGGACTAAAAAGTGAGAAATAAAATACTAAAAAAAAATCGGTAAAAGGTCAAAAATATTATTTTGTTTAATCCTCAAATATAGACATTTTGAAGTCGGCGCTCAAAGAATGACTAATCTGTAATAATATATACCGAAAAAATATACATCACACTTACTAGTAACCTTAAACTTACTAACCTAATACAGATTTTGATATGTTATTCATAGAGGGTCGGTCACGTCACTATTTTGAAGTCGAACTACCGAGTAAATTTGATCGGTGCTGGGGTTGGAGTTGTTTTATAATTTACATTTAGTTTACCTAGGAGTATCTTCTGTAATGTATAGGATGTCAATATTGCCATTTGACTTTGGGCTCAGCGATTGGATGGAAAGAGAAATTTGTGCTTGGGCAGTTCCACAAAGGAATCCTGAGAGCAAGTGATTCATGCATCAGTTTTAAAAGATATAAGTCTAGCTATATATTTGTTTTATATGTAATATAATAAAATACGTCAACTATATTTTCTAATTGCTGGGTTAGGCTGCTTTGGGCGTCGACTTCAAAATGTCTATATTTAAGGAATAAATCAAATATTAGTTTTTACTTTTTAGCGATTTTTTTTTTGAAATCGGTTCAATTTTTTTTAAAATATTTTATTATAAAATATGCTCACAACAAACAAAAATAATGTTGATGTAATACGTTTCTCAAATATCAATTGGCAAACAAAACAATAACGAATTTATAACGTTATAGATGCTAATGTCGTTTTCATTATACAATTTGAAGGGAAAAAGCAATGTATCATTTCTACAGATTTTTTTCTAATAACGGTAACTCGGGCACACTATAAATGTCATTGTTTTTTTTAAACCTGATAGTTGGCAAATCTTTGTATATTAGATATCGGCTTGTTGTTTTGTTAAGTTTAAAAAATTACTGACGCAATAACTGTAATTTTCAGTCCTATCTAATAGAAGTTACTACATAAACAGTTAACTGAAGATTATTATTCCTGCTATATATGGCTGTAAGATTAGCTTAAAATTTACGAAATAAATCTATAAGCTAAAAAGGTACAGTGTACTGTACATTTGCAGTCTAAAATGTAAGTATAATTGAAAGGACGCACTAGCGAAATATTTGAGGGGGGGGGGGGCATACAAAAAATTCTGTTTGCTGAACGGATAATTGGATAGCCAACTAAAAATATGTCTGTGTTTCCCAAGTATGCTCTAGTACTATATACGAAATAGCAAAGTGTTTACATAGATTGACAAAAAGCAATAAACGTTAACACTAGTTTTATTATAATATCTTTAAAGTCCTCTAAAGACATTTTACTCTGGCATGTTTATATCCTTACTTCTTTGAAAAACCGCTCTGGTATTCTAAAACTATAGTTTTATATCGTAAATATGCAGCTAGAGTCGGTGTCGTCTCCAGTAAGAACGAGTGGATACAGAACTAATTCATCGATAGTCGTTTTAGTATACAACTGAACCAATATTAACTAGGCCGCTTCAGCTACACTGGTTTTGGAATGATTTGGTGTTTTGATAACCTTTATACTAATTGCTTTTGTTTGTTACTTCACCCAATTTAGATGCAGATACTACGTCTGAATTAGAACTACAATTTCCCCTTATGACTTTTCTATATACTGTCGTGGATGTCATATCTGTTTATTACATAGACATTCTAGTGTTTCTATTGGAATAAATGCCTTATCCAAACATTCATGATGAGTCGCTTTGCTGCTGGATACCTTGTGGCATGCTTTCCTCCATGTACATTTTTGCATATAAGTAGAATTCTGCAAAATATTTTATTAAATAATTGTCGATATATTTCGCATAACTACAGTTACTTCCAATTATAGCTTTAGAAGTAAATTTATAAGAGTGCGTAAAACTGGTTAAGAAATTAATTGTTCCAATAGCATTTACATATTTATTTCTATTAGAAGCTCGAATTAAGTCATATAATGGAAATTTTTCATTTTTGCACAAAAATTGAAGTGAATTAAGAACATTAACTAGTTTTAAAACTTTTTGTAAGTCCGGCATTTTGTTTCGTTTTATACGATTCATACTAAAATCTGCCCTAGTTCATCTATGCGCCTTGCTTAATTATTATGCAAAAGAATTGAAATAATAATTAATTTCTGTGACACTTGATTTTTTTACAAAATTTTAAGTCAATTGAACAAGTAGATTTTTAAACTGATAAATTTTAAATATTTTATTGGGCCATTGCTTTAAATTTTTACCAAATTGTTACTGGTTCATCTCCATGTGACCCTTGATTTTTGCATACATTTTGAAGTCAATTGTATAATTAGTTTTTTAGCTATGCCGCTAACAGATAGACATACCTTTTGGAGTAAATTGAGTGTGCGTTAGATTGATTAAAAAATGAATTGTTCTAATAACATTTACATATATTTTTTTTTACTAATAACTTGAACTAATGTCGTGTAATGGAAACGAATTAGGTGCGTTGGTTTTTTTCTATAAAATAATAAACAAAGTGTTTAAATGGTTGAAAAAAAGAAAACTCGCATAATAAAGTATCATCTGGTATTTAAGTAATATTTACCAACAGTCCTAAAATAATATACGTTATTAAAACTAATCTTCTATTTCTTTTCGTTTAATAAATATTTGCAAGTTTTTCTTTTTTAAACATTTTACATTTTGTTAAAATTAATAATCAAGGTCTATAAATCAACTTAAATCATGTTTTATGCACATTAATTTTACTCATTATTTTGTTTTTATAAATATAAAGCAAGTATAGTTTTTAAAAATGTTTATAAGTAAATAAAAAGTCCGAGAAATATCAGGAGACTTTCAGTATGTTATAAAGTGCCCTAGTTCCTATTGTCCTTTTTTGCTGGTTGATTCTAGCTTAATTAAAACTTGTTCCAGTTTCACTTATACTCAAGATATAAATGTAGTTACGTATAATGCTTAACTTGGTAAACAATTTAAACGAGAAAACCATAGATGAAATTATTTTTAGATTTTGACTAATACATTTGGTTTTCTATTTAAGGAAAAAAAGTATAGTGGCACAGAACACGTTTTTTTGCTCACCAAAAATCATTGTGAGACACTGCTTACTTTGTCCCGTTCGATTCCTACGCCCCTGGGTAGTGATAGCACTAGTTTAGAATATGCTGTGGAATAAAACTGATTATTTTTTATTATCCTGCCGTGAAGTTTCTTATTTATCTTTTTAAAATTATCCTTTAACTAAATTATTACTATACAGGGTGATCCATTAAGAAGAGCTCGATAACTGTTGATCATAAAATTATGGGGAAAAAATATTTATGTTAAAATTATAAAAGGTATCGAATAGTGAAATATAAAAGGCCTTTTTCAATCCGAAACGTCGGATTGAAAAACTAACCTCACGAATTGGTCGAGGAGAGAAAGTGACAACGATAAGTTGAAAATTATTGTCATTTCCACTAAGCCTACATTTAAAGAAAAACTAAAAAACACCAAAAAATTATGATTTTTCTGTAATTGTACGCTTAGTTGAAATGACCTATGAAAATAATTTTCACTTTCTCTCCCCTACAAATTGGTTCGGATAGTTTTTCAATCCGACGTTTTGGATTTGGGCAACAATTTGTTTTATTTAAATACTGAACTAGATTTTTTATTTGACTATTCGATACCTTTTATAACTTTAAATTAAATTATGATAAAAAAAGTCATATCATACTATTTGATATTTTTTGAGAAAAACCGTATTATTTGTCAACTAGTGACCACTAATAGAATTATTACGCTACAGTTAATAGCTCTAAGTGAACCGCAAAAAAAGCTCTGTTTTCTAACACCAAGTTCAATGTAATCGGTTCAAACAGAGATATAAACGTTTGAAAGAAAAAAAGTTTAACCTTCCCCACCACTTTATTATTACAAATAGAAAAAAAAAAAAAGATAAATAGCAGAAAGTTGTATAATTGCCTTAAGAAATGCTTATATTTTCGACAAACCTTAATTATAAAAATTCAAGAGAAATGCTGTTACGCTCCCTAGCGGCCATTTTTCGAACATGAAAATAATTTCCAGTTCCTTTGGCCGATTTACCTGCAAATATTTTTTTGCCCGTAATTTTATGATCAACGGTTACTGAGTTATGGTCGGAGACCATTCTTAATGGATCACCCTGTATATGAAAATTATAAAGTCAAATATTTTGTACTTTTTATTTTGCGTATAAACAGTTTCGGTTCTCTTTTTTGCTGAAACCTTTTTCCTGATCGAAACGGGAATCACTAGTGTTCTATTGGCTCTACTCTAAATATGAACCACTTTTTATAAATACGAACAAATGGAGATAGTCCTTAACACCTGTTTTACATGTATCTATTACAAAACTGAAACAAAAATTTATAAAATATTGAAATAATCTTGCATAAAATTTGCTTTCAATTTGTTTACTTGGCTCAAGTAGCTTATTAAAGATATCATATCATTAAATATTTCAATCAGCTGCAATGTTAGGGGCATTGAAGTGAGAAAAATCTCTATACGTGGGATTAAACTAGAGTAAAAGCCTTGCTTCATCAAGATCTCCACAATAGGTTGCCAAATATAAGAAAACGTATATAAGCCAAATAATTTTTTTCGTTCCCACACAACATCTTGCGACGGCTTCTGCATTTACTTTGTTTTTGTTTTGATAGTAATATTGCAAATAAGTGCACGGTTATTACCTTGTTACTAATATATTTTTTAAAGTGCGTTCTTCGTGATCGTATCGGCTATACGTTAACTTTTTAAAGGATAATTTTGTTTTGGGATTAACTATGAATCCAGTAAGTAAAACTATAATTGCAATTGTACGGAATAGGAAAAAATCGATAAACTGGCTTTACCCAGGACCCAGAAGTTTCCTCGTTGTAATTATTTTTATTAGAAATTAGGGAGAGTGAAGTATTACTCTGATTACCTCTGCACATAGTCATTTAATAATTTGTACAGGGTTTTAATTTGTATCTAAAGTTTTTTGTATATCTTTTACAGTTAACGTTGTAGCTAGGTGTCCAAATATAAACGAAAGCTTAACCTACCTATACAAACTGTGTTACCTTTCATTTTCCTAGATATTTTTCCTTAATTAATTTTTTTTTCTATTTCTATTTCTAATATGTTTTTAATAAAAAAAGTATTATTCCAGATTGTTAAACGTTACGCTACATTGGATTAGTATCAAAATCATTGCACTTGTTCTGTGTTATATTTAATTTTTGCACAGAAATTGAGATCGATTAAGAAAATAGTTTTTATACTGATTTTTAAAACTTTTTGTTAGGTCGCCATTTTGTTGCGCTTTATATGATTCGTACTAAAATCTGACTTAGTTCATCTCTACATCGTACTTTATTTGTCCACAATAATTGAGATCGTTGGAGTTTTTATGTGACACTTGATTTTTGAAGAGAGTTTTAAGTCAATTTAATAAGTATTTAAATGTTTAAATTGGTTATAAAATATTTTATAGGCCACTACTTTGAAGTTTTTCCAAATTGTTACTGGTTTATCCTCATGTGACACTTGATTTTTGCACAAATTTTGACAATTAAATAATTAGTTTTTGCAGCTATGTCGCGAACAGACATAGAGACAGACCCGATTATTGGTTTATTGAGCACATTTATTTTTTGTACAACATTTCATTTCGTTAGGCCACAAAAATTATGGCCTGCGTTTAGCTATATTTTATGTAGTTCGGCCTTATTTAATTTTTAGAAAAAATTCATTCCCATATGACTTTTGATTTTTGTGCAAAATATGAAGTCATTTGGTTGAGAAGTTTCTTAGCTATGCTAAAAAGCAGTTCTGAGATTACTACTTTCGATGCGTTTTTCATAACAGGAGGGATAGTAGTAAAAAATTCTGTCACCAAAAATTTGTTGAGTATCACCATATTCAGATAAAAAATAATTGTCAACTAGATCCATATAATAATAAATAATAAATATAACATCGATCTCCGGCATTTATTATATGTAGCAAACCGATTATGCATTATGCTATTCTCAAAAAAAGTAAGTAAAACCAACTGCCGCCAGTTTTCAAGATGGCAGCGTCGGCTTAAGAAAAAATTATATTTTTGAAAACTGTATAGAGTTGCAATCAGTACACTTGAGAGAACATGTATACAAGTTTTCGTGCTTGTGTGGATTGTTCTTTAAAGGTTGATAATGGTAACCAAAATTCAATTCAATACATGTTTTATAGAATAATAAAAATAATTGTTATATAATATACATGTTTTATGAGCTATTTAATTTTTTCTGTTTATTTTTTTTAATGAGCGTCGCATGAAAATAAAATTACAATTCTAGAGGATCTGGTGGAAGATATATTTTTGGTTTTCTATAAACGTCCTTTTCATCCGCATTTGATTCAATTTCAACTGAAACAGAACATTCTTAAGGTCGACAGTTAATGGTTCAAATTAATTTGGAGAATCTCTAGAACTAGAATGTTAATTTATACGCATTTGCTAGGCAAATATCAGTGATATTATTATGTAGGTATATGTTAAATAAATGTCATTATTTTTTATTAACAATTATATTTATTAATGCCCACTAATAAGTATATTTTTTTAAAGTAGGAATATATAAATTTAAAAATTAAGCCTCATAACCCAAATTAAGTAACATTAATTTCTTACGTTCCTTTTGAATTTAGGATTTTAAAAATACTATAATGTATAGAATTTTGACAAGATTTTTATTTCTTAGTTCAAGTTATGAGTTCCTTTTGTATTATGATTCGGTGTTTTATTAAATATTGTTAAAAATCCAAATTAGTTTTTTGAGTATATTTAAAACGCTGCTGATTTAGATGTTAAATTGTTAGTAATTTTAAACAGAACCAAAAATACTGATAACTAATAACGGAAGCAACATATTTTATATATTTTCTTTGATAAAAGATATTCGATATCGTTACAAATCATTAATAGAATTGTATTATGGAAGATCTTTAATTACTGTAGAGCTCGATTTTAGATTTAACTATGTTTACAATTAAATTTAAAAAATTAATAGAAGTAGTTACTATAGAACTATTGAGTTAGTCGATAATCTGTGGAAATCCATAAAAATAGTATGTAAAACTAAAAACTATTTTTACAAACACTTCCATTATCTTTATTTAAACCAACGTGGCATGTTTCGCTATACAGTAGCTCCTTTGGACATTACATTTCGAGTGTACAAACTTAAAGGGAGAATCATCCATCGCATTCACACTTTTTATCGTATTAACATCAGTGTGTTCGAACAGAACCAGTTCGGTCTCTCCTTGCGCAACCATAGATTTTGTCTGTAAGGACGATTGAGTGTTGGTGAAAAAGATAGATTGATACCTTTGTAAATATCTTGGTAGTCACGTCCAACACGCTTTTTGGCAAGATGCTCAAAGCTGCATACATTTATTTCAATGGAAGTTTGATAGTAAAAAAAGTAAAATGTTGTTTATTTTTAATATATTACAAAATAATTTACGAAGTTATTAAACATTATATTAACATGCTAGAGTATCCAAAACTAGTTACAAAAGCTTCTCTCGTTACAGTTTAATCCTGTAACTATAATTAAACTGAAATGTTTAAAATAGGATCTTTTAACGATTATCATTTTTTGTATATTTCGTTATTTTTGTGATATAGTTTTAAATATGTTTTTTTTTAAGCCTTAAAATAGGGTTTTATACACTTTTTGTAGAAGTTTGTATAAACTTACGTAGTGACTGGAAGTTTACACGGGGTATAATACAGATATTATATTTTCTAATTTATATATCACTTTTAGCTATACAGACTGGGGCACTTTTAGCCACCTGTTTAACTATATGTGTATAATTAAAATAGTATTAACTTGTATCCATTTCAGGCTGTTGTTGTTTTCTTTCTTGGTCTTGCAGTAGTACGCAGTGAACCTCCAGCAGCCTATGGTCCACCAAAGTCGAGCTATGGAGCGCCAGGGGGTGGACACGGCGGATATGAGGAGGTAATTATGCAAATACACACCGAATATTTTTTGTTATTATTTTACCTTCTTGTATTTATTTTAACCAAAATATATTGTAAAAGAAAGCCATTAAGAACGGAATCTTCTATGGCTTCAGTCAGCTAGACTTAGAAAAAGAAATAGTAATTACAAAATTTTACATAGAGTTATTAAAAACTTAAAATAAAATAATATAATGGTAAATAGTCTTATTATTTTTTGTAAAATTCCTAACATTTTATGCACTCTAACTAACACCCACCACAACTTGAACTTTCGCACACATGCATAATTTATTGAACTATTTTTAAATGACTTTTTCTAAATGTCTTTTCTAAGAAATAGATTCAGGCAAAGTAATCGTTTTGTCCCAATATTCGGGACAAAACAATCCGCCGTATAAATTAAATGTATTTTTGTTTTTATTTACTTCTTACACAGCATTTGAACATACTATAAACACAACGTTTAAGACAAATCCCTCTGCAAATATTTCATTTGAAAAAATGAATATTTACAATTTCCTTTGTATATATATATATATATATATATATATATATATATATATATATATATATATATATATACTTTTATAGGAGTTTTGTATGGGCGGACCATCTCTAAATAATATATTAATTTATAATCCCTAATTATCTATATTAAATTATGGTATCTAGATACCTTTTATAAAAACGGCAAAAAAACAATAACTTTGTGCTTAAGTAACATAGGACTTGATGCTGCAACTTGATGAGCAAAATGATTCCTGGGATCAGTTTGCCCTATTATTGAAGGGATCATTTTAAAATTTAAATTTAAATTATTTAATTAAAAATTAAAATTTTGAAATAATCACAACAACTCGTTCAACAGACTACACTTTCTGATCACCAGTATTAAAAATTGAAAGATATAATTAGGTTTTATATTTAATCGAAATACAATTAAACACTTATTTCATATTGAGGCGATAAACCTCTTTAATTTTGACCAAACGTGTAAGCTTGACATATAAAGTTGAATCGCCGCGCTATATATAAAGACAGTTATTGCAAATACTACGATACAGGTAAGTGGTAGCGCTAAAATCGCAGGGGATTGTTTGTCCCCGAGAAATTTTCTTGCCCTGGTCTTCCCTATAGTTTGCTGAGTGTTTTGAGTTTGTTTTTAGCCACAATCATACGAGTTCGGGTACAGGGTTAAGGACGACTACTCTGGCTCCAGTTTCCACCAGAAAGAGGAAAGTGACGGAAATCAAGTTCGAGGCGAATACAGAGTGGCACTTCCTGATGGTAGAACGCAAATCGTCACATACTGGGCAGATTGGCAGACTGGATTTCATGCTGATGTGAAATACGAAGGACAGGCCACATATCCACAGCAAACTAAGTCACAGTATGGCCCACCTAAAGCAGGTAAACTTAATCAGGAGAAAAAAATTAAAACGAAGAAATGTTGGTGGCTCATTCGTGTTGTCGCAATTATCATATCTAAAATACGATTTCAATTTTATTTTTAAGCTTCAACATTTTTTTCGGTATACAAAAATTTAATTGGGCAATATCCCTGAAGATAAACTATATTTTATTGTTCTTAGGAGGTGGTGGCGGAGGCTATAATTATCCCAGTCCAAGTCCTAGTGGTCAGTATGGTGCACCTAAGTAACTGTGACAGATTAGGATATTTTTATAAATACAAATATTTGGCTCAGTATATCCGATGAAAAAAAGTGGGGTATATTCAGAAATAAGAAGTAGTTCCTCAGTATGTAGTTAAAGTCGTTAATCTTTAATTGTTAACCATAAATTAGGCTAGCACGTGTTCTAAGATGTTATAAGTAGAAATCTTGTGAAGTGGAGTATGATTTGCTTTATACAAATTGTTTCATGAATATAAAATATATAAACAGGGAGTAGGCAACAACGGTAAACCCAAGACATTAAAACATTTTTTTTGTTTATACTATTCAACACACTTCAACGATTTTTTGTAGTATGATAGTTCGTGTATAGGCGTTATGGAATTTACTAAAAAGACTATAAAAAATATGTACTAAAAAAATACTGTAAATTTTGGAAATGACAATTGTAATGTTTTAAGATAACACATTCATTTTCCGGCACCAGCTTCTATATTTAATAGAGCTTTCGTAAAGTATAATTAACTAAAAAACAGTTATTAATTTTATTAATATTACTACCTTTAGCAAAGGAAACTAAAAAAAAAAACATTTTTTTTTAATAACATCTGGATATTGGAAGTAAAATATGTTATATTACATACATGCATTTTACCTTCACTTGGTTAAAAGATAGTCAACCAGGAGTTTTTTGAACGGGGTAGTAGATGACGACCTGTAAGCTTAGGTCTGGTGAGACTGAGAAAAAGATCCTTATTTTAGCCTAAAAATACCTTTTTTTCGTGTGCTGTACTTAATATTTACTGTTTCAGTCATATATTTCGGAGGTGAATTTAATGTTTTTAATCACAGTCGAGCCTAATAAAAGTTTCTTTATTTTAGCCCTTGGCGAACTTGTTTACATGGGCATCAAAATGACAAAGAATTTTATATTTTCTGAAACACGATTTGAAGAATCTTAATCGAATTTCGCTTCTACATTTTTTGATACAATCCTTTTGTTTCAAAATAAATCCCTTGCTAAATAATTTAGTGCTCCATTCTGGGCCAAATTCATTTTTAAAGAAGGATCATGAAAGAAATTGGCTATATAGAAAAAAAGCTTACGTCATACTCCAGCTATTAAATTTTAGAACAAATATTGCAAGTGGCTTATTAATTTAGGTTAGCAACGCATAAACTGTAGGAATAAAAATAATTTAAAAAAAAACTTGCTCACAGCATTTATGGTAGGGTCTACATGGTTAAATATATTTTACTAATTTGTATGGTTACGTTTGTTCGTAAGTTTCATTGTTAAGTTTATAGTAAAGGTACCTTACTAGTTTTTAGTCAATCTTTTGTACATATTTATTTGAAATATATATAATATAAAAGTATGTTTCATTGTATTTACTTGAAAACAGGGTCTTGTTAAGAGGTTATTAATAAGTAAAAACATTTTTTCTTCTCCTAATCAATGTAAAGCACCAAGTTAATAAATTGTCACGTATGAAAAGTCCCAATGCAAAATATAGTAATAAATACTAACGAATTACAAGTAGAATAATCTTCAATTATCTGAAATCAAAATATTGGCTTGATATCTACGCGTGTCATACGCCCAAAGAAGCATCAAAATCGGTAAAAGACACAATCAGTCAGTGCCTTCCAAGAGAGATAACATATAAAAACTACATTATTGCTACATTATAAACATTTTTTCTAAATTACAACTAGAATGAACATGTGGTATTTAGTGTGATGGTTGTCCCGCCAATCCTGGCAATGATGTCCGGAATTTTCTCCGTCAGCAGTTTTCTCATCATTGAATTGGTATGGGTAGTTTATTTCCCTGGCCGGCTAGCCCCGGATTTAACTTCTTTGGGCTTTTATTTATGGGGAAGGATCATAGATTTGATTTATAAAAATCGTCCAAATACAGGAGAAAACATGATCAAGAGGATCACAGTTTCCATAAACAACATAGTAAGGGCAGAAATTGAAACTGCTGTTTCATCGACTTTCCGAAGGCTAAATCGATGCATACTAAGTCATGGAAAATATTTTGAAGATTAGAATTTTTAGTTTCCTTTGTCACATAGTTAAATACAAAGTGTTGTTTTTGTTGTTTACTTATATTTTCGCGTTAATGTTACTGCCATATTGTTGTTTTGGCTCGTTGGTCTCTAAACACGCTCCAAACTTCGGTTCTGGCAGAGATTAGACCAGAACTTAAAAAAGCCTTTTATTTTTTTTTACTGCATCATAACCTCAAATAATACACCACTCTAACATAGCAACAAGTACACATATATAGATTCAATATCCCGCATGAAACCCATATTATCAGTCTTTACTTACTCCGGTGGTCCGCAGATATTTCCTAGACATTTACACCCGTATTCATTAAAAAGGTTTAAATTTAGACCAGGTCTAACTTGACAGTTATAGGTTTAAGATGACATTTTTAACAAATGAACAAATAATTTTTCTAAATGTCATAATTACAAAATGACAGTGACTAAGAATTTTAAGTACCATGGCAATTAGACCTGGTCTAACTCTTAAACCTTTTTAATGAATACGGGGCTAAGTTTCTAAATGTTTTTTGTTAACGATCCTCTTGTTGTTATGTTAGAGTGGTGTATTATTTCAGGTTAGGATTCAGTAAAGGAACAAAATGCGCTTTTACATTGTCGACGTTTCGCTATTTTATTGTTGCTCCCTCAGGACATATATAGACTCTCTATCCTGCATGAAACTCATATTATCAGTCTTTGCCTACTCCGTTGGTTCGCAGATATTTCCCAAATATTAGGTTTCTAAATGGTTTTCGTTAACGATATTTTTGTCGTTATGTTAGAGTCGTGTATTATCTGGGATTAGGAAATATCTGCGGACCAACGGAGTAGGTAAAGACTGAGAATATTGGTTTCAATTTAAGATGGCGAAACAAAATGGGGACCAAATAAAATTTTTAAAAAAATCTTGTTCGATGTGAAAATGGAATAAACTGGTACTAATTCAACATGACGTAGCAATATAGCGGTGTGTCAATGTAAAAGCTACTTACTGAATTTATTTTAAATTATGCCCAAAAGTCAAATGTGGCATACGTAGAAAGAAAATGGTAGAATATTAGTAGGAATCCAATATGATGGAACAAAATGGTGCCCAATCAAAATGAAAAGACAATATATGTAATACATATATACATATATACTGACTATGTACTGAACTAAATTGGGTCACACTTCACTATCCCTAACAAATGGAAAAAATCATAACGAGGGAAGTTCCGGGTAAAGGAAATTTACCGATTTTTTTCTTTGTCAAAAAATGAGACCTTGAAAATTCGATGCATTTTTAACGTTAGCTTCAATATTTTGTATTTGGCTTATATTTCAGCTCGTACGCTAGACTAATGAGGTTACTCTCAGAGGCACACATCGACTTGTCACACTGCAGATATCATGCGAATTGTGTGCAGTAGTAGAATCGAGTTTTTAAATTCACTTCGATATTCTCGTTGTTATTAATTTCGTCCGGAGAATATGTATTAACTCATTTATTTGGCAATAGCTTAAAAACCAGTAAAGTTATCGATGTGCGACTTTCACCAAAGTTTTTGAGATTATTAGGAAGAAATAAAATGTGCATTTTCAATTATTCTCTGTAGCTCACCAAATACGAGTGTTGTAGTTTTAGGACTAATAGATTACTAAGACACTTTTTTTGAAGAATCAGATGGAGGTAAAATGAAAATTCCGAATTTCCGAAATAAATATACGAATCTTCAAATTTCATATTGGAGTCCAAGGGACTTTCAAATGGTGTAGCACAAGTCCAGATTATTATTTTCCTTATGCTCTAAAAATCAAAATTACTGTTTTTTCATAAAAGGCTATGATCACGCTTACTCGCTATAGTGAAGTAAAAGATAGCTGCTTGTCATTATTCGCCTTAGTCGAGTTACCGTCAAATTATTATTCTTTGATTTATTTATACATTGGTTTCTAAGGTTCATATAGTAGTATGGCCAGTTCTTATTCCAACGAAGAAAAATTAGATATGATAGAAGTTTATGTTATAGCTAACAGGAAATTAGTTACCAATTTTCTAGCTTATGGTACTCTTTTGAAAGTGACGATGCTGACCCTGCAATGTATTTAAATAGTTAGGTAGTTTAATTGTTTACGCGCGCGGCATAACCAAAACACAAACTTTATACCTCATTGATGTCTAAGTGATGAAAACTAATAAATTATAGAAGAGTCCCATTTTTAATATTTGATTTTTCTGCCCGTTGCCTGTTGACGATAAAGGATGCCTTATAATCGTTACTATCGAGGACTCCGAAAAACCATTCTACCATTTGCTATTTCGAATGAAATTAATAACAGCAGTTATTTGAATCTGTACAAGAAAATATGCCGGATTACGCCCAAAATTCCAAACCGCCGATTTTTCAAAAATTACAGAAATAGAAAATGTATTACCTAATGTGTAATTAATACAATAGCAACAATTCCCTGCAACATTGCAGGTTAAATAGCGCTCAAAAATCCCGATTTATACCAGCCACAGCTTCAGGCGATCATCTGCCCCTATACTGGCCAATACTAGTGAAGAGATTACCAGTATCAAACGCTTAGGAGAATAAAAATCCACAATTACTTCAGAGGGATATTTAGAAGTATCCGTCAATCTGAAATGAGATATGTCTAACAAAATTCTCAATCTCGATGTTTCAAACGCTATTCCATCAACTTCATCAAAGCGGTAAAAAATTACGAGTCATATGGGGATGACCTGGAAATATTTTGGTAAAAATCCAATTTGACGGAACAAAATGGCGGCTTAGTGAAATGTTAAAAAAATTACTACTAAAAAATTAATTATGCAATTTATCTGAAATGAAGCACGAAAAACAATTGATGTTACATAGGAATAAACTGTTAACATTTTGGTACGAGTCCAAGCAAAACAAAATGGCGGCCTAATAAAATGTTTAGAAACCAGCCTGAAAAACTGGTAATTAGATGTGCAAGGACTGAGATAAACTGGTGAAATTGTGGTACGAATTCAAGATGACGAAACAACATGGCGGCCAAATAATATGTTTAAAAAATCAGCCTTAAAAATATCTTATTTAATTGGCTTCAAATGTTGCAGAAAAATTAAATATGATATAAGAATAAACTGGTACGAATTCAAAAACTACTTAATTAAATTATACCCAAAAATCAAATGGGGCATAGGTAAAAACTGGTAAAATATGGGTACAAATCCAATATGGTGGAATAAAATGGCATCCAATAAAAGGTTTGAAAAGAAAAACTAAACTGGGCCACACTTCACTATCGTTCTTTTATTAGTAATATTAATAATTAATAATAATAATTTAGTTCCGCACATAGTCATTTAGTAACACATACTGTCTTTTCAAACATTTTTATCGTGCGTCATTTTGTTCCACCATATTGTACTCGTACCAAATATTTACCAGTTTCTACCAAGGCACACTTGATTTTTTAACATAATTGATAAGTAGTTTTTTTTAAATGATTTTTTAAGACTGCCATTTTGTTGTTTTGATTTGTACCAATTTATTCCCATATCACATTTAATTTTTGAGACAAATCAATCGTCATTAAGTTAATCGATTAAGAAATTTATTTACGCCACTTCGAATCCGTACCACAATTTTACTACAAAATTTGAAATTAAACTAATAAGTAGTATTTCAGACTGACTTTTTAAATGTTTTATTAGGCTGCTATCTTGGATTCATCAATAACCAACTCTGCCTCTGGTCACTTTTATGACCCCCTCTAAAATGGGTCGGCATAGTATGTGGTTTCACTGCAGATTATCTCTATACCTCCCTGGAGGTGTCCAGGCTGGACGGCCTCGACTGACTTGGGGCAATCCCTGAAAACTCAACCACTTGGTTCTCTTAATTTCTTGCACCGTTTCTTCGGTACCACCCTGTGGATAGGCTCTAACACTTTTACGTCTTTCTGGGCGACTCTCAGGAACACCTCTATTTTGTAGATGAAGGCTTCTGAAGTGGCCGCTTTCGAGCCACCATCCCTAGTCTCTAGTCGTCAAGTTTTGCAGCTTCCGAAAGCTTATTCTTCAGGAACCTCCTCATCGTCCTAATAACACTAAGGATGCCGGGCCGCGTATGCGGCCTTCACGACTTTTCTTATCAGATATTAATACTTTATTACCTCAGGAGGCCTCGGATTTCTTTCGGCAGCAATTCCTCACTATCGCCAGGGGGTCGCCAAACAGCTCTGGGAGCAGCTCCTAATTGCTGTGATTTCGCCAACACAAATGAAACAATCAGATTTTCTATAAACTCCTTTTGGTATCAAGTGCACTCGATAACAACAATGGAATCTGGCTTTACTGTACTGTACTTCAATTACTATGAAGTCTTCGCATAAACTGCCTAGAGGCACTGCTCCAGGGCTTCGCTGGTGACGACTTCGACTGACTGAAAATCCGAGTTCTGTCCGCTATTTATAGCTTGATTTCATATCAGTATATGTATAAAAACTTTTTACAAGCATGTACAGGTCGTTCAGATGGATCCGTTATAACGATGTCATGGTTAATTTTTAATATTTAGCCTCATAGCAGCGTTAAACCCTTATAAAATCTATTTAAATATAAATGCTTTTAACATAATACGAAAGCTTTCACGGCTGGAGTTAATTAAGAAAGCAAGGTTTAGACCTTGTCAAAATGGAATTACTTTCCGACGTTTCACCTGAGATTGTACGAGGCATCTTCAGGTATCTTCACTTCACGACATCGGAACATCGAATGACCTCCGATGAGCAAAGTTCAGGTATTTATACCCGACCTGTGCCCATCTACGCGTGACTCACTATGAGATTGGTTTCAACGCATGATATAGCACGTAGCCCGCATGGATTTTCCAAAATGCTTGATAATTTCAATTGAATAAGTAATTTTTCATTTATAATAACCCGAGACTAGTGCAAGAAGCTTGGTATTTTTACAAAATCAAGTGTCCTGGTGTTCAGAGACAGCGGATTGAACAATTGGTTTCTTACTTATACATCTTTCATGTTACTTAAGTCTAGTAGACACAGACTTCTGATTGTAAAGGAATTATATGTATAGTGATATCGTTTTTGTGAATCAGCTGCATTTAATTGTCACTGTTTTATTTAATGATGCACCTTTCTTGTATGTACTTTAATGTCAAAATAATTTAATTCTTGTTGTTATTGTGGCTACTCACATTTTGAGATGTTACTTGTTCCTAGCTGTCAAAAGCCTAATAGTAAAGAAAGGTTACATTACTTTTTCTGAACACATACTGTACTCATATATTATACACAGTATATTTAGTAATATTTTGCGAACTAGAAGTGATAGACTCATCATCCTGCAGTTGACCCGTTATTATACACTCGAATTTGTAAAAAGTTAAATTTATCCAATTTAAAGCAATAACTCATAGATGGTATATTTTACCCTAGATCATTTTTTTTTGAGAAATATTTTAATCTTCTTAAGTTTTGGCAAAACCCCCGGGCAGTCGCCGCGCATAGCTTGGTTGACTCATCTATGTTGTCTTTTCTCTCCTGTTTAACTTTTCTTTTGCCATTTGTTTGTTTGCCTATCAGTACACATACGTTTTTATAATATGAATCAGTAGAACCCACTATGAGAATTGCTCATATTAATGTAAGATCACTTTTTACAGGCTTCAATGACTTTAATAATCTAGTGCAAACGAACGATTATGACATTGTAATTGTAACACAAACTTGGCTTTCCGAGAACCATGACTCGAACCGAATTAATATTCCGGGTTACAACTTTTTTCGCAAAGATCGAAGGGGTAGGGGTGGTGGAGTGGGTTCTTATCTCAGAGCCTTTTTAAACCCAACTTTGATTCAGTTTGACTTATAATATGACGATAATGGCATAAATGGATATAAATGGCAATTTAGAATTTATATTCCTTAAGATTGAGTTGCGTAATATCAAAATTATTGTAGGAGCTTTTTATAGACCCCTAACACAAACATTAATGATTATATTTCTGACTATAGGTGACTAATGTAAACGTTTTTAACTTAAGGAATCCAATTCTTAATACGTTCCAATCATATGGTCTCCTACAGATATTAGCTGAACCTACCAGAGTGACTGAAAAGTCAAGTACCCTAATTGACCCAATTTTTATAAACAACACGGATATCTTGGAAGGACATGCCACGATCTCATGCGAAAATATCCAAGATCATAATCTAGTTTATATTCAACTTATTCTTAAGTCCAACAATCCACCTCCTAAAATTATTAAATTTAGATGCTTTAAAAACTTTGAAAACCAACTTTTTCAACACGATTTGGTGAATTCACCTTGGAATAATCTTTTTAGAGAACGTAATCTGGACAACAAAATAATGCTTTTTAATAACCCCATTACTGTTTGACAGGCATGCATCTTTACGCCAGTGTGGGGTCACTAAACCTAGGGCACCCTGGATTAGTAAAGAAATTAAGCAACTTAAAAACGTAAGAAACAGGGCGTGGCGGAAATACAAAAGAACAAAGTCCGATCAAGACCGTAACGAATAAAAAACTATCAGAAATTGTATAGTTTCGGCTACTAGAAGATGTAAAATGACCTATCTAACAAATATCTCAATGGGTAATAACCCATTGAATAATAAGTTGGAAAACCCTAAGCGAACTTAATATTCTCCGTAACAAAACTTACACATTACCCAACAATATTTCAAAACCAGAAGAAATTAGTAAATATCTTGCGTCTTTCTTTCAAAACGTATCAAATGATGGCAGTGATAAAATTATTTTTTACAACAGCTACCAGCATAACCCAGAATTTCACTTTAAATTTTTGTTGGCCTCTGAGAATATATCCTCCTATCCTATCCCTATCCTATATATATCCTAACCTCTATCACCTCTTCTTAAACAACATTTCAACAAACGCACACGGCACAGACGGTAGAAATTCAAAAATGTTAAAGTTATGCAGTCCCTTTATTGATCACGTTCTTCTCCACATTTTTAATAGCATTATTGAGAATAGTTAAATACCTATCATCTGGAAAACAGCTATAAGTATACCTTTCCCCAAAATTAATAACCCAAAAAATTACTTTGACCTCAGGGTTATAAGCACCTTGCAAACAAACATCACCAAAATTTTGGAAAAAATTCTTCTTTATACGCAAATTTTTAACTTCTTTCTAGAGAAAAAACTAATTGCTGATATCCAGTGTGGTTTTAGTAAAATTTTTAGAACTGCCACTGCTCTGACTATGGCACTTGATGATGTAATTTAAGCATATGATGACGGCACGGTAAGCGTGCTCGCCCTACTGGACTATTCAAAGGTATTCGGCACGTTAAATCACAGGCTTCTATGTACAAAATTAAAATATTATGGATTATGGAAGTAACCGTTGTCAAAAAATCGTGTACGATAATACTGAATCCAACAGTTTAAACATATATATTGGTGTACAGGGTGTTCGCAGTTAAATGGACCCCCCCTTAGCTTTTTAATTTGACGTTTGACAAAAAAATGTCAAATATAAAAGTTTTATAATTCAATGTGAATTTTTTTAAAAACCTCTTTCCATATGTACAGGGTGTTTCAGAAAGTCTGGGCGTGGTTCAACTTTCCTATTTTAAATACCTACCCCATTTTTTTATTGGATTTTTAAATTCTCCTAAAAATTCCAGACATATTTTATATAGCATACCCTACCCCTAAATTTAACCCATAAAAAGATATTACCGCCAGATTTTTTCTATTCAAACAACAAAGAATTAACAGGTATTAACAGAACTAATCTAATTATTATTATATTAATTATTAATTATTATTATATTAATTATTAATTATTATTATATTAATTATTAATTATTATTATATTAATTATTAATTATTATTATATTATTATTAATTATTATTATTATTATTAATTAATTATTATTATATTATTAACTACTGGAATTCCATAAGGTGCTGGAAATGGCCTCCATTCATCTCGACACATAGGCGGTATCCCTTTTTTAATTTATTCAAAGCTTTTACTAACCAATTTTGATTCATATTTATAGTGTCTATACCATTTTGTATTTGTTCTTTTAATAAATTAACATTGGTAAGGCCCCCCAAGTAAATGTAATTTTTTAAATATCCCCATAAAAATGTGTCTAGCGGAGTTAGATCGGGACTATTTGGAGGCCACTTAATTGTCCCATGTTTTCCAATCCACGTTCCATACTGTCCATTTAAATAGGTTGTTACCATCCTTACGTTGTGGGGTGGTGCCCCATCTTGCTGAAAAATTACCTCTTGTGCTTCATTCAATAGTAATTCATCGATAAGATTCTCAATATCGTTATTAAGCATATCAAAGTATGCATTTCCAGTAAGTGAATGGCCAATAAATATAGGCCCAAGAACTCTATTGTTCTTTATGCCACACCATACATTTACAGATTGGCGACCTGAATGCTTTATTTCAAAAAACCTTTCGGGATTATTAGTGGACCAATGATGTAAATTTTTCTTATTTGGAACACCTGCGGTGCTAAAGTTAGATTCGTCGCTCCACAATACTTTATAAAAAAATGTTGGGTCCCGTTCAAGTTCTTCTAACATTCTTCTGCAGAAATATAAGCGTTCTCGTTGGTTAGCTTCTGTTAAATATTGGACTTTTGTCAGTTTAAATGGGTGCCACTTATATTTTTTTAATGTTTTGTGAATTTTTCCAACACTTTTGTGGAACTCTTTCGCACAATCTCTTATCGAATTAGCAGGGTGTTCTAGACAGAATAAAATAATTTTGATAATAATAATAATAAGCTAGAGCTAAACAGATAAAAATACATACCTTGAAAATATAAAAGGTAATCTAATTCTTCGTCTTCGTTCATATTTACAGTCCTTTTTCGTCTTTTTAAAGACTTGGAAGTCCCAAATAGTTCATAAATACGTTTAAACGTATTTAAAGCCGGCGCGCGTCTATCGCCATGAAGAACTATATATTCTCGTCTTGCCATATATTTGTTTTTATTGTTCTTAATATATAAAGACACAATTTCAAATTTGTCTTCTTCCAAATAAACCATGTTTAAAGTTTTAACGTTTCTTGACAAATTGTCTTTTTATTTACTATATTGGTTTCCAAGGATGTGAAATGATACCACCCACCATACGCTATTTTTCACGTATAATTTAAAATACGCGTCACAAGTAAATGAGAATTTTCTGACAGTAATATCTTTTTATGGGTTAAATTTAGCTGTAGGGTATGCTATATAAAATATGTCTGGAATTTTTAGGAGAATTTAAAAATCCAATAAAAAAATGGGGTAGGTATTTAAAATAGGAAAGTTGAACCACGCCCAGACTTTCTGAAACACCCTGTACATATGGAAAGAGGTTTTTAAAAAAATTCACATTGAATTATAAAACTTTTATATTTGACATTTTTTTGTCAAACGTCAAATTAAAAAGTTAAGGGGGGGTCCATTTAACTGCGAACACCCTGTACCTCAGGGCTCTGTTTTATCCTCATTACTATTTATTATTTACACTATAGAAATTAATGACTTCCACGGATCACTGCAAAATACAGGCATATGCTGACGACAACCAGCTTTACTACTCGTTTAACTATCTAAATATCAACGAAGCTTCAATAAATATTAACAGAGACCTGGAGCCCATTAAAATATCATTTAAAGAACACAACCTAAAATTGAATTCTGACAAGTCTAGACTGATTTGTATTGGCAGTAAAGACAAAAATGATACTGTAAAAAATGAACTAAATCTACAGATCAACAATATTCCATTAAAGTTTACCCCATATGCAAAAAATCTGGGATTAGTTATATATGAGGATTTACGTTTCACTCAACATATAAAAAATCTGATAAAAAAAAGCATTTAACTTTTTAAAATTAATATACACCAACAGACATATACTAATACTAAGTTTCGATATTAAAAAAATGCTCTGCGAAAGCTTAGTTCCATCACATTTTACGTACTGCGATTTTTTATATTTTTAAACTTATCATGATGATCACATCTCTGGTAAAATTACCGAATGCAAGTGTCTCGACATGAATAATCGTGGACTTCATCACCTCGGCAATTTTGTTTATAAAACATTAAAATCTGTAAACTCGTCGAATTTGCTTAAAAATAAATTTATTCCTAGAAATAATATTCATAGTAGAAATACAAGATTTAAAAACAAATTCACAATGCCACAACATAAAACTTCTATGTTTAAGAGAAGTTTTTCCTTTAACGCCATTAATTTCTATAATTATTTGCCAGAAGAATTTAAACTGTTCAATATAAACAAATTTAAATATAAACTGCGTATTCATCTTTTAAGTCAGCAAGCTGGTGGGTTGTAGACGAGTGTCTGCTGTGCTGTGCTGCGGGGTGCCTGGGGATTTCTGCCGGATCCTGGTTTATACATTATTACTATTTTTAACCTTTAATATTTTTAAGTATTCTTTAATACATTGTCTAAGCGCTCAATTAATTTACTACAAATTATAAAATAATGCTATCTAAGAATGTATACAATTGTAGTTTACTTAAGGGATGGACACTTCGTTACTGGTTGAGAGTAGCCTTTAGGCTAGACTTCGCCAGGGACGATTTAGTATCTCTCTTATACAACTTAATCTGATTAATAATAATTTTTATTTGCCTCTGTAAAAATATTGTAACGTTGCTTAATAAAAGACGTTTATTATTATTATTATTATTGTTGTCTCACAGTATTGCTGTGGTTGTATTTTATACTGACGGGATTATACCAAGTCAGTACCTACAAAAAAAAGGAAAAAAGCGGAAAATGAAAAAAAAACAGTGTGAATGTCTGTATTAAGTCCTAATTAAGCCAAATGCAGTGTAAACGTTGTTGGTGTGAGGCCTATTACTGATATGACGAGAGGAACAATGATGAATCTTTCCTGTTTCCACAGCCTTTTTATTTCCATTGCCAAGTCGGTGTATTTGGTGATCTTCTCGCTGTATTTCGCTTGGATGTTCTCGTTGTTGGGGACAGCCATTATTATTATTATTATTAGTTATTATAGTTATTATAATTGTTAGTTATTATGGTTATCATTATTAGTTATTGTTATTATTATTATTATTATTATATCTTTTGGTGTCCTTAAACGCTGCCCAATCTTTTTGTGTTTACTAAAGATTGTGCGATTGTTGGATCTCCGCAGAATTCTTGCAATTTCATCTGTGGTACCCTGAATAAAAGGTAAAACTGCACTACTTAATGGTTGAGTATCCAATACTGGTTTAGCTCTGGAATTATTATAAAACCTAATCGGATGCCTAATATTTTCAGTGTAATATGCGTCTAATTTTAAAGCTTCAGTCAGTTTTTCTGTTTCTTACGGAATTGAATTTGTATCACATTTTGACAAAGCCCTAAAGACTAATTAATCGATTGATTGTTTTTGAGATGGATGATGGTGAGAACTAAAATTTAAATATCTATTCGTATGTGTCAGTTTCCCGTAAACAGTATGACTAGGGTACCGTTCTCTTTCTTTTGTACTAACACATTCAGGAAGAGAATGGCAACATCTGACTCAATGCCTATAGTGAATTTTATATTAGAATGTTGTTGGTTTAGATGATTTAAAAATATAGTTAAATTTTTTTCTACATGAGATCATATTACAAAAGTACCATCTACATACCTAAACCAACATTTAGGTTGTAAAGGAGCAGAGCTTAAAGCAACGAATAAATAGTGCAATTTTACCTTTTATTCAGAGTACCACGGATAAAATTGTAAAAATTCTGCGGAGATCCAACATTCGCACAATCTTTAATACACACAAAAAGATTGGGCAGTGCTTAAGGATACTAAAAGATATAATTCCTTTACAATCAGAAGGAAATTATAAAATTTCTTGTTCCTGCGGTAAAGTGTATATAGGTGAACCTAAACGGTCTGCGTCTACTGGATTTAAGAAACATGAAAATGTATAAGTAAGTAACAAGTAGTTCAATCCGCTGTCGCTAAACACCAGCACACATCAGGATACACGATTAATCCAAGATACCAAGGTTCTTGCATCAGTCTCGGGTTATTATAAACGAAAAATTATTGAATCAATTGAATAATCCCAGTATCATGAGTCGATGGGCACAGGTCCATTATAAATATCTGAATTCTGCTCATCGGAGCTCTTTCAGCGTTTTGATCTTGTCCAGTGAAGATCCCTGAAGATGCCTCGTGTAATTGCAGGCGAAACGTCACAATGTAATTCCAATTTCACGTAACCCTATTAAGATATTTATTCTGTAATTATCGTTTTATTAAAGGAAATTAAATCTTGCGTTACCTAACAATTTTCTTCATCTCAAATTTTACAACAGCCCAATAAAAAACTTTTTAAATAAAAGTTGACAGAATAATAAAACAATCTGAGTTTGCAATCTTTTCATTATTTTAAATCAGAAAATAAGAATAATTTTTTAGCTGGACAAACTGCAAAAATGTATGATCAACTAAAATATAAATGTTGTACATAAAACTAAGTTCTCTTTATTTATCTGTTTAACTTCGTTTTAGAAAAAGATTCCAATTTCTGTTCCAAAGACTTTTACGACTCCGGAACCTTTTAAAAAGAAAATACCAATGTTAATATAACTATTGGTTCCATCCGTTACACTTATTTAATAAGTTATATATATCACATCAATATTAAATAGAAAATAATACCAAAACTTTCCCTTATTAGAGGAGGTCATATAATTTGAAAACTAAAATTTCGAAAGTTTGTTTACTGTTCCATAAATACTATAATTTATGTAAAAAGGGATCTGATATGTCTCGTCCGTTCACATGGAATGGCCGTTTTATCGTTATTAAATTGTTTTCTAAAAAAACGGTCCATTTTCTTTACTCGAAAATTTTCTTGTTATCAGTTTTTTTTCGTATTAGGAATAGTGAAGTGTGATCCAATTTTGTTCAGCACATTGTCATTTAGTAACACATATATACTGTGTTTTGAAACATTTGTTTTGAGTGCAATTTTGTTGCACTATTGGATTCGATTGGATTCACACTAAGATTTTACCAGTTTCTACTTATGCCACACTTGATTTTTGGGGTATAATTTAAGATACATTAATTAAGTTGTTTTTATGCTGATTTTTTAATCATTTTGTTCCGTCAAGTTGAATTCGTACCATTTTTTTCTTATATCACATTTAATTTGTTTGCAGAATTTGAAGGTAATTAAATAAAATGTTTATTTAGGCTGATTTTTTTTTAACAATTTATTTGTCCGCCATTCTGTTCCACCATCTTGAACTCGTACCACAATTTTACCAGTTTATTTCTATATCACTCTTAATTCTTGCGCAAATTTTGAAATTCATCTAATTACCAGTTAATTCCCATGTAACACTTGATTTTTGTGTAAAGTTTGTTCCTCCATATTAGATTTTCACCAAAATATTACAAGGTCATCTCCATATGATAATAATTTTTGACCAAAGCTTGAATACAATCGGATAAGTAGTTTTTTAGCTGATTACAGACAGAAAGACAGATCGACGGAATCCAGAAAACAAATTTTTGGCATTTAGATAAGCTAAAACATGAAAATATGTAAAACCTAGGAGGGTGATTTTTCATGATTACAAACATTTACCTACCATTTTATTCCGCCATTGGACTTCACGTACATTTAGTTATAGAAATAGCGCGTGCATATTCTTCCTATTTTGAGGTCTTTTGAATAAACAATCTAAATGGGGCTTTATGAGGCTATGTATGTAACAACGCGTCAATTATTCTCAGTCTGTCAGTTTATGCTGCATTTAAGGTTATGCACGAGTCAATACTGGATAAAGGTGTTTGTAGAACTAAAACAGAGTGAAAACTCGTTGGTATCGATACTAGGATTTTTACAACTGTCTTGTGCGAAACCTTCATTTTATGCAAACGCTATTAGTTAATCAAAAACAGTTTAAGAAATAGAACCCTCTATCAAAACATCAATATAACCGAAAGAAATCTCTATAGTCTAGAGTACGAGCCAAGCGATTAGCTACTTACAAAATAAGCAAAACACCTTGACAAAATACCTGGTTATTTAGCAAGAAAACCGCTATTTGTAGATGAAGCGGAGCATCTTTCACAATACACTTACAAGGATTTGCAAAAATATTGAAAGTTCTATCCATATTCTTATAATCGGAAAACCGATCAGTGAATTGCTCTGACAGTAGTTTCAGTTCCTCAGCATAGCGACCGTATTCAATATTTTCGTGACTGGATAACGTTAAAAACTGAAAACAGTTTTTACTTCTCATTTGTGACTTTTGTTTTGAAAAGCTTTAATATAACTGTACAGCTGATTTACCAATTGCCCTTGTTTTTGAAGCTTTAAGTTCAGGTCGTTTAAGGGTCCTGTGATTTCGATAAAATCAGCTATTTCTTTTTTATTTTATTCATTATGTTCTGAAGAAAGTTCATCCAAAAATGCTTTAAACTGACGATGGTTAAGACCGCGGGATCTAATGAAATTGATGGTACTTACTACAACTTCCATAACGTTCTTCAGCCGAATGGACTTAGAGCACAAGTTTTGTTAATGAATAATGAAATGCAGAATTATTAAATCACATTCTTGCACATTCATAGCGGTTGCTCTTTCCTTCAGAATTCCGATAAAATCTTTTCATTTTTTTAATTTACACCACTGCAAAACATGTTGCTCAAAAGTACTTTGCACCTCGGCAAAAATATTTTTTCCAGTAGTGGTTCCTTGTAGTAGCCGTACAGCCAGTAATTCGTCTGTTACTACAAATTCTTCATCAACACCTCATATAAAAATAGCTAACTGAGCTGGTCAAATAAATCGGATTAATCCAAAGCAATCGAAAATGCTCGAAAATCAGCCAATCAGTCAATGTTTTTTTTTATATCACTAGCCATCATATCTATACGTCGAACAACAGTACGTCGCGATACGCTCACTTTCTCAAATTCTTTCTTCTTTTCTGGGCGCAAAAGTTCTACAGCATCTACTACGCACTCTTTAACGAACTCTCCCTCAGAAAATGACTTCGATATTTTCGCTATTTTGGAACTAACTATAAAACTAATTTTAACAACACTGTCTAGATTTGTGAATGGAACATTTGTTGCTGTTTCCCTAAATCGGTAATGAATTTTTTAATTTTATCCTTTCTTAACTGGTATATGGTAATTTATATTGAGCGAAATGCTTGCTAAAGTAATGCTGCTTCATATTGTATTCTTTTAAAACGATAAAAAAGTATTCATCAGTCCATTTGTTTTGGAATTGACGACATTCTGTGTCCACTTTCCGCTTTTTTAAACCAGACATCTTGATAGCTTTTTTTCTTCTGAGCTGAATTTACTTGAATATTTCCCGCGTCTTTTCTTAACAGTTGTTAAGAACTAATGAGTTGATACACGCGCTGAGCGGTTTATATATAACCCGCAATAAGCAACTAGAATACTCTCGAATCGAGAGTCTCGATCGTACTCCAGTATGCGATCTCGGAGCGCTTCAAGGTCATCTCTTTGTCTCTTTCTAACGACTATTTCTGACTCGATGTGTGACAGTCCACAGCGTAGGCTTAATCAATTATTTATCGATTTTAGTCTTTACGATTTGAAGAATACAGTTTTAGGTTGGTTGACAGTAATTACAAATAAACTATGTGTGCTAAATCTTTAATTTTTTTGCACGTGATTTGAAATTTCTGAATTTCTCGCGGGACTAGGGGCCGGGGGTTGCTCATATATGCTCTACACAGCCCAAGTAAATAAGGTCCATGTAAACATCATGTAGAAAACGCGGTAAGAATCGGCGTAAATCACATCCCTGGTACAAACATTAGTACACAGGCTAAGGAGGGTTCCCCAGAAGTCGTTCCCCAACTTATAGGTACTTTGCCTTTATTCCTTTTGAAATAACTGAAAAATGAATGTGAGACTTTAAGTCAAATTTGAATCTACCGTATTTCGAGACGCCTTTTATATTGGAAACACTGCTTACTCTCAGCAAGGTCAAGCGTACAGTGACCTAGTCAATTTATTAATTAATAGTCTGGGCAAAATATGGTTAGGAAAAACTTAGTCTTTGACAATATATAAATCTTGCAGTTTAGTACTATCTACCTCTTTTTCAATTAAGTCATAGTTGTAGATATGGAGATTTTTTTCACTAGACTACTCGTTTTCGAGACTTTTTTAAAATTATTTTTAATCACTTATTTATTGACAGTTGAAATTATGTGAACCCTGCAAAATTGAGTATCTATATTATTTAAAAATTAAAAAAAAAATATGTTTTAAGTATTTTCACGAGCTTTAACTTTTTTTTTTTCGTTAAAAACTTTACGAAAACATCCATATATACGTCTATGATTAAGTTGAAAAATAGTATGTAAAAATGTAAAGATTTAAATACCAGTTAGGCTGTGCTAAGTCTTTATTTAGTATAGAACATAATAAAAATCTATTATTATTTAAAACATTTAACTCCCGGGTTTCTACAAGAAAACCATTAGGGGCCTACATTTGTACAAACTGGTCTTAAAATAAAGCAAATATTAATACGGTTAATTTTTACATACTTAATAAACTCTGTGTGTAATATTCTTTATTTTCCATCCAGCCTGGCTTTTTTGCGACTCCGAGAATATCTACCAATAAACATTGTTATAAAAACGTTTTACTAAACAGGCTATATTAAGACATTAGATCCCCAAATAAATTTGAACTTAATATTCCAAATCTAACGAAAACATTATTTCAACTAAATCGTGTTAAGTTATGAACAGAATGCAATTCCAAGTGAGCTGTTGTATTTGATTTTAAAATGATAGTTACATAGAAATATGTTGAGATACATTAAGGAGTAAAAGTGGGTTGCCTTTCCGTTAAGTTTATAGGAAAGCTATTTTTACACATATATTTCTTTTGTTTTAAAAAAGTTCATCTTTTTGTTTATTGAAAAACTGTAGTCCCTCCGATCTTTAGTTATAAAATGTAGATACGTTTTATTTTAACTTCTTTTTTCAAAAAAACAACGGTTCTTTTACTATATGACAACTCGTTTTTCCAGGTCAACCACCATATTTTGTATTTGGCTAAATATCTTGCTCGTTCATTTAACTAACGAGGTTTCTGTCAGTGACCTACATCGTTTCTAAAATTGTATGTATCAAAGTTAAAACCGTTTTATTTTATAACGGGCAGGGTATTTTTAGTTTTAATGAATCAATCAATGTAAATCAAATTTTAAATGTAACATCATGCACATTTTTGCTAAAATCGCTCCTTAATCCTGATGCACTTTCTAAAATTGCCTAATTACTACAATTTGTAAACAAAATCTTATATATAAAAATACCTTTATTTTTACGCATGAAAAATTGTATAAACATATTTTACAATAAATTACATACATTAAACTAAAATAAAAAAATTTAATTTACAATACTGTTGTGTAAATATTTAAATAAAAAAATATATTCTGATCTTTATATTTGGGCAGTTCATTATACCTAATATAAAACACAGTTTATTGCTCAACTTAAAAAATATACGTAAAAAAAGATATACTAAATGCGAATTATAAAAAATAAATTTTTTCTTTCAAAAAGTAAAAAGTGAAAAAATTAATAACCCTTTTTAGAAAATAAAAAAATTGTTTTCTAACTAAAAATAAACTTTACTTTTTTAAATAAAAATTTACGTCGGTTAATACGCATTGCTGTCTATGTTTGCTAAAAATAAAAAAAAATCCTTAGGATAAAATTTTCATCACATAATAAACACTATTGGCAGTGTTAAAGTTACACTAAGAAAATTTTTTAAGGATTGTCGACTATGGTATTTTCGAAAAAAACACTAAATGCAACTTCAAAAGTTTCAATGCATATCATTAGCTACTAACTAGATGTTTTTTATTTATATACAAGTCTTTTTCACCTATACTTATATTCGTAATAGCGCTTTGATTTAAACATTTTAAGGTACCCATGTTTCAGGTTATTTTTGTCTTAATATTTATACCCCCCATCTGGCGCATACTGCTGCCCTCCACTTGGCCTTGGAGGTTGTGCAGGTGTGCTGGGTCTACTAGGAAAACTTGGGGCAGGCGGACCCGGTGCTGGAGGAAAACTCGGCCCTGTAGGTCGTTGACTCGGATAACCGGTACCTCCAGAAGGTATAGGTTGAGGTCTGAAGCTCGGTTGACCTTCATAACTTATCTAAGCAATGAAAATATGAATTAAGTATACTGCGTGTCAACGAAATTATTATACGGATGCCATTTCTTTTAATAGCAACATATCTATTTCAAATTTGGCAACGTTTACGGTTTTGCTCAGATGCGGATATTGGTAATTCAAACAACTATTATCGCATCTGATTTAATGGGGTGCTATGTCAGCTTTATTTTAAGGAAATCTATGTTTTTAAAAATTTGAATTCTACAGAAAACTCTAATATTAAAATATGTATCATAGTCAGTTAAAAACAAATTAATGTTAGGGAAAAATGGTATTATAGGCGTATATGGGGGAGGTATGGCATCATCTCAAAGCACTCCGGTTTAACCAAAATTTATTTTGAAACATTTCCTCGACCATTTTAATGGAACATCATATAGTAGCTGATTAATTTAAATTCTACTAATTTTTTTTAAATTTTTTAATAGTTAATTGTTTTTGAGATATCGGTCACTATATAATTAGTCGGCTGCATTCTAAAATTACAATAATAAAGCAATAGCCGACATTAATTTAAAATAGGTTTTATCCAAGCTGGCTAGGCAATTTGGTTTATAACATTATCCGCAGTACTTGGTGCGAAGAAAAAATTCTTAAAAATAATAACTATCTAATCATTCTAGTTAGCCATAGCCTCCTTAGACATATGAAAGTCATAAATTAACTATAATCTGTGGGGAAGTATAAACAAAAATTATTTAAAAATGTGATTAAATTTTAAATTCATCAATGCATCATGTACTTACTATGTGGCATTCCTTTAAAGCCGTCAAAGTAAATGTTTGCACCACTTAACAACACACAACTAGGTTAAATCGTAAGTCATACCTTTAGGATATAAAAATATATTTTACGGTATAACTTAGGACTGCTATGACATTTTTTAAAATATACAGTGTATATAATTTCAAAAAATTAACTTGATGGTGCTCCCGGTTAAACCAATTGGGACAGCTAGTTGTTTGAATCACTATAATCTGAATCTAACCCAGCCATATACCGCTACCAAATTTTAATTCGATATGTTACTTGCAAAGGAAATGACTGGTTGTCCAGTAGTCTCGTTGAAATCCGGTATATTCCTAATTTTATTGACATTTTTAATTTTTAATAATGCAAAACAGTTATTAACGTCAGTTACTAAACCATTAAATAAATTAAGTGTCCCTATTTACGTCAAAGAATATGTGCTGAATGGTTTAAATGGTGGCTTGAAGAAGTTTGGAATAAAAAAAGGAAATTAAAATGTGGTGTTATCTATTTAAAACGATCTTTTTATAAAACGTGCAATAAATAATTTCGCTAAAGTTTTACTGTATTTAAATTTCAAAAAATGAGTATAATATTGTTCCGTTGAATGATGCTCTTCTTGTTAATTATAAATATATGTACTAGGTTTGACATATTTATCTTTAAAAACAAAAGATAACATTTATAAGATTAATAAAACCTTAAAACTTTTCTAACATTATTTTCTCCCTTCTAGAAACTGTTCAAAATATAAGCAAAAACCATGAATATGTATGTGCATGTGTTCTGATATGTGCCTCCATAAAATTAGAATCCCTAAATGCTTTTTTAAACTATAGAATGAAGTTTTTCTGAAATTACTATCTAGATACGTTTTAATTCTGTGGTATTGGTTGTATGCTCTTTTCTTATTATGAGATTGACCCGACCCAGATTCGTGAATATGTTGGCTTGAAGAAGTTTGACTTAAAGACAGGAAATTAAAATCGTAATGTGCTAACATGAACGAACCCTAAATTTTGGTTCATTTGGTCAATGACCTCCCAAAAATTTTCAGAAAATAATAATAATAAAATAATAGTTTTAATAAAACGCGAACCTTGGCAAAAGTTAAATACCCTACACTATGAGCCGCGCGCGGCGGTTCGAATGGTCTCGTTGCGTTCCTTAGGCATAATAAAATACGCTATACTAAGCTAGGCTGGGCAGTCCGAATTGCCCTGATTACCTTAAAGCTTGACGAAAGTGCCCGAAGATTTCACAGCTACCGAGCGGCAGCCGAACGTGATAGCGAGTGGAATATGAAATCGCGATTTGGGTCATCAGCTGGTGTCGTCTCATAACTCGATCGATCGGTCACGGCATCACGTCGACATGCGGAAGTTCAATTGTTCAGAGGTCGCGCGGTCGATATTCTAACCGGATATTGTTTCGGACGTTTTTAATCGATGAAAATTGATTTATATACTGTTTCTGTAATATATATTTTTTATTTTTATGATCAATGTGTGTTGGAAATAAAATGTTGGTAGTGACTGGTGCAAAAAAATAAACAACCAAAAAGTGCTTAGGAACTTAATTTTGCAAAAATAACCAATTTCAAGGTGGTCTATAATTGAGTTGTGAATGTAGATGTAATAAAATGTCGGTAAACATTTAAACAACTAAAGAGTGCTAACGAACTTAATTTTGAGAAAATAACCGAAATCAAGGTAAGTGTACCTATTAAAGACAAAAATAAAAAGGTTAATTGAAACTTTCTCAAAATTATGTACGATTTAGCTCACTGGATATGTGGTTGTGAAGTCTCTAACTCACTTTACTGTTATGTTTGTTTGTTGTTTTTGAGGACTCGTCGGACTCATTATGGTGCAAAACCGGTGTTAAAGACTTAAAACACTTAAAAGAAAAAATAAAAAAACTTGCGTTTTCTGCAGATCACATGAAATGTTCGGTGAATTATGCTACGGTTGAAAGTGTTGATATTTGCTTATAGAAAATCCCTAAGAGATTTTAATGAAAAAAATAAAATTATACATTGTGTAAAATTTTGTGGGGCATTCGAGCTGGCACTACGTGGCCATGATGAAACGGCATTGTCTGAAAATCCAAGGTTTTTTCGAGGGCTGATAAATTTTGTTGAGGAGTTGGACCAAGAGAGACTATCCGCTTTAGCAATGTTAAGTATCGAGAAATCGTTTATAAAAGGAATGTGCGCGCATTTTTAACGAACGTGTCATTCAGCATATTTTCAATTCTAAAGAACGAAGAGTAGACCTGAACTTCAAAAAGAATTTAAAACTCAATTTAAAGATAAGATATTTATTTTTATTTTAAGTATGCCTATTTTCAAATTTGATATTGACCTCCCAATATAATTCACCATGTGCCACCACTGTTCACGAGAAACCAGATGTAACGTCATTAACTTTCATGCTAACTAATATAAGCGATTTATATATTTTTAGTCTAGAACCTTGGTGAGCCGTGCTAGGGTTCTCAGCCCGCGTCATATATAGTTTGTAGGTTCGAATCTCAGAGAAAATGAAAACTTTTTTATTTTTTAACAAAATTTATAATTAATAAAAATTTTCTTAAATTTAGGTCAGTGGCGGCTATTCAGGTGAAGTAGGTGAAGTGCTACTTCACCAGGAAAAATAAACAAGCAAACATCTAACTATATTTATTATATATCTCTTAAAATTTAAGTTGTTACATTCATTTATTCACCAAATTGGCAAAAAATAAACTGTACATCTCGAATAAATATTTTACTTGACTGTTGGCGGCATGTCTTTTTAAAACTTTCAATCGAACTTTAACAGTGGCGCAAACCGCTTCGAGTTTGCTGGAGGTGCTATGTTTAGTTTACGATTTTCCTATTACGTTGCCATGACAACGCGTTCGCGATGATGTCGAGCACATGGAAGAATAATGTTAACCAGCGCCATAGAGCGCTCTCGGTGAATTGCTAACACAGTACACTACACTCACGTGTCGTTCAGTTTGGGGTGGTTGGAATTTTTTTGCATGTCTTAGTGGTATTCCCTCATTGTTTCATCATTCAGCCAAACGAACGTATGCTCTTACATCTGCATCTACGAGGCGTATACCAACAATTACAGAAACTCGTTGGTCTTCAAATTCGACGTTAGTAAATGTGATTGTTCAAGACTGGAATATATTAAAAGTCGTCATTGAATTTATTACAAACTGTGACAAATCTGATGAAAAATCAATCCGACTTGCGAGAGGATTTTTAGGTGAGCTGAACGATTTTGAATTCACGTTTCTGGCATTAGTGTTTAATGACATTTTTTCAATCAGGGACATACTGTTTGCGTTCTTCAAAAAAATAACGCTTGACATTCATTTTTGCATATCAAATATAAAACGCTGTCTTGAGGCGGTCTGTAAAAAAATAAATGAACATTTTTCTAATACCATGTTTGATAAAGCAAATCCTATTACAGAAATAAATCATTAGAAACGTGAGCTTGCTAAGCTTTCACCTGAAGAAATTAGAGCTAAGTATAGAACCCTTTTATGAAATATTGGACCATATTTTAATGAAAATGACGCTAAGTTTTCATGACTGTGTACATTTATATGTTTGGCAGATTCTGCTAAATTTTCCGAATATAGTTTAAATTTTCCGACTGGCCCGTTCGAAAATTTGTTACAGTTATTTGGGGAAATATTTTCAAAAAGTCAACGTCTTAAAAATTAATGAAAATAAAGATATTTTAACCAAAGCATATAAAATGTTTTCCCTTATTTTGACAATACCGTCGACAAGTACTTCAGTGGAAAGAAGTTTTTCTTGCCTCAACGTGTAAAAACGTATTTAAGAAATACAATATCTCAAGAAAGACTTACTTTTCTAGGCAATATTTCAATTCAAAAGGAATTTCTGGTGGAGATTAGGGCAACTCATCCATTTTATGAGGATATTATATAAATATAAATAAATTTGCTGCTATGAAGGATAGGAGAATTGATTTAGTATACAAAATTTAGGTAAGTCGTAAAAAAATATTCTACCCCTTCCACATATAAAAAAATTCTGGAAAAAAAATTGTTGCGATATTTTCTTGCTTCATTTGCACTTCACTTACTTTTTTACCCGCGAGCCGCTACTGAGTTAGGTTAGGATAGGATTAGTTAGGTTTACTGTAAAAAAAGCGTGCGGAAGCGCGCCAACCGAATTCCGAGTCTATATTAAAACAAGGATTTTTTTTAACAAAATCTATACTGTTAAGTGAATCCCCCAATTAGATTACTACAAGTTTGTCAAAAAAACAGTCATTCACACGATTTTTCTATTTAACGTGAACCGACCTTCCGAAGACTCGTTCACGTTCGCGTGGAAGGAGCAACGCCAAATTAAACGTGATGTTATCCACTTAAAAAGTTCTTTTTATGAAACGTGCAATAAATAAATAAATAATTTCGTATGTATTTATATATATATATATATATATATATATATATATATATATATATATATATATATATATATATATATATATATATATATATATATATATATATATATATATACATATAAAGAAAAGGGAGCTGATGCCCAAGAGTATCCAGCCTAAAACATGCAGGGTTTCTGTTTATATTTTAAACGGGGTATAACCACATACTTTATTTTATAAATAAAAAAAATTAAATACGGAAGTTTTAAGATTTCATCTGAAAGTCCAAGATTTGCTAATAATTACACAAATCACATTTTGAAAATTACCAAATGAGCATTGACTTTGTTATTTTAAATGACACAGTATAATATTGTTTCGTTAAATGATGCTCTTCTTGCTAATTATAAATATTACTTATATTTAGGTTTGACATCTTTATTTTTAAGAACGAAGCATAAAATTGAAAAGATTAATAAAAACCTTAGAAATTTTGTATTTAACATTATTTTCTCCCTTAAAAAAATATGCTTGTAGAAACTGTTCAAAATATAAGCAGAAACCCTGTATATCTATGTGCATGTGTTCTGAAATGTGCCTCCATAAAATTATAATCCCTAAATGCTTCTTTAAACTATAGAATGACGTTTTTCTTAAATTACTACCTAGATACATTTTACTCTGTAGCATTGTTTGTCTGTTTTTTTTTATTCTGAGATTGACCCGACCAAAATTCGTGAATATATTTTGTGTTGATTAGAAAAATTAAAAGAGCTTTTTGAATCGATGCTCATTATCCATATTTATGATATCGATAATGGAAGAAAAACACGACATATCAATTATTTCCTTTCAGTGTTTATCAATTATTGATAAGCAGTGAATATGTCAGTGTCAGTCATCTTGAAACGTGATCTAAAAAAGCAAATATATTATTTATAGTTGATTCGGATGTACAGTTAGCATTTCCTGAATTTAAACACTAACGAAATTTTAAAATAAAATCATTTATAAAAGTACATAACTTTTTATGACCTATTTACCTTAGCATGAAATCCACTGGCCCAATTTGCGACATACTTGACAACCTGGGTCCTACCATCGGGCAACTGGACCCGGTATTCTCCGTTTGTCGTATCACCATCGTTGATAGCATTGTGAGAATAATCATTACCAAATTCGTCTTTAACTGCGTATTTAAAATCGAAAGGGTTTCCTGGTTTATGTGGAAGAAGAAGATGGTCATTCTAAAGGCAAGTAAATTATTATTTTGTATAATAAAATATGGACAAACAATATATCAAAGCAAAATGTTTTTAAAATAAATACTCGACAGGCTGTCAATTTATTCATTCAATACTTTACCGAAAACATATAGTGAGCTTTAGTAAAAGCATTTTTTATTTATCGCAATACTATATTAATTTTATATGTGTTTTTTATGTGATCATAAAAATAATTCTAAAAATAGTTTGTTAGTTCACATGAATTAATAAAAAGTTTAGATGGTTTTACACGGAAGCTTTTTTTAATAATTATTAATGGCAAATGGCAATATTATTAACTTTTCCAAGATCCTTCGACAGTAATGTATTCATGACGGGTCTTATTTTTAGTTTTCTTGTTTTTTTCTAGAATCATAAGGAATTAAAAAAAATAAATTATATTAAAGCACATAAATTGAGACTATGTCCTGCAAAGGATTTTAAATAAATCCATTTTTTAAATAATTATGTATTATTGTTTTAATTTATCCGTGTCTCCTCAACCATTTTGACTTTTCTATATATAATCATATAAAACGGTACAAAATAGTTTGTTAGTGCATATGAATTAGAAGAGTTTTAACTAGGCAAATGCACTAAGAATCAGTGCATGAAAATACAGACCTATTTCAGAAAATACACTTATCAAAGTAATTTCAATTGGCGCCAAAGCATCAAAGGAAAGGAACAAATAATTGGTAGATTCATCTACTTCGCCGCAAAGATGCAATTTCTGAATCCAATCCTAAGAAGATACTATTATTCATACGCCTTACAGATTCCAGTTAATGTTAAAGTAATTTCAATTGGAGCCAAAGCATCAAATGAAAGGAACAAATAATTGGTATATTCATCTACTTCACCGAAAACACGAAGTTTCTGAGTCCAATCCTAAGCAGATAATATCAATCATACGCCTTACAGATTTCAGTTAATTTATTCCATTAATTATCTTCATTAATCCAGAGCTTCTATAAATATATGCGATAATTCAATTTGGATTTAAATCACAGCGTTAATCGCCGCTTGTCTGTCGCTGTATGTATATACAAGTTTGTCAAGAGACAACCTTTGGACTAAACAAATATTTAAAAGTCAGACTGCCCGAAATTGTCTCTGTTGTCTCTAGTCCAGGTCTCTCTTTCGTCAGAGATCCATCAGTATACCAAAGATAACTCTCTAGTTTAAGAAAGAAGGGTAAAACACTCTGCCATTGCTTCCGACAGGAATGGCGACACGAAACTTCCTGGAGATTACTGAACTAAAATGATGGCCAAGCATCTGGAACAGATATAAACTATTCAGAAGTTTGATATGATACAGAAGATTTAAAATCATTCTCAGTATCTTTTTTTATCCATCAAAGAATCGATCGGGCATAGTTTTACTTTCCCATAGATAATAGCTGTAGACCAAAGAACAACATATTCCAAGTAAGCTAAACTCATTAAGTGTACTCGTTAAGTATTGCCAACCAGGCGAAATTAAATTTAGCACACCATGCACGTTGTGGCCATTGAAATTTAGAGATGGGTCTATTATAGTTTCTAAACTCTAAAGTCAGAGACATTCTACCACGTAAACCCATACTGTGGAGTTTCGAAAGTAAAATATCTTTATTGACATTATTAAAGGCTATTAAAAGATAAAAAAAGAGTTACATATTTCCCTTGGTCTAGTATAGAATAGGTGTAGGTTATGATACAGAGCTTTAGGCTTAAATTAATCCAGATGATTTTTTTTACCCTTACAAATATAATGTGGCTCTTTTTATGACTCTAACAAAGTGAAATTTATAGATCAATCAGGAATCTACTATGGGGATTTTTACCGACATAAAAAACTTTTTTCCAATGAGTTCCTATTGAAAAATGAACCCTGGGTGGCATTAAAAAACTTGTAAAATATGCAAATTATTAAATAGTACAAAATATTGCATTGCCTCCGCTTTAATTGAGAGAAAGCATCCCGCCAGGCATTTTTTAAAAAGTATACAGATTTTACAATGTAAATTTCTGGTAAAGGCTGACTTTCTAATGCTTTCACAAAAAAATAAAGGTAAAATGATTAACCCTTCTTTCTAGTTTAAAAATATGTACAGTTTTCTTTATCTAGATATCATGCTTGGACATGATTTACATTAAACTTATAGTCTGAAACATAAAACCTGACATTATCTAAAATCATCAGTGGCTTGGAATGCTAATATATAAAAAATATATAGAAGGTGAAAAGGGCGCGAATGAAAATTACTGCTTAATTTTAGGCCAATCAAAGGTCAATGATGTTGACTAATATTACGCAGAATGATCATTATAATTTTAAACTAAATAAGGGTAGGTCTCTTTGACATTTTAAGAAAAAAAAAGATAATTCTGTAAAAACAGTTGGTTAATGGGAATTCTTTGTGATATTTTAAAAGCGAACACTCGCAAGAGATCATAACTATAGATAAACGCAATAAAGGTTATTTGTTCAGCCATATGTATGTACAGGATGCTTTTGCTACCAGAGCGATTCCTATATTAAAACAAATAATAGAGTTACTCAATGTTGACTGTCTGTCTAAAGTTAAAAAGTTTCATTTGATTTTAAGTAGTATTTAAGGTAAATTAGGCAAACATGCTAACTACAATAATGTACAGTTTTTATACTACCCCAATTCTAACTCAACTTTGATGAAGTACTGCATATTGCGAAAAATGCCCATACGATTTGACAAAAATATGCTTTAAATATAACTATAAATTAAGCTACCATCTTAAGAAACACACTTGTTTCAATTGGCAACAAATTTAAAATATACAGGTTCTCTAAAAAAAAGGTTAGGCTGCTACTGCATTTTGTTTATACTAGAATGTAGTACGAGTATACATGACCCTATCCGTAGTATACTATTTGTACACTTTTTTATTCAGACGAGAGCTGTTAGGGGTAAAAGGTTCTTTAAAAAAAAGGTTAGGCTGCTGCTGCATTTTGTTTATACTAGGATGTAGTACGGGTGTACATGACCGTATCCGTAGTATACTATTTGTACACTTTTTTATTCAGACGAGAGCTGTTAGGCGTAAAGGAAAGGTGCGCGGAAAGATAGACTAGAATCACCCTTCGAATTCAGTGTTCCGATCTCGTGAAGTAAATATTGTTGGAGATGGTTCGTGTAATCAAAGACGAAACGTCCGAAAGTGATTTTATTTTGACACGGTCTAATCTTAAGAACCATGATTTCTTAATTGACATTATATGTTTACCATTATACAGGATGTTTCCAAAGTTAACGTATTCCTCTCATAAGAAATAAAGTCCGAAAACCTGATATTACATTGCTTCTTAAACAATCTACATAGTATTAAATGATTTAAAAAATTATCGTTTGTGATGTGAACTTTCCATGATTTGGAATAGTTCATCAGACATTTTTTTACCATTTACTTCAATTTCTGCTGATATAGCCTTAGTTGTTTAAGTATCCATACTGCTTTTTTCATTTTACAATTTCACGTATGACATGTACTAAGTTGAGCTTCTTGTTGGAACGAACCTGATTTAATTCCTGAATATAATGTTTTATTAAAAAACATACCAAAATAAAATAAATTGCAATTCTGACGAAAGGCCCTACAATTTCACCCTAAATGTTCTAGCTAGATTAGCGCTAATGACGCTGATTTTCATCCGCTCAGTCGTGATTAAGTTAATACTTACTCATTCAAATTCTGGTTTTATCTGTAAATAATATCACCCATATTCCTTCACTGCTCCTCAAACCAAGCACAGATGTAATCACGAGCAAGAAAACCTTACACTGAGTATGATACAGAATGTGGATGCAACTGTTCATGTAAAATTCTCTATACTGGTAAAAGTGATAGGCCTACTTGACCCGCATGGTTTAAGGTATATCTTTTTCTACTCAAGTTAGTACCTGCACCTCCGTTACTGCAGTTGGTGCACTTCTTTGTACAGTTTAACCTTTCTGAACAAATTTTATTTAAAATTTTGCGTTAATTTTAAAGGAGCAATCCAATATTCTAAAAAGAAAAAAACAGAACCTCTTGGTCTGTCCAATTCTCAAAGAAATTTCTTCTAGCTACCCAATAACTTTTATAACGTATTAAGTTCAAAGCAAAAACGCAAGTCAAATCATAACACAAATAGAACTCTTGCTCACAAAATATCAACTGAATAATAATTTCGGTGAAAACATAGAAATTTACTTAACTCATAAAGAAAACATAAACAATTTGCAATACAATTTTTAAACTGCAATTGTTTGATAACGATTGGAATGGAGCTATTAATGTGAAAATAAGGGTAGCATCTATGCTAATTAAAATAAATAATTCATTCAAACACCACAACAAACAAAACTCTTACATTATAAAAGTTTACTTAGTCGAACTTTTAATAAACTTCAACACCGAGCTGTCAAATATTATATTTCCGTAGAGATTTCGGAAGGCTAAAAACCCATTTAATGGGCTTTTTGCTTAAGGTTTTTCCTAAGTTCGAAATCTAGAAAAAGGTTGGAGTTATCGATTTGTAACAAAAGTACCTTTTTCGTTACGACCGTTCAAATTTTATCGACATTTAAAATAGGTAGGTATGTAGAGTTCTGACAGAAAAGTCTGAAGCATATATATATATATATATATATATATATATATATATATATATATATATATATATATATATATATATATATATATATATATATATATATATATATATATATATATATATATATATATATATATATATATATATATATATATATATATATATATATATATATATATATATATATATATATATATATATATATATATATATATATATATATATATATATATATATATATATATATATATATATATATATATATATATATATATATATATATATATATATATATATATATATATATATATATATATATATATATATATATATATATATATATATATATATATATATATATATATATATATATATATATATATATATATATATATATATATATATATATATATATATATATATATATATATATATATATATATATATATATATATATATATATATATATATATATATATATATATATATATATATATATATATTATTCTGTTGCGCTAAAAGCAAATGTCACAAGGTAAGAAGATTTTGATTTTTATTTAGGCCTCTGGCCTTTATCACTTTCAGATTATTGAAAAACACACAGTATCTTCGTAACTGCTGCCTTGAGCCCTTAGGAACTCTTAGGAAAGACAATAACTACAAAAATTTAAATTTTTTATGCCGCACTTACTTCTCCAAAAGTTTGAATAGGTGCACCCTCTCCAGTTGGTGGAGGCCTTGGCTGGAAAGGTGGAGGGGTACCAGGTCGAGATGGTTGTGTTGGCAATCTTGGTCCTATAAAAATATTTGGGAAAAATAATTCTGTTTACAATAAAACTAACAAGAGAAGCATTAAAATTATAAAAAAAGCGTAAAGCATTAAAATTATAACAAAGCGTAAAGCATTGAAATTAATTATAATTAGTTTAAAGTATGTAATGTAATGTAATGTTAAATCTAAATTTTCTAATTATATTAATTTCCTACATACAGTGTGTTTATATTGCTCTGACCAGGTATCAACTTATTTTAAACGGAAAACCCTGTATATTCATAAATATCTTAGTAGATCTTCTAAAGGTGTGCCCAACAATATATAATAGTACCTGTAGGTCTCAGATGCTAGGTTTATGATATATTGGCATTTACCTTCAAGATTTCACCTATATTTAAAGTGATATAACTCAGATAAATAAACGATTTTAAATATCTTCCTGTGCCGAAAAATGCTGTAATTGCAGAAAAGCTGCAGTGTTACCAAGTTTCGAGTTTTGATAGCTTTCTTATTAATCTTAAACGTAACCTCCCTGTATATTAACTCTCATTTAAATAGAGCATTGGAACACGAATTCAACGATATAAGATACCATGAGGTTACGAGACAACATTAATGAATAAACAAAAATTTTTTTTTGACTTTTTCGCAACTGAATAAAAATATTTAACTTTAAATTAATTCAAGCAAATATTTAATATAATTACATACCTCAACATGTAGACTAGTCTGTCTACGGAATGTTTCGATACATAATATAAACAATATTATTTAAGCAAGCATAAGAAATTATATCATTTACCTTAAGTTTTTATAGACACATAGTAGTTGTACAAATACTTTCATCCTATCGGGACTCATGTGTCTATAAAAACTTAAGGTAAATGACACAATTCCTTATGCTTGCTTAAATAATATTGTTTATATTATGTATCGAAACATTCCGTAGACAGACTAGTCTACATGTTGAGGTATGTAATTGTATTAAATATTTGCATCAATTAATTTAAACATTTTTATTCAGTTGCGAAAAAGCCAAAAAAGATTTTTGTTTGTCAATCTAAACGCAACAAATAATCTGACCTCATTTAAAAATTAATAAATAACTAATTAAGCAGTAAACTCTTTGGTGTCTATGAAAGTTAGCCGTGATAAAAGCCTTTTGTTATCCATACGACAAAGGACAGTTTTCATCTTGTGAATTAAGTGTAATATCTTGCAAAATAAGATTAAGATTTTACGTTAAATTTAATTTGAAAAGTAATATGATCAAAAAATATTTTACTTTTAATTTCTATAAAAACATCCCATTAATCACTGCGGTTGGCCTTGAACGCAAATATAACAAATGTGTATGTCTTGCCCAGGCCAACTATGGCAGAAACAACATCTCTTGGTGTTTAATTTATTATTTATTAGGTAGTTTATATTATTTTAAACAATGATTGTTTTTATTAAATTTATCTAGTTCACTGGTTGTCAATAAGTCCGAAACGTTGACTAGTAAACCCTTGGTGTTATATATTGTTAAATTAGCTTTTCAATTTTACATTTTAAAAAAATAAGAAAATTATCAAAACACAAAATTTGGCAACACTGCACCAGCCCTTTCGATAAAAAATTAAATAATACTTACATTAGACAATTTTTCGACGCAAGCAGATTTTCAAAAATTTCGGATAACTGTTTTAGTTGCATTGCTTTAAATATAGATTTGAATTCTAAAGATACATGATAATATATCAGAAACATAGCACCTGACACTCATACTACTATAGCTTTTTTTAGAAGTTCTACTAAAATAGCTAAAAGTTAATACCTGGTCAGAGCAATATAAATATCTTGTATACATAAAAATAATATAATTTAAAATTTTAAATTAAACCGATTGGCTTTTATATTCATTTTTTCATACATACAATTTGAGATAAGGTTGTACGTCACCATACGCGGGACGCCCTGTACATTTATAAATACATACTATACTTAACAGAAAATTTTAAATGTCTATTATTAGAAGGTCATTTACAGACGAAAATAAATATTAGATTTATATTGCACGAATTTACTTCAAACTTACTGGTTGTAGGAGGACCATAACTAGGGGCAGGACCAGTGGGTTTGAAGGGTGGAGATGTTGGTCGTGCAGGTGTTGGAGGTCTGTAAGCTGGTGGCGGCCTCGACGGCGGTGGTTGTGGTCTTGGAGGTTGAGGTCTTGGTGGCTGTGGTCGGAAAGGTGGTGAGGTAGGAGGTCCATAGGAGGGTTGAGGACCTGGCGAGCGACTAGAGATAACTGGAGGCCGGTAAGGGGGTGGACTAGGTGGACGGTAAGAAGGCTGTTGTACGGGAGGTGGTAAGTAACCGGGCGCACGAGTTCCTGTAAATAAAAATACATTAAAGTATTATGAGGTAAAATGAAAACTAAGGTTACGAAAGCGAAAGGTTGCAATCATAAAGCGAGTGCCAACAGCGCAGACTTTTATTTGGAAAGCACTAAAATTCATTTTGGGCGCTGTATAGTAAATCAAGAGGCAGTTTCATGCATCCTATTAAAATTATCATTAGAGTAAATAAGACAAACGTATGATACATAAGAAAAATAAAATTTTCTTTTTATGTCCACTATATGAACACAGACGAGCTTTTTAACGTTTTATTCGACCACAAAGCCGTATGCGAGAGGCGGCTCGCATTCTTTCATTTGATAGTTATTTTTTCAATCCTTTGTAATATAAACTCCTATTATCAAATTTGTTATACATAATACAAATTTTTTGTTATTCTTTGTTATTTGTTATAATGTAATTTAACAAACTTGAAAAGTATGTTGAATAAAATAATTCATTAATAAAAAGAGTGAATGGTGAATGCGAAGGAAAAGTTCATGCCGTCCATTTCTTGCGGTTGTAAAGATTTTGTATAGATCCAAGTTTTAACCAAAAATAAGTTTATAATACATTTTCGTGTTTTTATTCGCTCACAATAAGTGAGGATTGGTTTGTCGTAGACTTTCCTGAATGTTCTATGCTTATGTTGTGTTCAACGTAGTCCCCAAAATAGTTATCAGTCCGCCTTCCTCAAATCCATATGATAGAATATCTTTGCCCCCCCGTAAAAAAATCACGTATTAATTTGGAAAAAATTACGACATTTAATTTCTATTAAATGTTAACAAAAATCACTGGTGATATAGGAATAAACTGTTAAAATTTTTTTCTTTATTGCTAATTACTTGAAGTTGAATTAGTTGAAGGTCAATTAATTGAGTGTTGCACAATCATAGAATTTTTGTAGTTAAATCATTCAAGGGAAACAATTTAAAAGACATATTGTTCCAAGACCGCAAATCTTAAAACAAGAATGAGAAAAAATCGCTAAATTTCTTTTCACAGGAACTTCCGTCGTTATGATTTTCTTCTATGTATTAGGAATAGTGTATATGTATTATATATACTGTCTTTTCGAACATTTTTATTGGACGCGATTTTGTTCCATCATATTGGATTCCTACCAATATTTTACCAGTTTCTTTCTACCTATGCCACACTTGGCTTTTGAGCATAGTTTAAAATAAATTCAATAAGTAGTTTTTAGATTGACGCATACCGTCATTTTGTTGTCATGTTGAATTCGTACCAGTTTATCAAAATCAAGTTAAATCAAAATTTAAAGTCAATTGAATAAAATTTTTTACGTTGATAGTTTAAAAAATTTATATTGCCGCCATTTTGTTTCGTCATCTTAAATCCGTACCACTACTTTACCAGTTTATCTCTATATCACACTTAATTCTTACATAAAAACTGAAATTAATTTAAAAAGTAGTATTTTCAGCCTGATTTTTTAAATATTTTATTATGCCGCTATTTGGTTTTGCTATCTTGGATTCATATCAAAATGTTACCAGTTTATTACTATGTAACACTTGATTTTTAGCAAAATTTAGGATAAATTGGATAATAAGTTTTTTAGTAATAATTTCCCTAACATTTGTCAGCTATATTTTTAGTTTTTTCCAAAATATTACCAGGTCATCCCTATATGACCCTTAATTTTCGACTAAACTACGAGACAGACCGACAGACAAACCGACTGAAGTGATAAAACATGTTTTTTGGCATCTAAGAACAGTAAAACGTGAAGATATGTAAAACCTGAGAAGGCGATTTTTTTCACGATTGCAAACATTGTATTTGGCCGTTAATTTGTTCCGCCATCTAATTACTAATGAATTAGTAAGTTATATATCCCTATACTGCAATTTGAAATCAATCCATTAAGTAGTTTTTTCAGGCTGAATTTTTAAATATTTTATTAAGCCGCCGTTTTGCTCCGTCATCTTGGAATCGTACCAAAATTTTACCAGTTGATTTGAACACAATATTTTGATTGAGTTTGAATTGAAAATTGAAATAAATTGGATAAATAGTTTTTTATATATTTTTTTTTAACATTTCACTAGATCACCATTTTGTTTCGTCATATTCAATTTTTACCAAAATATTACCAGGTCATCCCCATATGACCCTCAATTTTTTATTAAAATTTGAAGTCAATCGGGTAAGTAGTCTTTAAGCTATGACGCGAACTGAGAGACAGACAGACAGACATACCGATTGACGGACCGATGGAATTAATAAAACATATTTTTTGGCATTTAGGCATGATCTAGAGACGCTAAAACATGAAGATATGATGTAAAACCTGAGAGGGTGATTTTTTCATTATTACAAACATTTTACTTGGCCGCCATATTGTTCGGCCTTCTTGAATTAGTACCATAATTTTACTAGTTGATCTCTATACCACAATTAGTTGTGGCACATAATATGAAATCAATCCATTAAGCAGTTTTTTCAGGCTGAATTTTTAAATATTTTATCAAGCCGCCATTTTGTTCCACCTTCTTGGATTCGTACCAAAATGTTACCAGTTGATTTCAACATAACACTTGATGTATGTGCAAAATTTGAGATATATTGGATAAGTAGCTTTTTAATAATAATTTTTTAACAGTTCACTAGGCCGTTATTTTGTTTTGCCATATTAGATTTTTACCAAAATATTACCAGATCATCCCCATACGACCCTTAATTTTTGACCAAAATTTAGAGTTAATCGGGAAAGTAGTTTTTTAGCTATGTTCCGAACAGACAGACCGACGGAATTGAGAAAATATGTTTTTCGGCAACTAGGAACCTCGAAATGTAATGATATGAAAAAAATCCCAGAGGATGATTTTTTTTGACAATTACAATACTTCCCTTTTACGAAGGAAGTAAAAAAGGGAGACATTAATAACTTAAGAACCAATATAAACCCAGACAACAAAAATTGTCACTTATTATTCTTATGTTTGGTTTGCTCGAGCTCTTACAAGATTAATTTCATGCTTTTCAATGACTTTTTTCACTAAAATGTCATAAAAGCCTAAAAGCCATGAAAAACTCGTAGAATGTTTGCCATGTTGAAAACTAAAGTATATCCTAGGCGTCCTTGTAAAATGGGCAAATCCAGCGAAATACAATATTCTTTGATGCAAATACCAAAAATAATGCGGCAGAAAGAACTTACTAGATACGAGATTGATTTTTTATATCTAGAAAAGAACCGTAAACGTAATTAGACAATAAAGAAAGGTTAACACAAGAGCTTTCGCTATATTATGCTCGATTCGTGAAACAAGAACTCGCATTATTAATAAGTTTAAGTTCATAAATGATTGGGACATTAAGGTTGTAGCGTTAGCAGTGAATGTTAATTTAAAATTCAAGTGCGAAATAAAAAATGTTATAAAAAAGTTGCCAAACGATAACTTTAAAACTAGCTGAGAAGGTATAGGATCAAATTGTTGGGTTAATGCAGGAGTATGCTATGTCACATTTAGTAGTTTATAGTACACTAGAGAATAAGAATTAGATATCTCTGATACATCTTATGTTATTCTCTTATTGGTTTATTGTTTTGAATTTATATCGAACTAGGATTAATAAATTTTTCTTTAAAGAAAACAAAAATATAGGACATAGGATACGTTTGTACATATTGAGAGTGACAACCCATATCTAAATAAATTGACTTAAGTATTACAAAAAGAAACCTACCTTGAGGTATTATGCATTATGCCTCAATGTGCATATTCTTTAAAATTAATTAACGTAGGCATTGCTAATGGATATTCGACTGCTATTATTACCTGTATTTAATTTTGGATGGTTAACCACAGACTAACAACAATACACTTAGAAAAACACGGCCAACTAGTATTAGAATTAAAGGGTTTCAGGCAGAACAGAACCAATACAGATCATCTGGTAGGTTTCGGCATGGATATATAATGCATTTAACAAAAATCTTATATCACATCATCATTTTTAGATATAACTGGCATTTCTTAAACATATACAAACAAAATAAAAAACTATATTTCACCTTCAGTACATATTAGAATATTTGCTGATGACTTCTTCATATATCAAGAAACTAACACTAACCCTAACATCCAAACATGTTTAAACAAACTACCTGGGTTAAGTTCCAAGGACTTACCTTCTCTTTATGAAAATTAGTGCACCTTTGCAGACAAAACTGTCAAAAATAGAGCACTGCAAATACAAATCTAAACTACAAAAAGTAAAATATGTATTCTGTACTAACCAATTCTCTACAAAGGAGGTATTATTATCATCACAGATTAAGAATAGGACACATTTAAATTACTCACGAATGTTTGCTCAATGTAAAGGGAACTCCAACCTGTAATACCTGGAATGTAAAATTCTCCATAACACACCTATTCGAACATTCCAAAAATTGCGCTCCTCACATATTCATTATAAAGTATCCAGAGTATAGAGTGAATAAAAATATGTTGAACTACACATATTTACCAGAACTAATAGGATTCCTTAAAAACACAAACTGGTATAAATAAATATATCACTGTAAAATAATTAATATAATAAAAAATCGGTAAGTTTTCTTTACCCGGAATTTCCTTCATATTAGACCCAATTTACTTCCGCACATAGTTATTTAATAACACAAATATATATATACTGACTTTTGAAACATTTTTATTCGGCGCCATTTTGTTCCCCATATTAGATTCGTACCAATATTTTACTAGTTTCTACCTATACCCCATTAGATGCCTTTATATAATTTAAAATAAATTGAATAAGTAGTTTTTTACCCTGATTTTTTTAAAATTCCATTACACCGCCATTTTGTACCTTCATGTCGAATTCGTACCAAATTTGTAGCAGTTTATCCCTATATCATATCATAATTTTTGTCCAAAAATTAAAGTCAATGGAATAAGAGGTTTTTTCACAGTCATCTTTTAAACAATTTATTTGTGCGCCATTTTATTCCGCCATATTAAATTCGTAGACAATTTTTACCTTTTTATTATATTTATATCACACTTAATTCTTGCACGAAATTTGAAAACAACCTAATAAGTAGCATTCAGCATTCAGGCTGATTTTTTAAATATTTTACTAGGTGCTATTTTATTTTGCCATCTTGGATTCGTATTAAAATGTTACCAGTTCAATCTAATATATTTGATTTTTGTGCAACATTTGAGGTAATTTGGATAAATAGCTTTTAGACCTCCTTCAAAAATTCTGTAGACTATAATCCAAAAATGAAACACGAGAACCGCAATCCCAAAGCGTCCTTCTTGTGCCCTTTCAAAAATGAAATGGTGATTTTCTTCGAACCAGTTTCTTGTATTATAGCGACTGAACATTCCCGTACTTGAAACATAATTAGCAAAACAACATTCGGCGTTCGGCTTCGTCGGGGTGTAAATGTTGAACTATGTGGCATTTATATGTGTGATACTTATATTTTTGCAATATTCTTTGAGCATCAGACTTGGATACGACAGTTTCCTCCTATATTTGCTAGCAAGGTGATGGCGTCGGTTTTACATAACCCAATACGTTTTTTTCTTTTTTCTTTTCTATCTTGTTTGGTGTATGTTTTAGAACGTGGCTGGATACATGATCCGTGCTCTACTAAATTTGGTTTAAGGCTAGTAAATATGTCTCGGAAAGGTTGCCTTCTATCTGGATATCTAATATGTTAACAAAAAGGACTCCTAAGATATTATTCTAGCCATAGCGCTTAAAATATGAGATCTTTATAAATACATTTCCGAAGCTTCTTGGCGATTTTCATTAGATTGTATGAAATAAGCCAACGTATCATACTTTTCATAATTTTTTTAGACCGCCATTATTTAAAAAAAAAGTGAATTAAATATAGTATATAGTTAAAGAGAAACACCAAAACAACAAAAATACTTCATTAATAATCAAAAACGGACAAAACCTTTTTGCTTTTTGTTCCAAATTAATCACAACCTGCTACCTACTAATTGGACACAAAAGAAAATTATAGAAACTCTCCAACTTTGAGCTTGTTTTTCAAAATAACTTCATACATGTATATATTTTTGAATATCCGGAATTATTTCTAATAAATATAAATGACAGGGTGTCCCATTTAAAAAATTAAAAAGGATCCGATAACTTTTTGACCTGATCCCGTATACTTATTCTGAAAGTGGCACTGAATTTTACAGAGAAGTCATATAAGGAACACTTTTCACCTCTTTAATAAGTGATCAGATAGCTGGAATACAAGGGGTAACTGAAGATTCAACATTTTCAAAAACACTCTGTATATCAAAAACCAAAAAGACCATTCTGCTCGCGCCATCTTTAATTTCATAAAAAAGTAGCATATGCCGCAAATGCCTCAACTCTCTATCTTTAAAAAAAAAGGGAGATACCCCGCAAAAGTTCCAAAAATGGGATACCCTCTACACAGATGTGGTTAAAAGTGCCAAAAATGGGATACCCTCTACATATATGCGGTTATTCGCCAACACATTTGCCTGCTTTAAGTCGGCCCATAATACCGACATCAATCGCAAAAATAACGAATACTGAATAATTGCTTTAATAACCCGTCCATACTAGTGGGAAATCGCCGATTAACGATTAATCGTTACTCGCTCTTCGCCGAATGCCAAATGTGTAGCCTCGGTTCACCCACACATGGTTAGAATCAATATCAGCTATACCTCACAACTCAGGATAAACCGTCTCAGATCAGGCATAAAATTTACAGATAGATATAAATTCTTTTAAGTTCGTGCTTAACTATAACGTACCCTATAACTTATATCAAGGACAAGGAAAGAAATATTTGTCGTATGAAATAAAAATAATAGTACCTATTACACATAACGTATATTTATGCAGTCATCATTTTAGATGTTTTAAATTAATTTACACCTAACCTAAGCTAAACTGTAGTTAAAATTCAAATATAATATTATAGACAAATGAGTAGCCCATATGCAAAATCCGTTATATGCTCCATAACAAATTTTAGGCTGTGAAAGAAAAACGTATAACTAATTAAACATTTGTTGTAGAAAATGTTTTAATTATGGAAAAAATTGGAAATAATTATTACAAATCATTGAGATAGATGCGTATAATCTCTTAAATACCGGAATTTAGTTATTTATGTTTATTTTTTTTAATAGCATGTTTTTCAAAAATATTACGTTTATAGCAGGTTTTGCATGTCATCATGCCGCCATATTGGTTTTTAATAAGTAACAAAACCCGCTATTTTCTATTACTTCGGGCATGTTGAGATCCTGAAGTAGGAGGGAAGTGATGATACTGCAAAAAAATATTAAAAATACGATTAAAGAAATAAATACTCCATAAAGTGAAGAACTATTAAGTTTAATAAAACAAGTAGAATATAAAAGAAAGTCTTACTCTAAAAATAAAATCAAATCTTACCCTAAAAAAATTAATGTTTAAGTCTGGAACTCGGCGTCATCCTCAGGGAGTTCAAAGTCACTATTAATGGTGCGGTCATTGTCCACATCATTATTGTCAGATATAGAGGCTGTATCAGTTTCCTCCGTACCAGAAAATATGTCGTTATAGAACTGCAGCTTTTCTTTCTCCTTCCAGTTTTCACCAAAGTGTAGAATGATCAGTTTTTTAACGTCGGTAAGCTTTGCTGGTTTAACATCAACTCCTCTTTCAACAACTTCGACATGGTTGTTATTTTGAAATTTTTTTCCTCTCTTGCATATAGTTTTAGGCTCACAGCAATCAATATTATAGAATGGATCTTCTTGTACTAATGCAGTTTTGCCTGATTTACTTCGGGTGATGAAGACTTTCTTTGCTTGTTGAAATTTAAAGTGCCATTGTCCTGGCTGCTTAATTGTATTTTCGGAGTACGATTTCCAGTTCTTTACAGGACAATTATTTTGTCCTAAGTATATGCCTTCCGAATATTTGCTTATTACATCAATGTAGTCTTTGGGGCCTTCGATGACATTACGTACCTTAAATTCTCTTTCCAATTTACCAAATACCCGATCTGCCGGAAGAAATGAATGGCCGACAATAGGAAACCAAATCTCAATTCTTCGATATTTTTAGGGGCTTCAGATAAAAACCAAGAGCACAACATTCCTAACAAAAAACTGTTTTTGTTTTGTCCTCCACATCCATCGGAGAACAATCTTATGAGCGACAGATCATTTAAGTATGAGTTGCACAGTCTGTTGTGTAAGGCTGATGCAATTTGGTTGCAGCCTTTTGCAAATTCGTTCTCGGTCCACACATAGCTGAATGTGTTTTCCTTGTTTTGGGAGGACAGTGATGCACCTTGACAGATTGTGAAGTTATATAAATATAACTGGCGAGAATAATACGCCGCCTGATCTGGAACTTTTGGGAGGACCAAATTTTTTTGACATCGTAACATAACGTTAATGAATTTTCAACTTCTAGACGAAGCTTGTCGTAGAAAGCATCTGCACGCTTCTTGTGGTATTTCATGTTGAATTTAAGTGTATCTCTTTTGTTCTTGTCCTTCTCTTTTTATTTTATTTTCAAAGCTGCAACAGACGGAACACTTATCGGAACATGGACTGTCAAAACTTATATTGAAACATTCATTAAAAATGGTTCTAAAGTATTCGTAAGTAACAGAAAGGTCTTCAGTAGGATACTTTTCATTATACCAAGTCCACATTTTTTTTGTGCTGAGCTCACTTGGCAGATATTGTCGTTTTGTATGTTTGCCACGAAAGTCATTATATGACTTTGAATGGGTTTGAATGTTTTAATAAATGCCTTAACTGCGCCTCGCCGTGCTTGGTACTTTAAACTTTTGCGATCGCCTCCTCTTGTTTCTGTAGGTGTCCTACCAGATTCCAAAAATTTTTGACACAATCTGTTTACCCTATCCCGCTTTTCTTGGAGAATGCTCAAAAATGCCGCTCGACAAACTCTAACATTATCAGTAACCCCACCTCTTTGTTTCGGAAGAACGAAACAGGTACTTATATTTCTTCTTCTATCCAAGTCTCTAGCGACGCATGTCTTTTTTGGTGATTTAGTGTAAACATGTTGTAATATATAATTTTTTTCCACTCTAAACTCGGAACTTTATAATCTTTTTGATGAATTTTTCTCACATCCTGCATTGACAATTCATTACACTGGAAAGCAGATGCCTTATGTTCGCAATTGGGTTTCTTTGGCAGTCCTTTAGGTAGTTGCCTATAACAAAAAAAATACCCTTAATAGAAATAAGAAATATAATATAATAAACTAGGAACCTACCTAGTTTTTTTTTGCTATATTTCTCTTCCATGTTTCAGGGCACCTTTTTCTTTTTCTTGAACGTGTAGGCTGGGTTTTAACAATAACCTCACTATCACTAACATGTTCTTCACTATCAGACATTTTCCAGACAGTTCTTCAGCAATTTTTGTAAACGTAAACAAATAAAAGCACCTCTAGATTCAACCAAAACATTTATTGCAATTTGTAATACGTATTTGCAATAGTAACTACATACAAATTCCGCGAAACCATAAAGTAACTGGTTTTGCAGCAGTATTCTCGATAGATCTAGAGATCATTATCGTATATAACGCACTTTGCACGCGTTTGAACATTTAGCTGATTTTGCATCTGTTTACCTTGAGCATATAGCGGCTTTTGAAAATGTATGCATTCTTTTGACTCAATTTTAAATAGGATACAGCGCGTCTTGCAGCTTAAAATGTGTTCAGATAGTTAGCTTTGACCTTTTAAAAGACCATGTTGCCAATAAATTTAATTTTTTTGGCATATAGCGGGTTTTGCATATGGGCTACTCAAATTTAAGACACGTTTAAGGAAATGCTTGAATTATAGGGCAGAATTATATTCCATAAAGCTCTACCAAGAGGCTTTGGAAAGATCAGTGGTCTACTCAGGTCAGAAAAATCAGGGCTATCTGACGTGAGATATACAAAATAGCGCCTTTATCAAAAACTACGCGATTAAAATTGGTCCTCAGGTTATGGGATTCCTAGTAAAACAGTTCAGGTTAGGTTAAGTTTAATTTAATTTAAAACAAAAACATTGACGAGTGGATGAATGAATGTTTATTATGTTAAAGATCTTTTTATTTTCATTTTATTTATTTGATTTTCTTCCTTTACGCATGATATTAACTTATAGAATACGTTGTTACCTGTAAAATTTATGCTCCAGTTGAGAAGGGTTATTCGGTAAAAATAAGTAAGCTGTTTAATGCAGTAAATAATACAATTAAGTAGTGATGTCATTTAAATTAGACTACAGTATTTTTATTCTTTTTAATAATTGTTTTACTGTTAAAAAGCGGCTTGCGGCCAAAAACTTTTTTGGAAGTCATCTTGTTCTATCACCTGCTTTTCCTTGTTTTTTTTTGTTATAAATATTGTTACTATTTTGATTATGTATATCTTGAATATATGCCAGAGGATCTACTTAAATCGATAATTCTTTAACTTTCGCGTTTCTTTTTCTTATTATAGCAGTAGCGTTATTCTTAAAACAGAAATCGCCGTCACCGTTTTAAGAATACGGCGGTTGATGTTTAATGTCTCATACCATAAGAATGGTTTCGCCCACTACTTTTTGCAACATTTGGTTGTATAGAAGTCTCCAAGTAAGTCTCCTGTTGCTAGTGATAATTCTTACCGCCTGATTATTGGTATTTTTATCTTGATCTTTATGTTGTTTCTTTTACCTTATTTATTGTTTCTATATTTACATTTTTAATTTGCATTTTAGCTGATTTTTATCTCGATTTACAAATATAGTGTAAAATTCTGTCACTTGCACAATATTTACAGTAGAAAGTGCGGTATTTTTTTATATTTTTCAAAAATAATCGAGCCACATATAAAAATAAAACGTCTAGTGTTTGATGATGTCATGTCAGTTTTTTTCCTCGTTGTTAGTTCACCCAGATGACGCTCAATAAGAAAACTATCATTCGAAAAAAGATTATCAGTTTGACCCTATGTCATTTTTATTTCCCTCGAAAATGGGAAGTATTGTAATCGTAAACAAATCACCCTCCGAGAATTCTTCAGATCCTTACCTTTCAGGGTCTCTAGATGTCGAAAAACATGTAAACTACTTACCCGATTGACTTCAAATTTTCATCAAAAATTAAGGGTCATATGGGGATGACCTAGTAATATTTTAGTAAAAATCAAACATGGCAGAACAAAATGGCGGCCTAGTGAAATGTTAAACAAATTATTACTAAAAAACTACTTATCCAATTTAACTCAAATTTTGCTCAAAAATCAAGTGTTATGTAGGAATCATTTGGTAAAATTTTGGTACGAATCCAAGATGGCGGAACAAAATGGCGGCTTAGTAAAATATTTAAAAACTACTTAACGGACTGATTGTGGTATACAGATGAACTAGTAAAACTGTGAGACTAATTCAAAATGATGGAACAAATTGGCGTCTAAATATAATATTTGTAATCGTGAAAAAATCATCTTCTCAAGTTTTACATATCCTCTCATATTAGCGTCCCTAGATGCCAAAAAATATGTTTAATGAATTCCGTCGGTCCGTCTGTCGGTTTGTCTGTCTGTCTGTCAGTTTACGGCATAGCTTTAAAACTACTTATCAGAGTGACTTCAAATTTTGGTCAAAAACTAAGAGTCATATGGGGATGACCTGGTAATATTTTGATCAAAATCAAAAATCAAAATTATCACTGAAAAAAATAATTATGCAATTTACCTCAAATTTTGCACGAAAATCAAGTGTTATATAGGAATGAACTGGTAACATTTTAGTATAAATGAAAGCAGAACAAAACGGCGGCCAAATAAAATTTTAAAAAAATCAACGTAAAAAAAATCTTATTCAATTGGCTTTAAATTTTGCAAAAAAATTAAAATGGTACGAATTCAACATGACGTAAAAACTATTTATTGAATTTATTTTAAATTACGCCCAAAAATCAAGTGTGGCATAATGCTACCTATGCCTAACAGAACTAAATGATTTAATAGAATGGCGACGAATAAAAATATTAAGTCAGTATATATCTGTTATGATGACTATGTACTGAACTAAATTAGGTTACACTTCACTATTCCTAATAAGAGGAAAGATTCATAACGAGGGAAGTTCCGGGTAGAGCAAATTTACAGATTTTTTATGTATGTACAACAATTAACGATGGTTTGACTAATTTGGATGAAAATTTTAGAGAATATTTAGGATATTGCCGGCGTGATCACGTAGGAAGCATATTTAAAAAGTGTAAAAAATGGCGGAATGATGCCATTTTTAAATATTTAGGCGAGCGCCGGAGCCAATATATATTGCATTCACCATATCATCAGGAAAAAAGTATGCTTGTTAATATTGTGTTTCATATAGTTTTCAAGGTTTTTAATTGCACGAAGCTCAATTTTACTCGCTTTTTAAATGTTAACAAATTTTATAATATTAATACGGTGATCCTGGAAAAAATTTATATGCAGTGGACCCAGCTTCTTATTTATTTTATTAGGGACCTCCATAATTTTGACCTAAGTTTAGGCTTTAAAATTTAAAACTTTTTATAAATAGAACTATAAATGATGAAATTTTATAAAAATAGTTCCGACTTAAAAAAATAAGCACTAAAGAAGAAAAAATAATATTTTATTCCACATTGATTTTTGAAGTCGGTGTTAAAGTAATAAAGATCGTGTCTAACTCTAATGTGGTATATATGTAGACACTCATACAAATGTCTGTTTGTGATTAAGTAATTAAGAATTAGTTCGACGCCGACATCATAAAGTAAAATTTTCAATGTAGAATAAAACATTATTTTTTATAATTTTTTGTATTAAATCATACAGTTCATACCGTTAGCTGCAAGAAAAAAAAAATTTATTTCTGTTGATTTAAGATACTCACATAAATCGTAATACTACAACTTCATATTTTAATCACATAATTAAGTCCGCTTTAATGTTGATATGATAAATAATGCTGAAGGTCTTAGAAGTCAATTTAAATTCTTATGCACATCTATAAAGTATTGGTTTTTTCATATAATGTTGTATCGTAATTAACATATCCTCGTATTTTTCTTTATCGTACTGAATCGTTTTTAATTGATTCACTGTCATGTTGTTTTAAAATGGAACGTAAATTTACTTATTTATATAAATTTCGAATACTGAGTAACTGAGCTTGATAAGTTATATGAACTACTTGTTATTTTTTCAGTTTGTTTTAGATAGATGTGTGTTGAGCCTTGCTAGGGCAGATACCCGGTCGCAGAATTCCATCTCGGTATTAAGGCCAACATAGTCGTTTCTACACACTTTTGAAATAAAATATTTGCCTATTGTGGTGAAGTTAATATCTTTTTAATGAAGGATAACATAGTATAGTATTTCTAGTCGCCACGCGCAGCACAAAAACTAGCTGCATGCTCCCTAATCTTACGATTAAACGGCGACACGAGGGTTTGATGTTTGAAATTATGAAGGACCTGATTAGAAATATAATCGGTCTTTCATGCTAACAAGTAGTGCAAATAATAAAATTCTAAATGATGGGGCAACAGCCTCTCAATCACTTTTTATGGATTAAACCATAAACCATTTTGAATAATAGTCATATTTTACCTGTAGGAAAAATTTAAATTCTTAAAAAGTTCATAAAATCGATGTTTTGAGTTAAAAAAAAATCAATTTTCATACCACTAGAAAACCAGGTAAAATAATAAATTTAAAATTTTATAATACCAGACAATATACCATAATGACTGCTGCCTAATAGGAATTGGTAATATTATTAGAATTAATGTTTTGAGTGTGGCTGTGTTGACATTTTACACTGTCTATCTAGCAATTTAACTTTAATTTGGGTTATTGCACTATGTTCATTTTAATCCTCCGTACTCAAAGAGTATATTAAAATACTAGTTTCATAAGATATGATTTTATAGCAAGAGCCCTAGGTTAGAAAACGAGCCGCAGGCGAGAGATTAAAAAACGTTAATAAGGCGAGTTTCTGGAATAAAGTTGTTTCTGATTATAATGAGGCATTGACCTGCTAGTTTATGTACATTTATCTAAAGTTGTAGATACTCTCTGCAGAAATCAGTATATATCTTAATGTTGTGTAGCCCTTAAGATTGTGGTTTTTCTTCTTTAAAGTTTAATAGCTTGTGAAACTAGTATTATTATTATTATTATTATTATTTTTATTATTATTATTAACATTTAATGTGGAGTTAGAATTTATATAGCAACAATCCTGTGACTCACACAAGCGCTACGTGGAAGTTTGAAAAGGAAAAGATGACCACTCTTCGCATCGGCACGGGCAGTGATCGTCAGCCAAATGCAGCTTTCTGCATAGTCATCACTAGTTGTTCAGGTAAGTCTCTGCAAGCTGGTCTCTTCTTTAAATCAGAAAGTATGAAATTCTTCTCACCTCATAAAGCGCCGACAAGGAGGACCAACATTTGAAAAAATATTCTAGGAACTTTTTTTCACACCATGACCAAAACGTTGCTTTCGTCTGGGCTTTAAAAATCAATGATATTTCATCAATCATCTATCTAGCACAATAGGTTCGGGCTTGTTGGCTTGCAGACCTGTTTATGTCAATGGAATGCCAAAATAATAATAATAATAATTATTATTATTATTAATACTATTGTTTTCTGTTTTTGTTTTTCACCAATTGCTGATTGAATTCATCTAGCCTGGATGCACGCATTAAAAAGAGTAGATGATGTTACGAACTATCTTGAAAGAACTTTCTCACTAGGTGACAGGTAGCAAGAATTACTGCCTTCTGACTGTCAATATAAGTTCTCTTAAGCAGCTCCAATCTGTATATATATGTTTTCCAGATTCTTTAGGAGTTTTATAGAGGATATAGTGATTTGTATAACCTCTACCGGATCGAGTTTTAACATCTTGTGTATTTCTATTGCCAATCCAAGATCATAATATCGTTTACCTACTTGTATAGCCCTCACAATATCGTCATTCGGTAATGCCGCATCACCCTTTACTACATTCCCTCTTTTGATCTTCAAGGTTATACATTTGTTTTACGCTGATCTGTGTATAGGCGTTTGGTTTTAAGTAACTGCAAATCTTTCTGTATTGCTTCCGTTTATCAGAATTAGATGTTGTCGTTAATTCCATGTGGTCATTTGTAAGACTGAGTGGCGTGTACGACCTCTAGCGTAATTTTGTCATTCTATGTAGATCAGAAATTTTAGCTCTCCTGAAAGGAAATCTCTCAATTTACTTAGTTAGCTAGAACGCAGAACTATTATCTCAACAACAGCTCTTCATCCTTTGCTTCTGGCCAGGAGAGTCCTAAGAATAGATGCCTTCAGATGATGCACACTGTATTTGGTCATCATGGCTTGGGCGGTCCTTTTGATCTCCTGCAGGTCGGTTGGAGCAACTTCAGGATTCCAAAAAAATTTCTCTTAAAATACTGAACTCTTATTATTGATTTTGTTTGCATTTCCTCTAACAAGTGTGCCTGTTGGAATCCAAATTTGTGGGTTACACCGTGTTGCATGGCTTGGACTATATCTCCACTTGCCAAGATAATATCGTCTCCAATTGTTGTTCCCTTAAAGATATTTAGGATTTTACACTTGTCTTAATTATTATTATTATTATTATTATTACTGTGATAAACTCACTATTCTTCAGCAGTACTGTCATATTATTCAACGGTCTAAGCAAGATAAACATTTCTATGATAGATTAAGCAACTTGTGTACGATGTACAAGTGTTATTTATTATAATAAATTTCTGTATAGTGAGAACCAATGAATGAGGAAGACCCAGCTATTTGATATTTTGCGCCAACGGCCGAGGCATAATACCAGTAGACGACATTACTATTGGGACAATCTGGACTACCTCCTGTTTCTATTGTTGTCTAATCTCGTACGTCAAATCCGTGTATTTTGATAATTTATCTGTATTCGGAACAGCAACATAGATTAGAGATCATCTTATTTATTTTGCTAACCATAATTATGTCTGTTCTATTCGATCGGACAGCTGTGTCCGTCAAAAGCCTTCTATTCCAGTAGAGTCGAAAGTTATCGTCCTCGAGACCACTTTCTGGAGTATAATTGTAGTAAGGACAGGTCTTGTCAGTTAGATTGTAAATCTGCATAAGTTTTGTGAATAATTGTTGCAACACAAATGCGCTGGTGTAGGTATTCGTTAAAGGATAGACGTCTACATACCGGCAGCAACATGCTGAATTGTCTCTGAGGAACGAGGTGTGTGCTATTTATTTTAGTCTATTCGAATATTACTGTTATTATCGAAATTTATAATCAATTTCTCAACAAAATGTTGGATTCCAAGCGCATCCGCGCATTCCATACAATGATCGGTATCACATGAACCTTATTCAATCGCCACATCTACTGTATCTCGATGGTCAGCTCCGCATATTTGGCCTTTTTCTCTTGATATGTATCCAACACGTTGTTATTGTTGAGGACAGCGACATATACCAAGTAAGCTGTCTTTGTTTCCTTATTTAACAGTACCACATCAGGCTAATTATTCGTCACCAATCTGTCGGTGATAACCGCCCGGTCGTAGTACAGTTTGAAGGCATTATTTTCAAGCACTAAACTCGGTTGGTATTTATAATAGTGCACAAAGGTGTTCAGGAGCCCATATTTATTGGCAAGCTTCTGGTGTATGATGTTACACATCTGGTTATGTCTCTGGAGGTAGTCCGTGTTTGCTTGGTAAGTGCAACCAGATGTTATATGCTGTATAGTCTCTGATCTCTCCCTACCTTTTCGACACTTATCGGATTTAACGGACCAGTCTTCGATGATGAATTTCGTGTATTTCCGTGTGCTAATTACTTGGTCCTGTATTGCCATCACAAATTCTTCTGTCTCTGGGAATAGTTGTTCATAGTTCAGCCACCTGCTGGATGCTTCCTTATCTATTGGTGGCTGGTTTATATTATTTCCATTGTTATTATTTTGAGTTTCTTCTTTTGTGGCGGCTTAGTTGTAGTCATCAGTCGTAGCAAGATAAAAACATTGATTTCTGCGTTTTAGTGGAAAGAGCAAAAGTACCTATATTTCTTGATACACATTTAGGGGTAATGCCGGTGGTAGATATCACTACAGGAACAATAACACTTTCCTGTTTCCATATCTGTTGAATTTCAAGTTCGAGGTCAGCATATTTTTTTATCTTGTATTGTTTCCTGGATGTTATTGGAGGTTATTGGAGAAATGCAAAGTAAAGTAGATGAAATAGCAATGCACAATCCAAACAGAATAAAATGTCTAAAGATTTCAATTCCCTGACAGAAACCACTATCAAGAATTGAAATTTTATAAATTACTAAACTTTATTAGGATATTTTTTGATGTTTAATACAAAAATTGACAGCTGAATTTTTAAAACGTCGCAAACTATACAACCGTAAGAGGTAAACGGTTGGGCGTGTATAATTTTATAGTAATATAATTAATTGCAATCGCAGAACATCACTCTTTAAAATAGTCCTGGCCTTAACCTTTCTTAGCTCCCTGAAGAGAACTGATGGTAATGATAGTTTATACTTTTTAATAAAAAATATATAATATATTTGATTATAACACGTGATGTTCAAAATTATTATAGTTGCAAGTAGGAAAATTAAATAACGAAAACATAGTTTTCATAATGTTGCCCTTTGTATCTCCAATTAAACAATATAAAATTAAATTTCGATATAAAATCGGAATTTGGTTTTTTAGGGATTGAGTCTACTAAATTTCGCGAAAAATGGTTCTGACTTAATGATTCCAATAAAACTATGTCGATTCCACTTTGTAGATTATGTAGTAAGGGGTCGGACCTTAGATATTTATATATTTAATACATGCAGGGTGGCGCAATAGTGTGACAAAGAACCATATCTCCTTGGTTTTTTATAATTTTGGATCTTTTTATGAAAGTTTTATAAAAAAAGTCTACAATTTAAAAATATTTCTAATTATACAAAGTACTTAACAAAAGTGAGGCACCTAAAAATCAACTTTAAATGGGACACCCTATATATTTTCAAATATTTGGATTTTCCAAGAAATTCTCCATATAACCCCATATTTAGTTTTGCATTTTATTTCGATGTTGCCAAATTATTCAAAAAATATCTAAATTAAAAAATCATAGTCCTTCATAACCTGCTATAACTTTTAACCTACAACGATTTCAATAAAGAAAAATTGTATCAAAAAAGATAAATGTCTGACTAAGAGTTTAGATAACCGCATGTTTAATAATTGTATACAGGGTGTTTGCTGCCATTATGCCAACTTGGTGGTGTTCCGTTATTAGTCCTCTTTCACTTTTATTAAGGCTGTCTTATACCTGTCTCTAATAGTTTTTGCGATATATTAAAAATTGAGTCGTTGAAAATTCATTAAATTTTGCTATTTGGTGTTATTTGGAAACGAGGCTACGTTTCATAAGAATGAGAGTGTTAAGAGACACAATTTCCTTTACTACGCAACAGAAAATCCACATTTGGTAAGAAATACTTCCCAAGTTAGATGGTCATTAAATGTTTGAGAAGGTATTTTAGGTAACCACGTAATTGGATCATATTTTTTGAGCAAAAGATACTCAGATTTCATCAGATTTACTCAGTGGTTTCTTCATTATGGTGCCCAGTACATTCTACAGGGCCTATCAGGACATTTTTAAATCGAACATACCATGATCGTTGGATTGGAAGGGGTGGACCTGCTCCGTGGCCGGCTAGATCACCGGATTTTACGAAAATGGACTTTAGCATACGGGGGTATGTTAAAGAAGAAGTGTATAAAATACCTCCCTCAACAAAGAAAGACATGATGTTAAGGATTAGAAATTATTTTACAAATGTTAATGTTGCCATGTGTCGAAATTTAAGCAGTGCATTCAAAAGACGTGATTCAAGAGAACGGTAGACATTTTGAACATTTAATTAGGTAGTATTATGTATAGTAAGAGATTTTTTTTGTAATTTAACTGGTTTCATTTTATTTTATTTTTATAATATACAATTTGTTGAAATTGAATATATGTTAATTACAGCCACCATGGTATAGCTTGTAATAGATACAGAAATAATTATAATTGCGTTACAATTATGATTTATGTGTATTTTTGTGATCCAGAATAATTAAATGTGTAGACTGAATTAAATTTGTTCTTTATCTGTCTGTTGTTGTTTATAATTAAAATGAACTTTTTTAAACCATTTGCATTTTCGTTTGTCATATCTCACTAGATTTTTTTTAATTAACTATCTGCATTTACTTAATATAAATATCAAATTATTGTTTAAATTTGTTTTTTTTTGTAAAGTTATTTTATAAAATGTTTACAACATTAATTTTTCCTACTGGCAGATAAATGGAAAGAATAACAATATTGTTTTGAGGGTATATTCCTTTTTAAAAAAAACATGGCTAACTAGATAAAAATTACATCAATATGTTTTAATGCATAAAATACATCCATATGTTTTAATTTATATTCAACGACACAATTAGAAAAATTAATATATCCCAAACATTATTAGAGATAAGTATAAAATCACCTTAATAAAATTGAAAGAGGACACCCAATAACGAAACACTATAGGAGATACGGGGTGTGCCATTTAAAATATCAAAGAAAAATTAGTTTCAATTTTTGTAGCAAAAAAAACACCCTTTATAAAATTATTAGGTATGCGGTTATTTAAACTCTTAGTTAGACATTTGTGTTTTTTAGTACAATTTTTCTTTATTGAAATCGTTGTAGTTTAGAAGTTATAACAATTATGAAAGACTCTGATTTTTTTATTTAGATATTTTTTGAATTATTTGGCGTCGTCAAAATAAAATACATGCTATATAGAAAATTTCTTGAGAAATCTAAATATATAAAAATATATAGGGTGTCCCATTTAAAAAAAGTAGATTCTTAGGTGCCTCACTTTTATGAAATACAATATAATATAAAATTTGAGGTTCTAATAAAAAACAAGCAGTGACACTTGTAGATATGTTTATATTAATTTTATCAAATGAAAAACAAGTTTTTAGATATTACTTATATATATTTATTTACATTTATAATGTTATTCTATATCTAGTCCTCTTTCGCTGTCGCCATCCCCACCTAAATTAATTATAACCCGTTTTATTATATGATCCAGGGTAACATAGGAATTTTCTACATTAATTATGTGATGGACGAAAATTTTCCGACTACTTGAGAGAATATCATTAAACATATTTTTTATTAATTCAACAACAACCTAAAGTTGGATAAGTATTTTCAAACCTAAACTATAATTTTAATTGGTACAACATTTGCTATATAGGATTAAAAACAAAGTGGGAGCCGTAGTACTGCATGTACGCAAGAGTCTCTAATATTCGTTTCAGATAGTCACAAGCATCTTTTTCTAACCTGGCCTGTAAAATGGTTATCCCTTTCCATTTATTTAAAACAGCTTTTGTTTTATACTTACGGGAAGAATCGGACCATTCTTAAGATGGTGTTTAATGAGTGTCAAACCATGTCTCATCGAGATAAATTATTTCACGAACGGTATTTTTTTACCGATGTTGTTTAGACCCCACTTTTATAATCAATAAAATTCCATAAATACTTGTTCTTTGTCAATTGTGCGATATCTGAAGCTTTTAAATAATTTTAATCCAGCTTTAAGTTATCTGCATAATATATTATCCATATTCCTTCGTATGTTCGTCTTTCAATGTCTTGCAGTGGTTGCCGCACTGTGGGGTGGTCAATCCAATAACAGCTAGCAGCAAACACATGTGATATGGATGTAACCTTAAAGCGACCAATAAACGACAAGCCTTCTATCAAATTCCGAGCTGCAAACAAATTTATCGGCAGTGTTTCATGTTACTCTATTATGAAAGTTGCAGACGCCGCGTCGCCAAGGTTTAAAATATTGATATTTTGTCGAAATATAAAAGCTTTTCGCGAATTAGCATTGATCAAAAACTTGAAATTAAAAAAAAATGGACGTCCTGCACTTGAGCTAAAAGTCGAATGCTCTTCGAAAAGTCGGAGTAAAACGTATATGCTCAAATTTAATGTAAGCATGTATTGAAGAAGAAGAAATTGCTTATTTTGTTTTCCGGGCCTACTTTTTGGGAGTGATTCCTGGTTTGATTAAAAGAGTGATTGACAAGTTTTCTGCAAAGAGGCACATTGATTTGATTTTATTATGTGGAGTGCAGACAATCATGAGCAGTGCTTTTTTTTTTTCTTTATTTTATGTTGACTTTGTTTGAATATTGCATATTATGTATTGAACGATAATCAATAACGCAGACCGGTGAATTATTTAAATTACTTAAATGATATATTACATTTTATTTTCGACATAAACTACAGCCTGCATTACAGCTTATTTAGGTTTTATCATTAGTGAGCCGTTCTGAGCCGTGCTGAGTTTCTAATGTAGGTATACATTGTTATTAATAGGTGGTATAGATTTTTCGCCTCCTTGCCCCTTCGTCGAAACATTTGGTGGAACTGGCATCTTCACGCATCTTTGTCAATGTGATTAGGTTTGACACGATTTTTTTTACTGTAATCAGAAGTATCTTAGTGGAATCACATGTTTTACTAGCAACAGCACTTCCATTAAGATATGTGTTAGGAACTATAAACCGCTTTTACAATTTCCCTAGCATCGACAAATAAATGCTTTGTATTCACCGGAACACTAGAAGAAGGACCATTACCCCCGTATTCATTAAAAAAGTTTAAGATTTAGACCAAGTCTAGTTACCATGGTACTTAAAACTCTTAGTGCGCCAGATATGTTTTGCTTATGTCACTGTCATTTTGTTATTGTGATATTTAGAAAAATTATTTGTTCAATTGTTAAAAATGTCATCCTAAACCTACAACTGTCAAGTTAGACCTGGTATAAATTTAAACCTCTTTAGTGAATACCGGTGTTAATGTTTTTCCACAAGCGCCACATAATGGTTTAAACGCATAATATTTCGTTAGTTTTTCGGTGAGAAATAAAGGCTCACATTCAATTTTTAAAATGAATTAAAAATACCTGCTATAGGTAGACATTAAAAATCTCTTTTTATACCTACAACAGAAGACATTTTAGATCTTTTTATACTTAGAAATTATTACAATCCGGCCCTTAACTATTTTTGTTTGTTTATGGCAGTTATTGAGTTAGAACCATTTTTCCCGAAATTTACTATATTTATTTATTACATATTCCAGAAAAGCATTTTTTTACCAGCGTGCGCAAAGTTAAACTTTGCGTACACATTTGCGTGTGCATAGTAATACTTTTCAGCACGGCGAGAGCAAATTAATACTTTTACGCACGACGTGCGCAACTCTTATAGTAAAATAGGATAGTTATGCGAAATAAGAAGCCGTAGCATCTTATTTTATTATCATTCACCTTAATGTATGCGTAATTCCCGATATTTCAGTTTAAACAAAAAAGTTTCCTGTAGGATAGTAAATAATTAAAGTTTAATTAAAAGTAATACAATAGATGCAATGTTTAATAGGACAAGTAACGTCAAACTTTTTATTCCGTTTTCATGTCAACAAGAAACAACAAACACTCTAAAACGTCGGCGTCGCGTACCGTAAAAAATTATAAATACAATTTTAAAATGAGCAGCCCTGATGATGAGATCAAATTTTATCCCAGAGGCTGCAAATATTACAAGGTTTAATTTATTGCTAGCGAAATCTCAAGGAAGAGGTGTTTCTGGCCTATTTTGCGGGGTTGCAAAAACATTCCAGCCAAATACTTTATGGAGTAGATACCCCATGTTAAAAAGTGTCCTTACAAAAAACTTAGATTTAAGCCTATATTTCAAGCTGATATCATTTATAAATAAGAAAATGTAGGATACAAACAAAATTTTCGATAAACATGAAGTTTCAAGATTCATTAAAGAGGCGCTTAATGATTATTATCATTAATTAATGAATGTATCTTTTAATGTAAGTAGCTACTATTTTTGAGTTGGCCTGTGCTTATCGGAGAGAAGAGCTTTAAAATATAACAATTGATGACATAAAGGATAAGGAAAATTTAATAATCATCAATCATCATCATAATAAAACAGCAAAAATACCACTTTAAGAATTTTTGTAGTATCCGATGAAATAAATGAGGGATATTATTGACAACTGTATCGAAAATATGCAAATTTGCAACATGTACTCAGCACAGGCGGTTTTTTGTACAGTATAGAAAAGGAGCATCTACAACTCAAAAATCCAGAGCAGTACACAGGACATAGTTTTCAGCTACCATGTTGGCTGATTCCGGGGAAGAAATTACTCTCAAGCAACTTGAAGGCTGGAAATAGAAGGCTGTCGTAGAGTCATATAACTGATGATACCGCAAATCAAAAAATTTAAATAACTGTCCTCCTAAGTTAACTCAACCTTCATCAAGCCCAACCATAAACGTATCTAAAAACCACCCATTAAATGAAATTATGGAATCTAATTCAATTTGCAAAACATCAGTAATTGATCCTCTGTTATAAATATTAACATATTTTTGTATTGGTGTTATTGTTACATGTTTCAAAATATCGTTCCTAACACGTGCGCAAAATGTCTTTCCCGCAATTAAAGCATATTAACTGCTTTCGAGTGCGAGAAAGTAACACTTGCCACACTTGTTAGGAAAATAATTGTTTTCTGTTTGTTGGGAGCAGCTAAAAATGCTATTAAAAATAGTTTCTAATATTAGTAAAAACAAAGTGCCTGCTTGATAATTCTGTAAATTACGGGTTTTCATTAAGTTAACTTTTTAATAATGAAAAATTATCATTTACTTTTAAAAATAGTGTACATAAAATTCATATAAATAAGTAGTAAGCTTTCTTCTGGTTGCTTTATATTTTACACTTTGATTTCCCACAAACACCGTTTCTCCTTATCTCTCACCTAGTCTTAAATTTAAGCTATATACTGAATTTTACTAAGGCACCTCTGAAGAGATTTTTGGTGAAACATATCGGGAAAATGTTATGGTGACTTTATTGCCGCTAAAATTTTAACACTACCCATTATTGGCGTTGGAAATAGAATTTTGTTATAGAGACACAATCGAAAGTTCTTAAAACATTACATTTTTAATTTAAAAACTTAAATTATTTTAGTGATTCTTAAATAAGAGAACATCATAAATTCATTGATAGCACTAAGAAACATTTTAAATCAAACTTCAGTACATTACGATACATACATAATTTTATTTTTTTAAACTTTATTACCGTTTTAGAGATATAATAAAAGGCTTTCTTTTAATTTGACTTACCAGTTGGTCTTGATGGAGGGGGTCTAGTAGGTCTAAATGGAGGACTCGTAGGCTGCGGTCTAAAAGGAGGTTGTGTTGGAGGTACATAGGTCGGTCTCTGTGGTTGTGGGCTTGGAGGTCTAGGAAGAGAAGAGGGACCTGTGGGTTTAAACGGGACAGCAGGTGGGCCCGATGGCGGTCTATAAGGACTTGGAGATGGTGTATAAGGTGGGGGTACGGTGGCTAATGGGGGACGTGTAGGTGCAGGTGTAGGAGGATTGTAAGATGGCCTCGGACTAGGACGAGGTTGTGGCTGTGGAGAAGGAGGCCGAGCGGGAGGTAATCCAGGACCGGATGGAAAAGGAACACTTGGCCGTGGATAGCTGTATCCTTCCTTTGGAGGGAGGTACGCGTTTTCACCAGGCGCTATTGCAGCGTAAGCTGTAGCTATTAGGCAGCAGAATACAGCTGGAACCTGCAAAATAATAAAAAAAGATAAATATCTTGGCGAACGAAATCTTTTCTTGTTAATCAAATATTTTTTCTACTAACTTACAAGAAAATATCGTTTGCGATCTCTCTAAACAAGGGAGGAAAAAGGGTCTTTTCTTCCCGGAGAGAAAAAGGTTTTTTATCTTCGACAATACAAATTTTTCTCCCTCTGAGCTCATGTTATGTTTGTATTGCCAAAAATGTCAGAGCAGTAGTAGAAAAAACTGTATACATTTCTCAGGAGAAAAATGCTTTTGCTCCTTCGAAGGAACTATAAATAGCTTTTTCTCATCTTAATTCACGACTCTCTATTCGCAACTAGTGTACATTATGTGTGGTATTATGACCTATATTGAACAGAAATTCATAACATAGAACACTGAGGAACTTGTATCGTTTCGTAGTATAGATTCTACTTCTCTAAATTTCACCATTTTCATCAATCATGCACTATTGTTCTTTGAAACATACAATACATTTTCATTAACCTTTTACATATTTTGAGACGTATGTATTTTGTGCAACATTAAAATGGTTTAAGTGCTATATAAACATCAGTATCTATAAAGGTGACATATTATTATAACATGTAAAAAAAGTTTTTTTTTATTCTAATAAATGTTTATAAGTATCTAAAAAAACCAAATACAGTGTTCATTACTTCGTTATAAATATATAAAATTTAATTTAGTTTATGTTTAGTTAGTTACGTTTTGTACAATATTTAAGAAATTGCTAAAAGTAATAGATATGTGAATTAGCAGCAATGATAATGATGATGATTCTGTATTTTTTAGTAGTAGTACTAAAGATTTTGAGCTGACAATAGTGAGTCAGTGTTTTTCTTGAATGAATTATTTCACTGTTCAGTAGAAGCTGGATCGGAGGTAGTACATTCCGAAATTCCGTCAATTACGAAATATGATTTTTTATTTATATTGGAAAACATAAACAACATTACAACTTATAGACCTACTAAGTCTTAAAAAAACATACGTACACACATACTATGAGCATCAATTTGGAACGACCTGTATTATTTAAAAAAAAATCCTGAAGACTACGAGCGCTAGATGGAGCCAACTAAGGGACCGATTTTGTATATTAAGTTGCCTATCTATATTATAGCGACCTGACCAATGCTTTACCTATGGTATCTACTGTCTGTATAGATACTAATAATTTTGTCATCTGTATATGTATCATTAATTTTTTTCGCAGCTATATTTATGTCAGCCAGTTTAGCTTTACTAGGTCTAGCACATTTATTTATTGGATTTTGGCAATAAATTCACTAGCTCCGCGAATAAACACAGCAACCTCCTTTTCTGTTTTTGTTCTATCTGCAAAAACATTTAAGTATATTTTTGTTAGAGCGGCCAGATACGTAAACTTTGTTCGGACTGCTAAGGATTGTTAAAAAGAAAATTACAAATTGCCTCGTTGCTGTGGTCGCGTTTAAGCACAAATTCTTTGGTAATGATCAAGAAATTTATTTTAGAGATAATTATGGACAGTATTGCTAGGCTAATTGCGAAATAGAAAATTTAGTACTGCTTCTATGTATTAAAAAAACTATTCAACATTTTTACCAATATATAAAAATGTTTTGAATATCACCACGTAAATTTAAACTTAACGTAAAAATACTTCTGCAAAAGTTCATTATGTATTAAAATCTCTAAATTTTTATGTGAAATACTGATATAATCAGATTTTGTTATTTTAAACGCTAAAATGCCACATCGAAGGTAAAAGCAGTGACCGCAGAAACCATTATATTAAGTTCACCATATATGCAAGTGAAGTGCAAATAAATCCTAGATATTTTTGTTGAGCACCTTTAGTAAGAATCTTTAAGAAGTACTTTTTAGTGTAAACAAAATTCAAGATTTAATTGAACACTTCTTCTCTATTTCATTTTAGAAATTTCTCTTCTCGATTATAATTTGAGAATAGCATGCAAATGGAATAAAGATAGTAAATTCCAAAACAAATTCGATCATATTTTCATTAGCCTACTAAAACGTTTGAATTTGATGCTAACCTTTCACTTATAACATGTGTTATATATTGCATCTTATAACACGCAACAAGACGCATTGTATTTGGATATGTTAAGTAAAAGTCGAAATGAAGTTATTTTTTGCATACCATTCTTTTCATCATTACAATATTTTATGTATAGTTATATGTCTGTGTATCTTGCATCCAAATTATAATTAAATAAGCTTTTATTTCCTTTTATAAGATATTTGAAAGTACACAAAGCAAATTTTGTATTTGCTAAGAATTGTTATAAAAAACTAAAGCTTTTTGAAGAAGTTAATATGTGTTCTGTAGTAATAGATATTGGTCTTTTTTGTTAGGTTCTACGTGTTGAATAATTGATAGTTTTTAGTTTAATCTGCTGTAAGCCTAGTGCTATAAACTCATACGTTACAAATACTGATTATTAATTTATTGCTAGTTATTATAGCGACTCAATAACGACCATAACGGTACTACCGCGTTCTCTATAAAAGTGCCATGAAGTATGAATGCATGTTATTTATTTCTCGCTTTGTGCTGCAAGGTGGGAAATTAGTTAATAAGGCAAGCACGGTAATATACCGTATGTATAATAAAAATAGTTTTTCATAATAGGTCGCTTCAGATTCTACACATTGACCAGACATTATACCACAAACACTATCTTAAACAATAACGTTAAGATTTTTTATATAAAATATTTGGAAATTATTAGAGAAATCCAGTTCATAATGTAGTATTAAAAAATAAGCTAAAAAGTTTCTTTTTACGACATAAATAAAGCGTTATAGCAATTGTAACTGAACAAACTAATTTATTCGTGTAAACTTTTAAGAACTAAATCTTTAAAACACGTTTGTAGGGGCCAATTTTTTCGAAAGTAGCAAATAAACTAAATTTATTCTTGACTTATGCTTCGGTTCCTTTAGAATCTTGTATAAAACAATAAAACATTTTCGAAAAGCTAAAGGGGAAATATTTTTAGCAAAATTGTGCTTTTGTTATCCCCGTCAGTGGAATAACACTGACAATAACACGTATTATCACAACCAACAAATATCGCAAGTGACAACTTCATCCTAAAGTCACTTTTAGATCCCGACAAACAAAAACAAATGGCGCTACATAGCCGACATCACAATGACTTGAATCAGTTACACAGAGATAAGGAAGCATCCAACAGGTGGCTGAAGGATGGACAACTATTTCCTAAGACAGAAGGATTTGTGATGGCAATGGACCAAGTTATTAACACACGAGATTACACGAAATTCATCATCAAAAACCAGTCCGTTGAATTCGATAAGTATCGAAAATATAGTGAGAGATCAGAGACTATACAGCATATAACATCTTACTTAGTCACTAACCTAGCAAACACGGACTACCTTCAGCGACATAACCAGGTGTGTAACATCATACAATCAGAAGCTTGTCAATAAATACGGGCTCCTGAACACCTTTGTGCCCTATTATAAATACCAACCAAATTCAGTGCTTGAAAATAATGCCTTCAAACTGTACTACGACCGGGCAATTATCACCGACAGACGAGTGACTAATAAGCAGCCTGATGTAGTACTGTTAAATAAGGAAACAAAGACAGCTTATTTGGTAGATTTCGCTGTACCCAACAATAACAACGTGTTGGATAAATATCAAGAGAAAAAGGCCAAATATGCGGAATTGGCCATCGAGATACAGTAGATGTGGCGTGTATCATCACCTGACCTAGTTCCAAAAACACTAGAACAGAACCCGAAAATCATAGGACTGCATAATAACACCTTCATCGACATCCAGAAGACAGTCCTACTCACTACTTGCCACATAGCGAGAAAATTCTTACAGAACAACACATAGAACTAATAGAAACCAGCTCACTCCTTTTGATGCATGCTTCCGGGATGGACTTGGAACCCAACATTTGTTGATTATTGAAATTGACTGGCAATTTCAATAATCAAAAAAAGATCATTTATTTAACTGACATGGCTGCCCGCAACGGCGAGAACATCCAAGCGAAATACAATTAGAAGATCGCCAAATACACCGGCTTGACAATGGAAATAAAAAGGCTGTGGAAACAGGAAAGAGTCATCATTGTTCCTCTCATCATATCAGTAACAGGCCTCACCCCAACTACGCATTTGGCTCAATTAGGACTTAATACAGACATTCACAGGAACATCCAGAAATCGGTCATTTTGAAAACATGTAACTTCATTAAATCATTTTTTAATACAAAATAATTGCTTTTTTTTCCTTGTCCTCTTTTTTGTATTGACTTGGTATAATCCCGTCAGTATAAAATACAACCACAGGATTACTGCGAGACAACAAAAAAATTAATAATAATAATAATAACAATAATATTAAGTTAAACAGTTACAAACAAAACAACGCAACTTGAGAGTAAGCTATATTTACTACCGTAAGGCGTGTGACCCCGTTCTATACTCATGCCTCATCAAAATACTGGAAATATATAGAGTCAATGCAAAAATAAGACAGTTCTCAGAATGCGAGATGAAAAATTGGTAGATCACGATTCATCTCAAGGCACATCAGAATAACACGCCAAATAACCCTACTAAAACCAGGAAGACATTTTATAGGAAGAGTAAGTGCAATATGGTTTTATTTGGCACTGAACTGAACTGAATGGTTTTAAAGTTAAGAGCCTGACACCTGGCAACCATAAAATTCCGCATAGAACAAAATCTACCCAGAAACACCAATGCAACTAAATCAACTAATTAGTATAGTAGAGCTATTCACACAGGATATCACGATAGAATTCGAACTAAGTAAATGCAGAACCTTCAACATATGTAATGAAAAACTAAAATTAATACCTTATGATACACACACAGACAGGTAGAATCGAAACAATTTGAACGCACTAAAATTAAAAAGCTGACCGAAGAATTTAAAATGCGATTAGAATCTGTACTAAATACGGTATCGAAACCAGGAACATATTCAAAGCAATCAATATCAGTGTCATATTGTCTATCATCTGCTTATTCGGGACGACCAGCTGATCCGCGATAGACTTGCGATTCCAGCGATTCCTTAGAACTGAAATGACCATGTACCGCATGCATTATAAAAAGTCTAATTAGTACAGAAAGATTCACATTATCCGGATGTAATGGAATATTTCTGTAAGTATAGACAAAAATGTTATAACCTTCACGATATTACACCACAAAAGAAATAGGAAGTGCAATCAAAATAAGAATATATGGCTATGGTAACTAACCTCTTCCCTGAAACAGCAGGCTTTTCAATAGCGATACAAGGTCAGGTATTTAATATGAAAAATTACAGGAAACACATATTAAGATGTCACCTCTGTCGATAAACCCAGTTTCAGCTCTTAAATTACTCACAGTATGGGATACATATACTCCCGTTATTTTTCACGGCTTTAATTGACAGTATATGAGGGTATTCGTTCTAGTTATTTTTACACGTTTAAAACTGTAATGTTTTACATGTACGATTCTTTTCTAATAGCGTAAGATGTAAACAGCGTAGTTTCTCTGTTCTTGATTGATTCTATCAGAGTTTAAAAAACTATTTCGCAGTTTAATCTTCTAATACAATGGCAAGGTGGTTTAAAAAATTTTTCCGGGTTTTCACTTTACGATTATAAACGTTCGTCGGACTATAGTAAACTTATGAATTGCAATTGTATATTTAGTCCTTTCTGGTGAAATAGTTTTATTTGTGTGATATTACTGTAAAAACTTCTACTGAACTTTAAAGAGAATGCATTTTTAAAAAGTGTGTAAACATTCAATTTTCTCTAAGGGGCGGAATTTCATTAGGCCTCATAACAATATATTAAGATCATGATAACTTAAGGATTATTCAGCTGATGATAATGAAATAGTTTAATTCCATCAAACTTTAAAATCTATAAAACTGCGGGCAGTACTTTAAGAAAGTTTGAGCAGAAGATCAGATACGTTATCTTTGGTCAAATGGTTGAAAATAAAGAAAATAATTTCTACATGTGTGGCCGCCGCTTGCTTGTAATATAACTTCAAAATTGGCAAAGTATATATAACCGGAAAGATTCGACAAATGGCTATTAAATATATCTAGTATTTATCAGGTAGTTAATAAAAATTGCAATCCAAGATGTACTTTATTATACCCGTTTTACCGTATAATGAATGTAAATAATTTCCTCGCCAATACATCTACACGTGTTCCCTGCAATTTAAGAAAAATATGAATTAAATGCAATTTGCAAGAAACGATATTGCAATAAATTATATTCAATATTTCTATGTTAATGATGTATTAATTTACTGCTAAATATTAATGACGTGAAAGAGAATCTTGCGAAGAAGGACGGAACCGAATTTCTTTAGCAATAGAGACTAGTTTCTTGTGTAGTCACCCTCCCACATAGATGACAAGGTCAATGTGAATACCGACCTATACAATAGTAAGTATTACGTAATATGTTATGCATTTACAAAATTTAACAATACTTGAATTTATGAATATGCTTGCTTAAAATTATGTATTCAAACTGTAGTAGTATATTTGTAATGCAGCTATAAAGTGATTCAATCCAATTGTAGCATACATACGCTACTAGTAAAAGAAACATTGTAATTACAGTGAACATATGAACAAAAATTATTTTCTGGTAATTAACAATCAATTAGAAATTTGATTGCCACTAGACCCAAAATTTAATTTGCATTTTCTAGCTCAACGCTGTAAATTCAATCTCTTGACATTTTGGGATACATCCAGTGGTTGACTTATTAGAAGGTATAAATAACTCAAAATAACTAACAAAATGAAATGAAATTCAAAAATTGGATCTAGAATCATTAGCTTAAAAATATTAAATTTATCTTCATCCTACGCCGTATCCTCAATGGAATTCAGACTCATCTTACTTTATAGACCGCAACGTGAAATAGATCGATGGATGTTTTCCTGTTCCAGTGCCTTAGGGCCTTATGTTTTATAATCATGATATTCTGCGTATTCCGGGTCCTCTTCTGCCGTTTATTTTACCTTATATTATAAATTGAATCGTTTTGCATGACATGGCAGAAATATGAGAGCTTACGCTCTTTAGTAATTTTTAAAATTTTATTTCTCTGTTTCCATGCGCTCGAGTACGGCCTCGTTTGTGACTCATTCACTCCGTAAGAAATAATGTACAGCACATTAGTAATTGTTAAAATTGCCTATTTATTATAAATATTAATTACACAATTATTAGTATTTGACATATTTAAACCAGATGAATTATTACTAGACACTTTTATAGAGCCATCCATTAATACGTCGTTATTAACAACACACCATGTGCTCTGTTCTTCTCTTCTGCCCATTATTTTTGCTGCAATTTTCCAATGTTTTCCACTGAACGTTCAACGCCATACTCTTCAGCTGCTGCACTGCATCAACCGTGCCTTTTTAATGTACATAAATCAGCTCACGAGTCTGCTAACAAAGATGCAGATGACCTTCCAAAACAATGGCTAGTGTATTCTGATTTTTCAGGTAATTTTAAAAATTCCGAAATCTGTTCAGGAATACCTCCAAAAATGTTAATACCAACTGGTTAAGTGGAGCATTTACCATATATATAGATAACAAAAAGTCTTGTATGTGGAGCGCTTCAAAGCCGCAAAGGAAAATATTTTCGTAAAAATTCCAACAAATCTATATCTCCTATGCTACCTTGGTTGATGGTGAATTCCTAGACTGTTTGGCTTTTGTATGTGGAATGCAATTTTTTATAAATCCTTGTTTATATTCAACATCTTTAGTATCCATGTGCGTTAACTCTTTTCATCTGCATGTCCCAAACACGCCATTAATCAGAGAAACCGTAAATTGCAAAACTTTCGTATATCTATATTTTCCTTCATATATAGAGTATGTTTCAACATTAAATATTGACTCCAAAGAGTAGATGCTTTTTGATTTTTTGATTTTTCCATAAAATACGCAAGTAAAGCTCATTTTTAAAAAAATAAAAATCCGATTTTAAAAACGTTTGATTACGTTTAACAAAGAAATTCACCTAGCAATCACTATCAAACGATCATCTTGACAATTAAAACTGTTATCAGTGAAATTTCGATGGTTATATGAGAGGAAGTGTCCAACAAAATTGCCGGTATTTCTAGAAGGTGTAAAAGAAAATACTTTTGTTTTTGAATTTTACTTACTATTGTGTATTTTATAAAAAATATTGCATGCAACAGTACAAAATGAGTGTTTTTGCACTCGACGTGTCGACAATTTTCATGTCGAGCGTGCAAAAAAAAACCTACTTTCTGCACTAGTTGCATAAATAACTATTATGAGATTGAGGTCTAATTTCTTGACAATTGGTCCCAATTTTCATTTAACTGTACCCCTAAATAACTGATTGTTGAAACTACTAGCATGAAACTGCCTATTAATATCATTGTTCTTTCTTATAATCATAATTTTAGTTTTATTTGCATAAACACATGTTCTTTGCCATGTTTGCAACCAAGGCAGTATCATATGCGTATTTTAGATTGTTAATACGCACTTCATTCAACAGGACGCCTTCTTCTACCGCAGTCAGAGCATCGCTGAATAATCTCTCTGAATACGTGATAAAAATCAATGTAGCTAACACGCATCCCTGTCGGACTTCTTGAAGGACCTCAAAATCTTTGGATATCTTCTTCTCCACACGCATATGAGCATTCTGCTGCCGGTATAGATTTGAGGTTATAAATATATCTTTGTCCTCTAGTCTTCATTGTTGAAGAATTTCTATCAGCTTTTTGTAGTTAACTCGGTCAAAGCTCTTCAAAAAATCAATGAAACAAGCAAATACATTCAACATACACAATTCAAGTCACCGGATTTTTGAATTAGAGCTTTCAAGCTAAATATTGTTAAAATAATTACTATAGCATCTAACTGAAATGAAAATGTAGTGGAATATTTTAATTAATTAACGCATATATTTTCTGCTTAATAACATCTAAAGTTGGGCTAAATGAGCATTCCATTGCATACATTTGTGCCACTCTGATGTCTAAACTATTGAAGATACAAATATAGTTTGTAGAAAATTTTAATTCTCTCTAAATTTGTTTATGTTATCTTTTTTCTTAGAACGGTTTTGGCAGCGTTTCGAGTCAAATGAGTGACTCCCCACCTTTTAGTGTCCTATAACTCCTCCACCCTTAGAAGGAAACCTCCCCTTAGAGTCTGATTCTCTTTGTTACTTCGTCTGATTTGTTTTTTTGCACCACCGCTAGTTTTCTTTCATCTTAATACCAAGTACTAGTAATAGTGGCAATTACTGAAATATACAAGATGATTGTACAAAAGTTTGGAATGTGAAACTGTACTGATTGTTCATCGTCAGTTGATATAATGGGATTCGCAGTTAGACCTTTAAAACCTATTTTTTTAAAGACTGTTTCGACCTTTAAGTTGCCATATTTTTGTTTTCTTCTTAATTTCAGTTTAAAGTCGATAATTAAAGTTTTACGTGACTTGCGTCTTGGAATGAAATATATATATATATATATATATATATATATATATATATATATATATATACAAAAATATCATTCGCGAAATTACCAAGCAACAAACTTTGGTATTATATATGACACAGTCATCACCATAGGAAGGCTTTTCACGTCTAACTAATCTATTCCCTTCAGTGGAATTATAAACAACGAAAAATATTTGTAATTATTGAACACGGTAATAATTCTTAAGAAATTTAGCTTCCTTTTAACGTTCACACCCAATTACAAATATATGCGTGATTCTACCAACAGAGTTAATAGATAAATCGAATTGCTTGCGAGCTTAGTTAAAAAGGCAATAGAACTTGGCACCCGCTGTGTGATGACTATTATTAAAACATTCCCCTAGTGTTATATTAAGCCACTGTTAATGTTATCTTGTATAATTTGCTGATAATCCAAATTATCAAAGGTCGTAGTTATAAGATAAGTCATTTACACTAGCTATTATATAAAACATTTCGATGAAAATAATATATCATTATCAAAAAGTATTAAACAGTTACAATACAATATACCTCCCTTGGTTTTAGAATAAACAAAAAATAAATGTAGGACTGACCATCACATGTTAAATGACCAAGAAAACCACTTCAAAGCTTAATTTTTTCAAACTAAAATTATGAAGCATTATAAGTCTTACCCAGAATGTATCTCCATTAATGCTAGAATATTATTGGACATTAGGGCCCCGATTCTAATTAGTTTGTAGTTATCAACGAAGATGGTGATGGGCTTTGTGAAATTGTATTTGTTGGAAAAAATTCGAAAAAAATCTCAATAATGGCCGATATTGACTAAAATGAAAGATAGTTACTAAATGGACATTTTCCAGATGTTTCACTAAAAACTGACATGAAATCAGACATGATCCAAAACAGTCAAATCCCTTAAACACAGCGAATAATGGACTGGAGTCAATTAGAGCAAAAGTTACCGAAATAATAGTATCCTTTATAAGTGCGGCCAGAGTAATAACCAGTTATTCCTTTGAATTCGAGGAAAACAGTTATTAATAACTGAGGAACAATATTCCAAAACAGCCCTACGGAACGGAGTTGGGTAATTGTGGATAACGTAATCAGTTCCGTTACTTGTAGTAGAGATAAAACATGGAAAGAATATGGATAGGATACTTGACGAAAATTTATATGACAACAGTTTGACAAGGAACTATTATTATTCTATTTTATAAATGAAAATATACCATGAACAGAAGAAAACAATAAAACACAGATCTTGTATGTAGCTCCAGAAGATGAAAATTGAATTTTAAAATGTGGATTTTAAAAAGAACACAAAGCTACAGTGAAAGTAATTAATAATTTTCATTTTAATCTATATTGACTTATAAAACAATAAAGTGTCGTCGCTACCGGTGTCACCGGGGTTGCAATAGACGCAGCAGCGTCACTTTTTATATTATTCATGTATTGTATTTTTTATTAAACTTTAAATATTCTAAAAATCGCATTATTTTATTTCATACATAATTTCTTTTGTGATGAAAGCTTGCCTAAGCTTCAAAAAATAAGCTTAACTCTTTCGTAGTTTTCGGGGCTTTGATTTGGAGAACTACGGAACATTCATCGCTCGGAGTGGAAATTATCCCGATATAAAGAATTCAAGCACCGTGAATGCAAAGATTCCAATCCAACCTTTTAGAATAATATGGGAAGTAGTTCCTCGGGAGAAGCTGAAACCAATTGGCTGTCAAAAGAATACATATAATTCAAGCCTGTTTTGTCGTTTCAATATGTCTGTACTGAATTTTGTACAAATGGATTAGTTATGCATTTTGAAAATGAAAAGAAGTTCACTACAAAATTACGAAATATATTACGGAAACAAAAATAATAAAAAACTTCGACTATTTTGATTTGACTTTATATTTAGTGTTACTAAAATGGTTGTAAGTAAAATGTGCCAAAAATCGACATTTTAAACTGATCTGTTTCTCCGTAAATTTTTTTTTTCAATAGTAAGAGTGTTACCCAACAACAGTATTTAACAATAAATAATACAAGTACAAGTTATTAAAAAATTCAAAAAGCCCGACTGCTAGTATAACAATGAAATATTTAAAAATGGATATATAGTTTTTCGAGCAGATAGAAGTTATAAGGAACTAGGGTGTCAACGCGGCGGCGGCGTATTGATTGCCGTTTTTTCTTTTTTTCAGGCTTCTATGATTGTTACTCCTGCTCATATCGAGTTCGACGCTGCTTGGGTTCTGTTGAAGGCAGGCAATGCAAGTTTGGTGCTAGGATGTGTATATTTTCCACCTAATTCTAAGCAGGAATGTTATCAGTCTTTCTGCAATACCTGTGAGTCGCTGAGAAATAGATTCAATAACCATACATTTTTTATTCTTGAGGATTTTAACCTTCTTTCGGTGGAATGGATCTATGAAGACAATTCACTGGTTCCAAAATGTTTACCGTCCCTAGCTTCTGAAACTCTTTTTGTGACAATGAGTTTTCTTGAATTGCAACAAATGAATTCTCTTTGCAATCACATGGGCAGAATTTTGGATCTGCTATTTGCTGATGACTTTGTTAGTGTTTTCGTTTCATCTTCAAATTTTCCTCTTGTACAGATTGACCCCTACCATCCAGCAATTGAAGTGAAGTATAAAATTAAATATATTTCGCCGATAAAAAATCAAAATCAAGTAAGTGTTTACCAGTTTCATAAAGCAAATTTCGTCAATTTGGATATTTTATATAAGCAGTCCGACTGGTCATTCTTATTGACTGAGTCTGATATTAACAGAATGGTTGAACAGTTCTATGAAGTTTTATTTCAGGGTATTAATAATTGTATCCCCAAGAAGATCGTGGCGGACTGTAAATATCCCAAATGGTTTGACCTTCCTTTAAATAAGCTTATTGGGCAAAAGAATTACTTATACAAAAGATATAAAAGGACCGACAAACTTGCTGACTATTTGGCATATTCTGACATAAGACGTGAGGTTAAACTTCGAATTGATATGTGTTATCTTACATGTCACACAGACTGAGCTATTTATCCCGGAAAACATTAAATACTTTTGGTCATTTGTACGAAACTTATGAAGGGACTCCAATCTGCCCAGTGTTATGAATTTTGACGGGCAAGAAATCACTGGATCAAATAACATCGCAAATGCTTTTGCTACTCACTTTCAGTCTTGCTATACTTACCACCATAATTTAGACTTTAGTAAAATTGATCCAATAAGTTATTCAGTAAAGATACTATCAACATATTGTTTTACAGAGGCAGAAATCTTTAATAAATTGAAGGACCCTGATGGAATTCCTACTATTCTATTGCAACGATGCTGTGAGGCATTGTCTCAGCCTCTATGTATAATTTTTCAGAGATCCATTAATCTGGGTTCCTTTCCTGAATTTTGGAAGTTTTCTACCCTTCTGCCCATTTTCAAATCTGGTGATAAAAGTGATGTGAAGAACTACAAAGGTATTTCTTTACTTTCACATATACCAAAGCTCTTTGAGGCAAATATCAGCGATCATATATTTGAGTGTTTAAAATACTATATTACGAGTATGCAACATGGTTTCTATCGTGGTCGTTCAACAAGTACCAATCTTGCAATATTTCAAAATTACTTAGTGACATCGGTTGAGGCTGGCAAGCAGATCGATGTTACTTACACTGACATATCTAAGGGTTTTGACAGTATTTGCCATCAGCTTCTGTTATGGAAATTACAGAAAATTGGTTTTTGTGGAAAATATCTTGAGTGGATCAAATCGTATTTATTTATTCATCGCTAACAAGTCAACATATGCGGTTCAGTCTCCAGGGAGATTCTTGTGACATCGGGTGTCCCGCAGGGTTCGCATGTGGGTCCAGTTCTCTTTCTGCTCTTTATAAATGATATAATATCCTGTTTCGAATTTTCCGAATGTCTTTTATATGCAGACGACTTAAAATTCTTCTCACCAGTCTCCTCAGACTCCAATCCTCTTTAGTCTGATATGGAAAGGCTCGTGAAATGGTGCAGAACTAATTATCTCTCTCTTAACATCTCGAAATGTATATTGTGCTCAATTTTCACAAATATATTAATACCATACCCTCTACGTACTTCATAGATAATGTAAACCTTGAAGTTGTTAGTTCTTTCACGGACCTAGGTGTTATTTTTGATGAAAATCTTACTTTTTTCTACATATTGATAACATTGTACTTAAGGGTTTTAGACTTCTGGGTTTTATAAAGCGACATACGAAACACGTAACTGATACCAAAGCAATTGGGTGTCTCTATAACTCATTGGTTCGTAGCGTTCTAGAATATTGTTGTACAATATGGAGTCCATCATACCAGTGTCACATCGACAGAACTGAAAAGGTGCAAAATAGGTTTTCAAAATACCTCTTACATAAATTGCATTTCCCATATCAAGGTCTGTCATCTAATACTAGAGCTCTTCTTTGCGGCCTTCAAATTCTTGAATTTAGAAAAAAGAAGGCACTGTGAATGAATGTGATGAATGACTGTGAAGTGCTACTTGGATCAGTCCCGCTTTTAGTGCCTATTAAAAGAACAAGACAATCACAGCTGTTTGTTGAAAGGTACCACCGTACAAATTATGGGTTTAGCGCATTTGTTGATCGACTGGTTCACAATTACAATCGTCACTTCGCAGAATATGATATTTTCAGACTAAGCATTTCGCAGCTGAAAAGGCAGTTAACCGGATTGGTTTTGTAATTTTTTTTGGCCCATATTGATGTTAGCTTTTGTTTATGTAGTTGTGTAGTTTTATCATTATTCATGTATTTTTTTTTTCAATTGAAAATCTTTCTCATTGGTAATTTTTGTTTGCTGATCTGACATATTTTTTCTTAGAGTTACTGACTTCATTATTTATTTATTTGACGTTATTTGCGAATGCGTACCATTTGGAATGTTTAGTATTCTGTAGTGTATGTTTCTGAAGGGCCACCTGTCCGATGCGTGCATCGGCTACGTCCTTACATTAATTAATTAATTACATTCATTTGGTAAACAATAGTCGGAAGGCAATTTCCAAGTTCCAAGATTTGGATAGGGTCTGTATAATTTACTCTCCTTTCATATCAATTTACCGCCCCTAAAAGCATTTGGTTATATTTCAGGATACATATCGTAGTAAAAAGTCTGTCTTATCAAAATGTCTATCCTGACGTCGCGCCAACAAAGCCAACAAAGTCTGTATAATTTACTCTCCTTTCATATCAATTTACCGCCCCTAAAAGCATTTGGTTATATTTCAGGATACATATCGTAGTAAAAAGTCTGTCTTATCAAAATGTCTATCCTGACGTCGCGCCAACAAAGCATAACCTGAACAAGTGACAGTTTTATTAAAAAATTTTTTTCAAACTCAATTTTTTGCAATATCTTAACCTAAGGCAAAACATGTAAAACTATTTTTTATTGCAAAAGTATAGAACTTTTAACTTTTGTTTGTGTCCTATTAGATACCGATACGCAGGTACGAAGGCTTAAAACCAAGCAAAAATTCGTGCACTCCATATTTCAACATTTTTTTCAAAAATCAGTCGGGCTGAATTTTGCACGAAGCTCTAAAGGAAACAAAGACGTGTAGAATATAATATAGGATGTAAAATAATTGCTTAGATTCGAGACACACTATGTACTATATTAGCATAATTATACATACTCAGAATCGTCTTAGTGAGTTCTTCAATTTGTTACATATTTCAATGAATTAATAAAATGTTTATTTTTTTATGTTGTGTAAAATAACGTACTACTTCCGCCTTTTTGATATTTTTAAAAGTAAACCTGTTAAGTTCACTCGTGGGATACAGACCAATCTTGGATGCCCCACTCATGAAAATCGGTCGAGGCACTTAGCATGTAGGTGGTAACAAACAATGGATACATACTTACATACACATACCTTCCTTTGCATGCGCAGTTGGGAAAAATCAAATGCTAAATTGACTTTCGCTAAAATGACCTATTCGTTAAATGACTCCTACCAAAATATCACATAAAGCCGATTAAATTAATCTCTGTAAACATAACTTGCGCCTGATTGACGTAGTTACATTTTAAATTTAGGACGCATACCAACTGGGGTCTAGATCCAAACAGATACACTTCTTGCTGAAAAATATTATTAAACCAAATGCGGTAAAATATAATTAAAGAAAAGAAAGCACGTTTCCCTCTGGACAGTGAAGCAATTCGCTGCTATTTGTTTAACATTGGGTTGGTAGTTTATACGGCAAAACCGTGATTTGCGGCAACGATGTTGCCTCCGCACTGTTGTACTCAGGCGCCTAACCATAGATGTAATAATTGTAACACAGAAGAGATATCACATTACAAAAATTTACCTCTTTAGATCTTTACTCCAGGTTTTTTAGGAGCTTTATGTGATTTGACGGCAGTTCAGTTTCACTAGAAAGTTGATATTTTATTCAATAATAACACTTATAAGCAGCGTCGAATTCTTAGCAACCAAGCCCACTTGGAAATAAGGGAGCCTCCAATAAGGGTATTAAAAGAACATCGTACGTAACGGAAATTTTCTACAGCATGTATTTTATATCTGCAGTACTACATCTAAAGTACTAAATACTCCAATTTACACATAGTTATATTTAAGTCAAGTGAAAAATTCTTTCCTCTTTGCCTCGAAAAACAAATTTTGTTTTGCAATGATTAAAATTACATCGGTTACATTATCAACAAATACATATTAACAACAAATCTATTGTTGAATACGACGGCGTTTCTATTAAGTCTTTCAAGATCCTTATTAATGTTGTCCTCAATATTTGCATTGTTTTTCTGTTAATAAAGCGGCAGATGTTTGTAAATGAGATTTAGAAGATTGCCGAAAAAAGTCAAGATACTTTGCTATTCCGTGGCAACTGCATCAAACAAATGATTTTGCTTATGTGTTTAAAATTATCGATTCCGTCTTGCTTGAAAATCGATTTAATTTTGGCTTGTAGCATAGTGAACGGTTTGATTGAGAGTGGATTTGTTGGGCTGGAACGGACGGTTTTTTAGGTAATTTTGCATTTATAATAATAACAGTTTGATATCATCTTGATCACCTGTATCATATTTATCAGAACTGTACGATGAATAATTATTTGGTTAGTCCTCGGTTGGTTTTTCTGTGGTTGACTGATTCATATCTTTTGTTTAGTTACATCTATTGATTTACTATATTTCAATTTTTGTCAACTTTAGTACAAAAAATCGGTAAAATTCCTTTACCTGGAACTTCCCTTGTTATGAATATTTTCACTTATTAGGAATAGTAAAGTGTAACCTAATTTTTTTCCCAACGTAGTCATTTAGTATACTTTCTTTTCAAACATTTTTATTGCGGACCATTTTGTTCCACCATATTAGAATCGTACCAATATTTTACCAGTTTCTACCTATGCCACACTTATTTTTTTATTTAAAATAAACTGATTTTTTTTATTTTGTTTACACTGATTTAATAAGATCACCGTTTTGTATTGTCATTTTGAATTCATTTTTACTGCAAGATATTAAGTCAAATGAATAAGAAGATTTTTTAGATATTTTATTTGGCTGCCATTTTGTTTCGCCGTCTTGAATTTGAACCACAATTTTACCAGTTTATCCCGATATCACACTTAATGGATGCTCAAAATTTAAAGTTTATCTAATAAGTAGTGTTTCAACTGATTTTTAAAAATAATTTATAAGTCAGTCGGTAAACTTTTAGCTATGCCGTGAACAGACAGACGGAATTGAGAAAACATGTTTTTTAGGAACCCCGAAACGGAGAAAAAATCTCAGAATGATTTTTGCACGATTACAATACTAAGGGAAGCAAGCAAGCAACGTCTTACAATGTACGTCTCTCTTTGATGTCCAGATTTTAATTTGTTTTTTTTTTCTGTGGTGGATTTTCAGACTTTTAGATTCAGACATTTTAAACTATCAATTACAGTCTTTTAGGTTGAAAACACATATTATTAATCTAAAATAAATCATTTTCTATAATAGAAGTCTGTATGTTCGCTCAGATGCAAACTTCCCTTCTACAACCCTTTAGATAAATTCCAGCATTTAGATGGTGCAACATAAGAGGTAGTTGGTATTCGAGTCTAATTTTCTTGGTAAAATTACAATTTACAAAAAAATATATTGAAATAGGTAAATAAAGTTTTTTCAATTAGAATTTTTACACAACGAGATACATCTATGGCAGTATAGTAATCGCAGAATACAAAACATAAATATTTTAGGCAGTTAAACATTTTTACAAATTTTTTTTTGTAGCACAGTCCTAGCGTAAAATTTTAATTTACGTGTGTATCTTAATTGTAGGTTGTTTAGCAAAGTTTAATTTCGATCTGTTCAAATTAAGCTGTTTACAACATTTAGCGAAATAAAAAATATTGTTGTCTGTATGTGGAGGATTCGCGTTTACCCATATTTTCGAGGGTCCACCAGGAAATTTCCCGGGATCCCGGTGGAGCAATCCGGCGCAGCCTGCAGGAATAAAATGGCTGATTTAACTGTTTTATGCGACTTATCTCCACGCAGTAAAATAATATCCTATAAAAGCATGGATAAAAAAGTTACTGGGCTTACTTGTTTAAAAATAAAGTTTAGAGAAACGAAATTAATTTATTTATATAAACATATACAAAAACTTAAAACGTCAAATTTCCTATTTAATTTTACTGACTAATTACAATATGTACGATGTTACCAGCTGATGTAACAGATAAATCGTTTTGTTTACGATTTCATAAAATAAAACAATAATATATATGATTATGTGCGTTAATGACATGGCACCGTTAAAATCCTGGCATGCGGCGCCATTCCATACGATCGGTAATTTATGGTTTTACCTATCGGTAGTGTCGAGATGCTTGAATTTGAGAAATTAATTTAATATATTTTCTAGAACAGACGTGGCAAAGATATATTTTATGTTTTAAATAATCTGCCTGCTTAATTTGTTAAATATTAAAATATCCAGAAACGCATTAAATCGCTGTTATAATTTGGTATATATTATTAAACAACAATTTTTATAGAAAATAATTAAAATAGTTTGTCCTAAACTTTTGCTCCTTTTACTACTATATATATATATATATATATATATATATATATACATATATATATATATATATATATATATATATATATATATATATATATATATATATATATATATATATATATATATATATATATATATATATATATATATATATATATATATATATATATATATATATATAGTTTCGTTTCACCGAGTTATTAAACTTTAGTTATTACAAAAAAGTGTGAAAACAAATACTTTTCCAGAAAATCGAAAAAAAAAATGGGAATAGAAAAAACTATTCGATGAAATTAAAAATAAAAAAGGCCCGCCATGAGGTGAGGGGGTTAGGGGGTGAAATAATAAAACGGGGTTAGGTACGAAAAAGAAATAATCAAAGTCAAAACCAAAATGGTTATAGTCAAATTTTTCAGATTGAATTTTAAAAAAAAAAAATATTCAAAAAAAAGTTCCGTCTGGGGGTATCAGCCACCCTTTGAACCCTGTCAAATTTTGACCGAATAGAAATATCACTTTCGGGTTTCCGAGAAAATTCTACGTCCGACAGGTAAATCTGTTTTTGATAATATTCTTGTTTTTCGATTAATATCGGCTTATCTCAATGAACATCGCTCGTCGTTTGTGGTTAGGATTACTAGCTGATCTCGTACAAGAAGTTGCACGTACAAACTGAAATAGTTAAATGAAAAATGTTATTATAAGAATAAATAATAACTAAAAATGGTTATAGAGATTTACGAATGTTTAAACTACTAATAATAATGCTTTTTTATAAACTAAATTTTTAGTCTGCCCTTTTAGTGCCTAAGTACATAAATGATTACTTTCGGTAACACTGCTTGAAGCCACATGAAATCGGCCAAGCAACATAAAATCAGTCCATGGCACTGGACAAAGTTGAACCTTATTTACAGATGATAATACATACTTTTATGGACGGATGGGCGTCTCGGGTTTTTTTCACATTTTTACTTTATATCCCTTATAGAAGTAGTTTTTTAACAAACATACTAGCATGCCTCTTCGCCAATCTTGCGTCAAGATTTCACATTTTGAAGATTAGATTAATACTATGAGATGTTTTTCTCTTGCACTACTTTAATAATAGGGAACTATTCAAATCTACGTATTGGGTTAAACCGTTACCTATATATTGGTTTTTTTGATTTCTATACTTTCAAAATCGTTAGGTTATTGATTTGTTCTCTACATATAAAATGTTAGAATTCTCGTTGAACTTATGCCCATCTTCTGATAGATAAGTTGCATAAATTAAATCAGTTATATTTTTAGATGTCTTTATTTATATTATTTTATTCGTTTAACGACATTTCTAGCTGTATGGACTTGACCAACGTCCTGGCGAAAAATACCCATAGGCGAAACACGCAGAAGTTTCGATAAAACATAAAGTAAAAAGAAAAATTATCTAAAACATAAAATGGATTTAAATTATGCATCTCATTTATTAGAAAACGAATTAATAAAACTCATTTATCTTAAAACAAAATTATATGTAAACTTTTAATCGAACACATAGATTTAAATGGTTCCCCATTATAGAACCTGTAAATCGTTATCATCTTATGAGCGTATATTTTTTATATAAATATGTAATGTGTACCGAATATTTTTTATATAAATAGTGGAAAGCTAGTTTTTCTGTTTGTTGACTTATATTTTTTATAAATTGCTTTTCATAAAAAAAACAACCAGAATAGATAATCAATAGGCATCAGTAATAAGTTTTCAGCAATTTTTTTAGACAACCTGTATAAATAAGAAAAACCACACAAAAGGTCATTACTTCGTTAGTTTTTACTTCGCTCGTAAAAGGGAAGTATTGTAATCGTCAAAAAAATCACTCTCCGAGATTTTTTCAGATCGTCACGTTTCAGGGTACCTAAATGAAGAAAAACATGTTTCCTAAATTCCGTCGGTCTGTCTGCTTGCCTGCCTGTCTGCCTGTTTGTCTGTCTGTCTGTTCGCGGCGTAGCTAACAAACTACTTACCCGTCTGACTTCAAATTTTGGTCAAAAAAGGGTCATATGAGGATGTATTGGAAAAAACTATTATTAAAAACCTACTCATCCAATTTATCTCAAATTTTGCAGAAACATCTAGTATTAAGCTGGAATCAACTGGTAACATTTTGGTACGAATCCAAAATGGCAGAACAAAATGGCGGCTTAATAAAATATTTAAAAATTCAGCCTGAAAAAACTGCTTAATTGTTTGACTTCAAATTGTGTGCCATAACTAATTGTGGTGTAGGGATCAACTAGTAAAATAGTGGTGCTAATTCAAGATGGCCGAACAAACTGGAGGCCAAATAAAATGTTTGTAATCGTGAAAAAATTACCCTCTCAGGTTATACACATCTTTATGTTTTAGCGTCTCTAGATGCCGAAAAAGATGTTTTATAAATTCCGTCGGTCTGTCTGTGAGCTCGCGGTATACCTTAAAGACTACTTACCCGATTGACTTCAAATTTTGATCAAAATTTAAGGGCCATATGGAGATGACCTGGTAACATTTTGGTAAAAATCCAATATGGCGAAACAAAATGGAGGCTTATTGAAATGTAAAAAAAAATATTATTAAATAACTACCCAAGCAATTTATCTCAGATTTTGCAAAAAACAATTGATTGATTTCAAATTGTGTGCCATAAATAATTGTGGTAGAGGGCTCAACTAGTAAAACGGTGTTACTAATTCAAGATGGCCGACGAAAATTGCAACCAAATAAAATTTGTGTAATCGTGAAAATATCACCTTAGATGTCTGTCTTGCCTTCACATTTTAGCGTCCATCTGTAGGTTTGCCTGTCAGTTCGCGACATAGCTTAAACACTACTTACCTGATTGACTTTTAACTATTATCAGTTTTTACCTACTCCGTTGGTCCGTATATATTTCTGAGATATTAAATTTCTAAATGGTTTTCGTTAATAATCATCTTGTTATTATGTTAGAGTAGTGTATTGTTTGGGGTTAGGATCACGTAAACAACAAAAGTCTATTTTTAAGTCCCCGCTGCGCAACTTGTTGCATCCTCAGCATACATATACATTCTATATCCTGCATGAAACCCATATTATCAGTTTTTACCGACACCGTTAGTCCGCAGATATTTCCTAGATATCAAGTTTCTAAATGGTTTTCGTTAATGATTCTCTTGTTATGTTAGAGTGATGAATTATTTGGGGCTAGGATCCAGTAAAAAAACAAAAGACTTTTTTTAAATTGGCGACGTTTCGCAACTTTATTGTTGCATCCTCAGGACACATAGATTCTATATCCTGCATGAATCCCATATTATCAGTCTTTACCTACTACGTTGATCCGCAGATATTTCCCAGATATTAAGCTTCTAAATGGTTTTCGTTAACGATCCTCTTGTTTTTATGTTAGAGTGGTATATCATTTGTAGTTAGGATCCATTAAAAATTCAAAAAACTTTTTTAAATTGTCGACTTTTTTCAGCTGTATTGTTGCATGCTCAGGATACATATATAGATTCTATATCCTGCATGAAACCCATATTATCAGTCTTTACCTACTACGTTGGTCCGTAGATATTACCCAGATATTCAGTTTCTAAATGGTTTTCGTTAACGATCCTCTTCTTGTTATATTAGAGTGGTGTATTATTTTGGGTTGGGATCCAATAAAGAAACACAAGACTCTTTTAAAATTGTCGACGATTCGCTATTTTACTATTGCATCCTCAGGACACATCGATTCTCTATCCTGCATAAAACCCATATTATCAGCCAGTCAATACATAAAATCAATTTTTTACAACTACTATTTAAAATACAACATTTCACTTCTGTTTCAGGTTAAAAATATCGTTTTATTATTGCATCCTCAAGATGCATATATACTACGTTGGTTCGCAGATATTTCCCAGATATTAAGTTTCTAAATGGTTTTCGTTAAATATCTTCTTGTTGTTAGGTTAGAGTGGTGTATTATTTAGGGTTAGGAAAAATCTGCGAACCAAAGGTAGTAGGTAGGTAAAGGTTGATAATATACGTTTCAATTTAAGATGGCGAAACAAAATGGCGGCCAAATAAAATTTTTAAGAAATTAACGTAAAAAAATCTTGTTCAATTGACTAAATTTTAAAAAGTTAAATGTGAAAATGCCACAAACTGGTAGGAACTCAACATGACGTAACAAAATAGAGATATATGTCAATGTAAAAACTACTTATGAATTATTATGCCCAAAAGTCAAGTGTAGCGTAGGTAGAAGGAAAATGGTAAAATATTGTACAATATATGTAACACATATATACTGTGACGATGTACTGAACTAAACCGGGCAGCTTCACTATTCACTGTTCCTAACAAATGGAAAAATATCCTATCCTATAGAGCCTGTATCCCTGAAACTAGTCATAGGATTTTCTCATCAAGACTTTTAATCGGGAAACCGAAATGTATTAAAATTTCATGAAATTTGACTGTTTACCAAAAACGAATAAGAAGTATGTCTGCAGGTCCGTTCCTGGAGTAGATGCTGCCCACGTGCAAAAGGATAACAGATTAGATTTAAATGCCTCGTTTGCCCCAAAAGAGCCTCTTTGAAACATCTTCCAGTGCCAAGGTGAAGGGTTTTTGGAATATCGTAGCCCTCTGTCAAATTTCTCTTTTCATATATATTTTTTCTGTTTTCGTCGTTTCACTTGTTTTTTCTTCCCTCGTAAAAGGGAGGTATTGTAATTGTGAAAAAATCACCCTCCGAGATATTTCACTTACTTACCTACTTGACTTCAAATTTTGGTTAAAAATTAAGGCTCATATGGGGATGACCTGGTAACATTTTGGTGAAAATCCATTATGGCAAAACAAAATAGCGGCTTAGTGAAATGTTGAAAAAATTATTACTAACAAATGTAACCAATTTATCTCAAATTTTGCATAAAAATCAAGTATTATATAGAAATTAACTGGTAAAATTTTGTAAGAATCCAAGATGGCGGAACAAAATGACGGCTTAAAAATTTCAAAATTCAGACCGGAAAAACTATTTCATGGATTGATTTCAAATTGTCTGCCATAATTAATTGTGGTATAGAGATGAACTAGTAAAACTGTGGTACTAGTTGAAGATGGGGGAACAAAATGACGACCAAATAAAATATTTATAATCGCGAAAAAAAATCACCCTCTCAGGTTTTCATATTTTCAGGTTTTAGAGTCCCTAGATACCAAAAAAATATGTTTTATTAATTCAATCGGTTTGTCTGTCGGTGTGTCGGTCTGTCTGTCAGTTCGCGGCATAACTTAAAAACTACGCATCAAATTGACTTCAAATTTTAGTCAAAAACTAGTAATATTTTGGAAAAAAAGTGTGGCAAAAAAATATTACTAAAAAATTACTAATTCAAGATGGCGGAACAAAATGGCAGTCAAATAAAATATTATGGAATCGTGAAAAAAATGACTATTGAGCCAAAAAATAAGGATCATATGGTGATGGCCTGGTAATATCTCGGTAAAAATCCAATATGCCTGGTCAAGATGGCAGGCTAGTGAAATATTAAAAAAAATATTATTAAAAACTAATTATCCAATTTCCTCAAATTTTGCAGAAAAATCAAGTGTTTTGGTTTGAATATAAAATTGCAAGACAAAATGTCGACCTAATAAAATATTTAAGAAATTGGCCTGAAAAACTACTTATTAGATTAATTTCAAATTCAAGCATTAAGTGCTATATGGAGATAAACTCGTAAAGTTGTGGTACGAATTCAAGAGGCGGAACAAAATGGCGGCCTAATATTTTTTTTTAAATTAACGTAAAAAAAATCTTACTCAATTGATTTTGAAATTTGCAGAAAAATTAAATGTGACATAGGGATACACTTGTACGAATTCAACGTGACACAACGAAATGATGGTGTGTATCAATGTAAAAACTACTTGCTGCTGCCGGAAGTCTGTTCTAGCTCTATCCGGGAAAGGCATTATTGAGATCTACAAAGGCAAAGTGTGTTGCCATGTTGTACTCGGTAATTTTTCCATTAGTGTTCTGTAGGTAATCGTTTATACTAAAGAATTTTTGAAGCAGGTTAATAAAAATAGTATTTACTTGTTATAATGTTTAATAATTTTCTTTGTGAGAAGTTTAGACCGGACTCGCTAAACTGACTGTCTGTCTACTCGTAAAGGAAAGTGTCACTTTCCCAAGTTGTTGCGTAAATAACTAGAAATTAACTCTATATCAACATCATAACAAGGATTCTATAATACCTGTCTAAAACACGTCCTGCAATGTAGCAGGCGCAGCAATCCATTTTATTCAAAAGACGTGTTTTCGCTCTTTTTAGATTCATCAGGCCAACATTATAATACTATGACAGAGATAGAAGGGCCAAGTCAAAATATATGATTTAAGCATGTTCTAGGAGGATTATTTGCAACATGTATCACATCATAGTTAAGTTAGATATTCTATGTTGTGTAGAAAAAGATACTTTAATTACCAACCAATTATTTTATGGGTTTATAATTATTAAGTATCTATACAAAGACACATGTTACCTTACGCAAGACTTAACTCTTGTCTCCCGAGATTATATGACATAGTTGGAAAAAGACTTAGTAAAGTCCGTGATGATTTTGAGTAGAAAGTCATTGTTTAATCATAACGCTACATACGCAATTGTCAGGCATATATGCTGATGCGTATGGCACAGAAATATTAGATAGCAAACATACCAAGCTGGCATTTTCAATTTTATCATTATATATTATTTACAATTAATACTAGATGACTAATACATAAACAAATATCACTAATATATTTTTGTAATGGGCGTTCTTGCGAGAAGAAATAATTACCTTAAGCAATAAAGTATCAATAATAAATATTTATAAATCAACATAACCCACAAGTATAAGTAATTAGAAGAATCGAGGAAATAAATCGAAATGCAGAAGGCAAAAGCCACGGAGAATATATAAATAAGATAATTGCAGATTTGTCGGTATTTTATTCGAGAATACGGGACACCCGCTGATTATCAAAACCTGTTTAGTTCATTAATAATTTCACTGTAGCTTCTGTAATTGACACGCATATAATATGTGCTTGGACTGCTAAATCTTCGTGAAAAACAAAAAAATTTCTTATACTTCTTGTCAAGGAATAAAAATGTAATATATTTAAGTCAGATATAATTGAATCATCCTCTAAATTCCACCGAAAGTACACTTTGACAAAAATGTGAATTTACCAAAGCAGTTTTCATTAAGTTTTTTTTTGTAACGCATTGTAGACCCAAAACGTGTATTTACGTCTATTAGGGTAGAGCGGATAAAGTAAATTTTTGAATTGCTTAACAGGGTTAGTTTGAAAAGTTTTAAATTACCTACTCTATTATTTCTGTAAAAATTGAGATACGCGGAATTAGATCTTAAGTATGCGCAAATAGCCTAAAATTTCGCATATCCAGAAAAAAAATTCGACTGTCGCGTTTTCTTTATAATGATATAAAGTATCACTTAAACTTCTATTTGAACCATAAATCAATACATTGACACATATTCAAAAATAACTGCTTATATTTGGTTAAAGATTGCAATATTATTTTTGTTTCGAGAATGTGTTTTCTATGCACCTTCGCTATTTGCTTTAGAATAATAGTTACTCAGTTAATCTTCTAAAACTTGTGATGTTTTGTTTCAAACTATCCAATTAGGAATACAATACGTTGATATAAATATGAAGGGTACTTCAAACTTACTATTCTATAATATAAAAAAGAAGCCTGGTGCAATCTTTTCTCTCGTCCATGTCTAAGAGTTTTAATATTACCTGATAACGAATTACGGTTTTGATATAACATTTTTAATTGAACAAAAGCCTTTTGTATACAATTAGAAACATGTGTAATAAATCTTAGAGATATGCCAAACGTGACACCCATTCCAGTAGTTTAAACTGCACGGAATTCATTGCCTACGTCAAACCTAATTAAATGTTTCTTTTAACTATGTCTGCTATATTCCCGAAAATCATAACAGAACATTTCTTAGGATTAAGTACAAATGAATGATTTAAACATAACCTCTTTAAAGAATTTAACTCTTTACTCATAGTAAGGCAGCTGTCAAATGCATTGGCTCTGTAGAAAGATAAATACATCTGCGTACTGTCCGCGTAATACTGACCGGGACATTTTTCAAGCGATTTAGAAAGAAACGACATATGCATAGTAAACAAAAATGGAGACAGTGCAGAGGCCTGGAGCGCCCCGTTTTTAATTGATCTGAAACATCAAGGCATCGAGGTTACTTCTTTCACACCTCTTTCATCTGCCTGCGTGTGCAAGGACGAATAAAATAACCGCTCCATCGAATCCCGGTTTAACTTTATTTTAAAATAATTTACAGAAATTAATATGATAATTGGATGTCCAGTTATATTGCAGCTAGTCCAAGTAATTTAATCTAAATAATGCAAAGCAACAAAATTGATGAAGGGAAGTGTTGAATACCTTCAGAAAATGTTGCAGCAGTATAACAAGTTGATCAGTATAAAATCAACCGTCTATTAACATACTCAAGATGGGCAGCAAACCACTTTTTTTACCACATTATTAAACCCCACCTTAAGATTTTCTTTTAAATACGTTGATAAAGATATAACCCACCGCAAATTTCTTACATAATCTTTTTGTACAAACACCCTCATAACGAAAGTTGCCAGTATTTGCAAGCACCACAACTCCTTCTAAATTGGTGAAAAAAAAATGGTTTCGCTACCTATTCTGAGAATCTTCTAGTTGGATTGGTTAGTGATGGTCAGCTTCATGTCTACAAACTTGTTATGAGGTAATTTTACTGAAAGATCACGATATCCTGAAATTATTCGAAACTCTGAGATCAATTTTGATGCTTCGGATTATTGTATTGGATTGCTTGAATTAACTGCAATGGCAATGAACCCCGTATTTATTTCTGCTGATGAATTTAAAATAACGTTAAACGAGAGTGCGAGGGACTTTAAAACAAAATATCACTACAAGTTGTAGTACAATGATATGTCTCGAAAGATGGGTAATTGAGCGGACGTGGCTGGGTCCTGCCATGCAGCCACCTTCTCGTAACGGTCGATAGTAGTTTTTAAGATACATTGTCAGGCTTAAGACATAGTCACTTTTGAATATTTTTTAAATATAATCATTTATGATTCAAATAAAACGATATATAAAACAAATAAACGATACTCTATTTTTTTAAATGTGTTTGGTTTTGTGTCATTTATCTTATGTTTTTTAGACACATAACATAGTCCAAATACTTTCGTGCTGTGGGGACTCATCAGTGCGCCGACCGTAAGAGAGAAGCATTTATAAGGAACAAAAAAAATGATAGTTTGCAGTCATCTACAACGTTCTTTTAAATGCGTTCAGGTTATTTGTTGCGTAGAATGATAAACAAAATTTCTTCTTTGGCTTTTTCGCCAACTGAATAAAAGTATTTAACTTTAAATTAATTAATTTTCATAAATATAAATATTTGTTTCAATCAATATTAAGTTAAATATTTTTATTCAGTAAAAGCAACAATAGCAATCTGAACACATTAAAAAAAAACTTTAGAGATGGCAACAAACAAACTTTTTGTTTCTAGGTTACATGTCAAACAAACTGACAAATTTTAAAATATTCAATTATTGTCGGGAGTTAATATCCCTAATGGATCTAATTTTTCCGGAGAAGTTCAAAAAATGAGTTTGCTAGTATTTTGTTTAACAAATAGCATGAGCGTTAGTGGTTTCAAAAAACCGAGTCAAAGAAGAGTCAAGCGGACGATGCAAGACGCAAACTTCTTCAATCTATAACCGAGGCTTAAATTTCACAAACCTCTATTTTTACAGAAACGATAGAACAGATAAGCGTCAATTTTTGAAGCTTACCCGGTTGAGCAGGTTAAAAATTCACTTTTTTCGATCCAACCCCCAAGTATATAATTAGATAATACAATGTTGGCTTTTTTCGTTTATCAATATCGCAAAAAGTTTGAAAGACTGTTCTAACATAGATCATTACTATAAAGAAAATAAAAAAAAACTAAAAACAAAACAAACAAATGGCCGAGTTTTTATGAAAATCCATGTCTGTAATCTATCGAGGCTAAAATCAATTGTTTGTTTTCTGGTAATATCTTATAAACACCTTATAAATTGACCTTTATTAATAAGAAGAAAGAAGTTATAATGGCATCTTATAACACTATCAACCAGTTCAATATATTACTATTTGCACCAATACGTCGAATAACCAAAAAGACAGAGGCAAGGTTAATGCCAAATAAAGGATTTTCATTTTGAAATATACTTAAGCTGGTTTACAATAAACCTTTAACTTGTGATATGATTATGGGTATTAATATGATCATGTTACAAATTTCTAGGGTAGATAAAACACATGAAAAAAAAAGTTCATATGAGCATGGGTCCGGAAACGCTTCCTTAAGGAGCTAAATCCCTTTGAAGTTGGCCTTCATAAACTAGTTTCGTTTTATAGCTGCAGAACTACTTCATCTACCGCAACCAATTTCGGGACATAAATTGCTGTGTAAGGTCATCTGTTTGAGCTTATTGAACAATGTTAATTTTAACAAGGGACGTGCGAATCTGGGGGATATTTCAGTAAATTTGACCCCATTCCTCTAAAGCTGCAGTTTTGACATCAGATTAAAATTATGATATGCCTTTTACATAAAAATAGTAGTCTTTGTGAAAGTCGCTAAATGTCACCGTTTCTTCGGGAATTGACTAAAATCAAGTTAAGATATTAGCCCTGTTGATGATATTGATCACTGTCGAAACGTATGCATTTGATTTGAGTGTTTTAATAAAACTGTTCAAAAAAGCTGCCTAAATTTTACCTTTTGAATTACATTGTGGACGTGAGCTACCAAAATTTATAATAATTTTTTTAATGATAATTCTGCGTTATTAAGTGAATAACTGTATTGTACAATTACAAGAAAAACATTCTGATTTTTTAAGGTTTTGTGCCCGTTATTACATTCCAGCAGGGCTAATCATGGAAGCAAGTATAGAGGAACACTAGAAAGACTCAGTGATTAAGAAAAACAGGTATTTTTTAATTTCAAAACAGTATGGTAAGTTATGTCTAAAAATTAGTGTTTCTAATAGTACGCACGCTAACTCTTTCCTCTATTGCGGCTTATACAACTTACGAAACTGATCAGTGACTGTGATATCAGTGCAAAATTTAGAATTTTAATGACTGAAAACTATCTTGAAAATTTAATTTTTGGAAGATGATTGCAGACACTTAAAACGTAAAATTCTATTTTCTGAAATACTTAGGAATTAGTTTAAAACCGACTCTAGAACGTTAAAATTACTAGATGTTAAAAATTATATTTTATACTTTTCACTGTTGATTTCAGAAGTCAGTGTTTTTTTATAAATATGTTTAATCTGAGAACAGATATTCTTTGAAAGCCTATTGCTATAGGCGGTGTATTACACTTAACTATACAGATAAATCAAGATAATAAATTGAACACCTCCCCATCTATGGTTATCTCTTTTCACAGCAGAAATTAAGTTCCGGTATATAGTTGTTTAACACTCATTTTTTTTTAAACATAATTGTTTTTTTAGAAGAAAAGTTTTAATTTTAACATAAGAAATACTTTTCAATGAAGTTCATTAATGTATTACCATTATCAGGGCAAGATTTATGAATAAAAAGATTTTATTGTTTATATTAAATGTGCCAATTTATTCTTGCAATGCAAAGTTTTGCAATTAGAACTCGTCCTGTCTGGTTGCCAAGTAAGTTTTATTCTAAATTTTGCAACTGTGTTCTTAATCTGGTTTTCCTCTATAATTGCAAGCCCAACATTATTTTCTCACTCCTAGCAGAAAAATATGTAAATAAGCTTTACTATATCGAGTATATTTTTTCACCTATTTATGTAATAGGTATCGTTGAATTAATTTGGTTCAACAACTAAACGACTGAAAATGCGCCTAAACGGGATATTAAATATGGCTTGTAGTTAGAGTGCTAGAATAACTAGTTTGGAAGTAGGTACGTACTTCTATGCTACATAGATCGAAATAAGATATATGCTTAGGTACTCAGACATTTCTAAAAGAGTCGTCGGGATTGCACGTAGGCTTCTCACCGCCGTGGTATATACAAAGATAAACTGCTGAACAAATCATTTTTATTGTTCACTTCGTTCATCCCTAGAGTATTTTGCACTGAATTGTTCAAAGTCACATGTGCACAGAAACGGAGCTAAGGCATTTTTTTTTTCTTTTTTTTTTCCAACAAATATTTTCTTATATTGACATAAAATGTTTAGCATAAGTTTCAAATTTAACTTCTGTTTCTTTCAAGGGTATTGCAAATTTTTTATATTGGCCAAAACGTATTCAACTTTTAACTTTTACAATTTTCAAATTGTGATTTTATACTTTGGAATATGTCGCTGTAATTTTTGAGATGTCAATAGTATTTATTAAATATTGTTTGCCTAAAATTAATAAGAATGCTTTAATAACTTTTGGCTTTGATGGCATACTAATTGCCCAGAGGACAGCTGAAAAAATATAAGTAAGCGGCATAATTTAAAAATATTTTCTTTATACTCCAGCCTATACCAAATGTTCTTAAGAATTTTTGCGATTTGTTACGGATTTAAAAGTTTTAAAATTGATTTTATTTAATTACGAGATACATTTAAACAACAAAAAAGAATACTGCAAAATACGAAAAAGTAACGTTGAGTAATTATGATTCCATAATAGTGAAAAAAAGAAAATAAATCTGTAAGACTGAGTGAATTGAAATGGAAATGAAAAAATCTAACTAAATTAGTTTAAATTAACTTGGTTAAAGTCCACATGAGAATTAATCATAATTTAAGAATAACGTCAGAGGTTGTCGGGATCTATCGCTGTAGCTGGTAACAAAGTCAGGTGCCGATAGCCAGACCACCAGAATAAGTTCAGAAATGCCCGTTCCAAAAAAGTTTCAAGAACATTAGTCCATTTAAAACACCCCCACACGAGGAATAATACAGGCAGAAAGGGAACCAACATGACGGTATAACCCAAAATTTCCTCAGCAATGGGAAACATTCCCATTGATGAAACCTTCCAGTTGATAGCAACTTTACCATGTAAGATCTCAAGGATACATATGACACAAAAGGAGATTATTACGAAACAACCTCGCGCCCATAGAATGACTGCTGCCCACGTAATTTACAGAACAAAAAAGACATGACAAATAACAGAAAAGTCACGTCAGAAAAATGCAGAATCTCAAAAATTGTAAAAGTAAAGAACTTCGATACAGAAATCAATTAATAATATCCGTAAAAACGGATTGAAAACATTATAAAAACCCCCATTTTGGACAAATCTTACTGTTGGTTCAAGAAATAGCATAAAATTCGTTTAAATGGCAGATGTATATATATATATATAGAACTAAATAATGTAATGTAATAATAAAACGTCAAATAATGCTGTCAATAACAAGTTTAAAAATAAGCATACTTAAAATAAAAATAAATATCTCTTTAATTCTCTTGAAGTTCAGATCTATCTAATCTTCGTTCTTTAGAACTAGAAAAATGATAAATGACATGTTCGCTAAAGTTGCACACACATTCCTTTTATAAACGATTTCTCGATACTTAACATTGCTAAAGTGAATAGTCTATCTTGGCCCAACTCCTCAACAAAATTTATAAGCCTTCGAAAAACCCCTGGTTTTTTAGATAAAGCCGTTTCATCACGGCCACGTAGTGCCAGCTTGAATGCCCCATAAAAATTTACACAATCTATAATTTTGTTTAAAATATGACGATTTTTGGATACATTTTCATTAAAATCTTGTGATTTTCTATAAGCTGTGTCTAGCTGAGTGCGAATATCAACACTTCCGACCGTAACACAGTTCACCAAACATTTCATGTGATCTGCAGAAAACGCATGTTTTTTTTATTTTTTTCTTTTAAGTGTTTTAAGTCTTTAACACCGGTTTTGCACTATAATGAGTCCGACGAGTCCTTAGAAAACAACAAACAAACATAGCAGTAAAATGAGTTAGACACTTCACAACCACATATCCACTTAGCTAAATCGTTCATACTTTTGCGAAAGTTTCGATGAACCTCTTTATTTTTGTCTTTACTAGTTTGTCGTATATTAAGTTCTGGCAAATTGCGACCACTTACCTCGAATTCAGTTATTTTGTCAAAATTAAGTTCGTTAGCACTCTTTAGTTGTTTAATTTTTTGGACTACTGACATCTACATTCGCAACTCAAACATAGACCACCTTGAAATTAGTTATTTTTGCAAAATTAAATTCGTAAGCACTCTTCTTAGTTTTTTTTTGCACTAGTCACTACCAACATTTTATTTCCTGTATATTTCCAACTCACACATGGATCATAAAAATAAAAAATATATATTACAAAAAACAGTATATAAATCAATTTTCATCGACTAAAAACGTCCGAAACAATATCGACTTAGAATATCGACCGCGCGACCTCTGAACAATTGAACTTCCGCATGCCGACGTGATGTCGCGACCGATCGATCGAATTATGACAAGAGACCGGCTGATGACCCAAATCACGACGATTTACAAATCAAGAATTTGAAAATTATGTGACCATTTAATAAGAAATCAAACAGTGTCTATGTTTGTTTATTGTCGAAATGACTGTCGAAAAATAGAGTTTTTTAGTTAAATAATAATTTCTGTATATTTTAACAACGATAAGACGCATGATTTAGACCATAATAAATAGTAAAAAGGCTGAAATCAATTCATTACCAATTAAAATGACGTAATGGAGAAAAATGGGCATGGGAAGGGAAAAGCTTATATCATTGTAATTAATGTTGTTTGTTTACTCTGTAAAATATAAAACAAATCACTCACTGTGTATTTTTTACCCAAGTAGGTATCTTTTAAAAATTCAAAATATATTAAATTAAGATTGTTGTGTTTTAAACTCAAGAACTACAAAATTAATTATTATTAAAATTATGACTATCAATTAAATAAATAACAGAAATGTACTTAATAATAAAATTAAAGTTAACACGTTTCTAAAATATTCGGAGTCAAGGCTTGTATGCTTTACTTTTAATAACCTGGTCTAAAATGACAATTTTGCACTCTATTTTAATTAATGAATAGATGCAAGAGAAAAACTCCATCGTGTTTTCAAGATCCAAGCTGAGAAGAAACTCGCCTCGTAGGCTTATGAACTCACAGTTATGATACATCATAATTCACTCGATTCCTAGTTAACTTAAAGAAGAACTTATAGCAGTGACTTAAAAACACAAGCCCAAAATTATTAATATTACTTTACCCCACTAAAAACTGTGGTATTTTAAATAAATAATATTGAAAATAAATTATTTTCATTCTATATATATGTTCGCCATTCAATAATAAACAAATCCAAAGCAAATTTTTGTTCACCGATTGAGTAGAGCTTAACTTTGAAATAAGAAGTAATAAGCAACAGTTAGTTATGTGTTAGATAATTGTATGCACATTCAAAGTTGGAATGTAAAACTCGATACTTAAAATACAGGAAAATCTTAAAATATGATATAAGATACATGCTTGTTTATGTTCTTATATCTTTTGATACGCAAATATTTGCTGTAGGTTTATTTACATATTACATGCATTCTAGTAGACAAGCGAAACTTTCTTGGGAAAAAATGAAGATTAAAAATACAGGTAGTTACTGGTAACATTACACTTCCTTAAGAACACAGTATCTATGTATATTGTTTTAATTATATAACAGAGCTTAAGAAATATACGTCTATCATTCCCACAATGCGCTAGAGAATGTAAGTTTATTTCGATGTTAGATGAACATTTAAGAAATGGGTTATTTAAAAAAATATATTTTTGGCTTTTAGTAATTAAAAATGCTGACGATCAATGAGAGTTTCTAAATAATACTCAATTTCTGTATATGGCGTGAATATAATTCAAAGAAACTTATTTTACAACATTATTTATTAATTTTATAGTTTGACGCGCATCTATACATTTCCTTGTTGTTACTCCTATATAAATTGATGTTATCAAGAGAATTAAGTTAAATAAAATTTGGATTTTATTCAAAATGGCGAAAGATCAGGTGACTATGTTCTACAGTTTACCTGGTACGATATGGTCCTGCCAGATTTGAGTCCCGCCGCTTGCGAAGTCTTGGTTGAAATTTTTTTATCGCTGGCACAAGAAATGTGTTTTAAAAATCGGATTGTGTTTAGGTTAGCCCTGGTTAGGTTCTATTTTTTATAATGATGTAAAAAAACGTATTCATATAAAAAGTGTATATTAAAACAACGATTGTCAAACGAAAGACTCGGCAAGCGGCGGGACTCGAGCGGATCCTTAAGAATAAAAAATGTTCGCGCCGCATGAGAATGACGCTGCTGTCTGAGGCTCGTGCAATGAGTTAAGCAGGAAATAAAATATCCGGAATCGGTTTTCGGTTTCTGGTTTCCCAGATGGCGCATAGGCTTAATATTTTAGAGTTAATTAACCACTCTTCAACATCGAACTGCAGGATATTTCTGAGAAACCCAATGATAATGTGTTCATAGTTGCAACTAGCATTCGGAATATGATTAATTTTAAACTACAAACTTGCTTGTTCAATAATGTAATCAGGGTTCCCATACAAACGGAGAACCAAGCAAAGAATATAATTATCAGATTTTTATCTAAAATTCACCGAGACGAAAACACATGGATTCAGACTCGACGGTGTTGATAATGATCATTTACTACCACAATCCAAAATACTTTTGAAACCAGGAAGAGAAAAAGCTAGAATTCAAAACTTGACGTATGTGTGGGTTCACAATGGCAATGTGTTAGTCATGAGGTCCGAGAAGATCCAGTAAAAGCGTTTTTTTTTGTACTAATCAGTATTCAATATTTCGTCGAGATCACGAGCCTGCGGCGTGCGTAAAATATGACGGGGGTGGGGTGTTTGTTAGTTACGGTAAAATATAGTATAGTATAAACTTCAGTAAAGTATAATTCCAACTTAATTCAAGAATACCCTATTGATGCCGAGGATATGTGGATAAGTATCAGATTGGCAGATAACAAAATATTACTTGTTTGCCAAATGACACCTGGTCTAAGTTTTTAGTCAAAACTCAGTAGTCTGGACATGGAAGAAAATCACAAACTGTTGATTTGTTGATGCAAGTTGCATTAGCCATGTGGAGTCTTTCAACGTTAAACCCAAGTACGCGACACGGTTAGACACGTTGTTATATCATAATGTACTGCATTTAACTCTTATTTTAATTACGTATAATAATACATTACTAGAATTATATTACGTAATAAGTTTAGAATCTTGGAAGTTAGCCATTATACCAGTCTTTCTATTTCAAAAGATGTGCATCATCCCTGTATCGAGTTATATCGAAAATAGAAAAAAAAATTGTGGATACTGTAATTGATAACCATACCTGTTTGTTTCCTGTGCCTATAAATAAGTTGTTTCCTATACTTAAAAATAAATAAATAATCTTGCTATTACTGCTGTGTTGACAAGAACTATATGCTCTTTTAACAATAAAGTATATTTGAGTTTGAATTTTATAAAATTTCCTAAGGGAAAAGCTTTTTCAGATGTGTAAAAAATACTTCATATACTGATTTCTACTTTAAATTTCAAATATTAAGGCCACTTCTTCCTGATTAAAATAAAAATGTAATTGAAATATTCAGTAACAATAAACTTTAATTCACATAGCAAACAATTGCCATTATACCGCTAAATGAAAACCACTAATTGAGGTATACATGATTAAATAACTTAATAAATAAAATGCGTCCAAAAAGGAATTTGCAAAAGTAGATTTTTCAAACATTGTAACATCTTCATTTTGTAGGTGTTTCAATGGGTTAAGGCTGAGTCACAATCGACGGAAGCCGAGAACTTGATAGACAACGATTTTACTTTCTAGCAAAGACAGGCGTTTCCTGATGTAATTCTGTTAAATATTTTATTGCTGTTTCAAATACGATGACTTGAGATACAGATTTAATAATGTATTGTCCGCATCTCCTAATCTTTATGAGTCAGTGAGTTAGACATTAGATCCAATCATCTAATAATAAATTATTACTTCTTCATACAAACATAAATTTTAGTTTTTTTAGTTAAGTTTCAAGAATGTCTAAATTATCTATTTAAAAAATATATTTCTGTTCAGACGAGTATTTAGGGGTGGGTAAATGAAAGGGGGTAAAATTGTACGTACGTATGGACTCAGGAACGAAACTTCAGTTTATTGGTCACTTGTGTGACAATGACATCTACGCCACTTTTACCTTTTCTATGTCGCCACTGCTCCAATTTTTTGTTCTCAAAGTTTCAATTTTTATCATTTTTCTCTTTATATTTTTCTAATATATTGTTCCAATTATAAATATATCAGCAATTATATGTGTGCAAACAAATTCATTAATATCAATTTAATATATTTTCGTCATACTAAATATTTCTAAATACCTTCAACTTTGCTTCCATTTAACATATAATTCTTTAATTATCCTTCTTTTTCTACACTAATTAGTATTAAATTTTTAAAATATAATCCAAAATTTTGATGACGTTGACCCAAAGTTACTCTGACAAACAAAGTTTGGTGCAAGCAGTTTAGATCAACGACTGGCTTTAGTACTATATATATCCAACCAGAATGCTGTGGTTCTTACTACCTGTGACCATTATCAAGCATTTTTTAACAGACGTGGACAAAATATTGAGTAACCCTAAACAAGCCATGAATCTGGAGTTTTAGGCATTATTGCTCCAGTTGCAGAATAGGTTTCAAATACTTACTTAAAATTAAATAATTATTTTTTTGTACAAAATTGTACCCTTCTAATACAATCATTTTATAATAATCATAATAATAACTTAGTTGGAGTAGGAATAGTTGGAAGTAATTTCAATTTGATAATACCTTAAACCAAGAAATATAATTTGTTGACTTCAGTCGTGAAAGTAGAAGGTTAGCGCTAATATTACGGAGTAATCTTAACAATAAATTATTTATTTTTCGGCTTGGTCAAGTGCATATTTAATACCATTTATTCCGATTGTCTGCAGGATCGTCGGCAGCTGCTTATCTATCAGACTGTTAAAAGAAATAATAAGGGGTAGCATTTTTACTCAATCCAACTAAAATACCTCGAGAACCAAATGTTGATACTGCCTTGGTATTCCTACTTCATGATCTAATTCAATGATGGTGGAGGGAGATTAAGAACTGTTAGATTATATTGTAAATTTGTCGGTATCATTCCGGTGGTCGAAATTATGATAGGTATAATATCTACACTTTTCTGATGCCACATTTACTGTACATATTTTTCTATTTTTCCCCAAATCTTTTTTAAAATGTTGTGTTTGGCACTGAGATTTCGATTAGGAACGTAGTTTTATTTTATTTATCTAGTAAGATAATCTCTGTTTTGTTATGTAGTGTAGGTAGTCTTATTCAACGCGTGTATAGGTAAGTTTTTCAGCTTATTTGATATCTGCATTTCCGTGTTACCGACAATCTATTATGTATGACATTCTTTTTTCTTGCCTTTCACTGTAATAAAAGTATCACAACACCTTGCTGGCCAGTAAGCGCAGGTCCATCCCAGTACTGTTGGTAAGGAAATGTATCTGGTTGTATTAGTTTAACTTTAACTCCTTTAAGGTGTAGATTTTTTTTCAACCGGATCTTGTCGTGTCTCGTCAATTGTTCGTGATACCTACGTGTAACATATCGGCGAGTTTCTGAGATTTAAAATCTGTAGCTACATCTACGATAATATCATCACCAGTATATAGGATTTACCGTACTCAAAAGGGATTTGATAAATACAGTTTTTTTGATCAGTAACTATGTTTGGTTTGGTTTTCAGTGAACACTTTCCTTAGTGTATTTCCGGATTTGAATGGTATTTTGTTTTGCCATATCTTATCTTCTCTAAAATTCCTCTTTCATATGATGTTATTATAAGAGAACTTGTTGGCTAGTCTTCAATTGTGCATATATGGTTTTTTCTGGACATTCAAATTGTATTAGGAATCAATATTTTCGCTATGACCACTCTACATGACATCTTTTTTTTAATTGCTTATTTCCACGTTTATGGAGGGCTAATTGGTATATATCGCTCGATTTGACAGAAACCTGTTTGCTTCGTCGTTGTAGAATAATTAGACTTCCGGTTGAGATACTGTGCGGGGTATACTGTAAACAGAAGTCTTAATAACGTTATTGCTTTTTTTAACGAGAACATCCAAAAAGCATAAACATGAATTTTTCTCTATACCCATACTGAATTTAATTGTTGGAGGTATACTATATATCCTAGAACTCATCACAACAGTCTGTCATCCTGAGCGTAGAAAATATCTTCTACTTGCAAGTAAGCACTATAGAGACAACACTCCAACAGATCCACTAATCATTCCTAAGTATTATATTGATAATTTTCAATTTCATGTATGTATGTTCTAACCCAAAAGTTCTAATAATTTCTGATGATTCGAATTTTTAAGATATGAATTTAACCTACACTGGAAAGGTTTTATGATCGGCTATTTCGAAAGGTCGATAGTGTGTTCCTTATATCTTCGTATCTGGTAGGTTTTTTTCTTTATAGATGCTGTAGGATCGCTTGTGAGTAGTCTATAGTTAGCATTTCTGATAACCTCCTCGATTTTCTGGTTGTAGGCAGTCACAAGGACTTTTTCTATTTCAGTTTTTCTTTGCACTTGAATTCATTTAATAATCTCTACCACAGGCGTTGTCCCTGATGAAGCAAAGTTCAGTCATTTGCTTAGAAGCTCCATGCTGCTTCTGTTGGCTTCGTAGTGCTTACTTCCAAGTAGAAGATACGTCGTTGTAATCCAGGACGACGGTCTCCTGATGGGTTCATCTCTCTCTCCAGTAGTGCCATGGAAGGATTCAAAACCCATATAATCAAAACAGCAAACATAAAACCCATGCTTTACTTACTTACGATGTCGGAATGTATGGGACAAAGACAACAAACAACTTAAAGAGTAATAGGTCATTTAAATAGTATACGCTCAACTAAAAAGTTCATTATAGTGATAGAGCAAGGTGCATGTTTTCCCTTTCTTGATGTTCCCTTTAATGGAAATGATAACGTTATTAAGACTTCTATTTACAGGAAACCCACTTAACCGTGACAGTTTCTCAGCCAGAATTCCAATCATTCTGTAGCAATGAGAAGGGGTCATAAAGACTAGACTCGGAAATCAGGAATATTTAAAATAAAAGATCGCATCGAAAGTTTTCGTAAAATAATACCATATGCTACAGGGATTTCAGGAAATATGAGAAAATTTAGCATAAAACGGGGAATCAAAATAGCGTTCAAATCCGGAAATGTACTAAGGAGCTTGTTCTAAAAACCAGACCAAACACAATTAGTGATCGAAAGAACTGTTTTTATCAAATCTTTTGTGAGTGCGATGAATCTTATAAAGGTGAAACAAAGCTATTTCTTGATTTAAGAATTTCTGAAAACCGAAAACATGCATAAAGAAAACAGACATCAAAATTGGGTATTGCCGAGTATGCTTGGTTTAAACATCACAGAATATAGTGGCCCGATGCCAAAATTATACACAAAGAGTAGCACTGAAGAAAAAAAATTGAAGAAGCAAGCAAATTTCTTTTTCAATAAGCCAAGTATTGAGATATCTAATGTTAGGCGACTTTTACTAAATCGCATTGACTCTCTCAAGCTCCGTAAGTAGTGGGGGGCTTCCAATATAACTTCACTGCACATACTTAGTACGTATATGAGCACGTATTCTTAACCTTTGCTTAGCTGAGGGCGTAATTTCGGGGCTTCATCAGGTCGCGGGCCATAGGTAAGGAATAAGTATGTAGTAGTGAAAAAAAACGATAAAAATTCACAAATTTTTTTATTATTAATTATAACAGCATAATCAAACATATAAAAAAACAATTAACATAAACAGCTAGAAAAATCAAATGAAAATTAATGAAACTTGAGTTTGAAGATGAGAAACAAGATGATCAATATTGATATCAATACCACTAGTACAAAGGCGCAAAGTGTTTTCTAAATTAACATCTGTAAGCCGAGTACGATGCATATTTTTATTAAATTTCATGATTGAACAAAACTGCTCAAATGTATACGTGCTACCGGATGTACAAATTGTTTTTAGTAAGAAAACTCTCAGCTGTGGATACTTTTCTTCGGAAAGGTATGCTCTGTAAAATTCGCTTAGTTCTACATTATCAAATTTAGAATTCAAACATGAGTCTTCTTGAAGCTCGATCAGCTCCATTTGTAGGTGAAGCGGAGCATCTTCCACATTACACTTACAAGGATTTGCAAAAATATTATGCTATCCATATTCTTATATCGGAAAACCGATCAGTGAATTGCTCTGAGAGTAGTGTCAGCTCTTCAGCATAGGGACCGTATTCAATGTTTTTACTTCTCAGTTGTGTTTCCCACAAGCGAATTTTGTTTTGAAAAGCTTTAAGATGACTGTACAGCTGATTTACTAATTGCCCTTGTTTTTGAAGTTTCAAGTTCAGGTCGCTTAAGTGTTTTGTGATGTCTACCAGGAATGCCTAATCACAAAGCCATGTTAAGGTCATAAAATCATTTTAGCATTTATTTTTGCATAGCCACCTTATTTCGCAATAGTATGTTACATCATCGTGTTCTGAAGAGTTCAAAATGCTTTAAACTGGCGATGGTTAAGACCGCGGGATCTAATGAAATTGATGGTACTGGAACATTCATTGCTGTTTCCCTAAATCGGTAATGAGTTTTTAAATTTTATCCTTTCTTAACTGATAAATTATACTGAGCGAAATACTTGCTGGAGTAATGCCACTTCAAATTTGTAAGACAGAAATTGTTTAATTGCGCAACAAACACATACGTTTATTACTGTGAATAATAATAGTATTCATCAAAACATTTTTTTAGCAACTGACGACATTCTGTGTCCACTTACCGCTTTTTTAAACCAGAAATCTTAAAAGATTTTTTTCTTCTAAGCCGAATTTGCTTGAATATTTTCCGCGTCTTTTCTTATCAGTTGTTAAGAAGCGCGCTGAGTGGTTTATATACTACCCGCAATAATGAACTAGAATTCCCTTGAGTCGAGAGTCTCGGTCGTACGCGAATATGCGATGCGAGCGCTCAGACCCGACGGTTATTCATAACGCATCGCTCGGAGCGCTTCAAGGTCATCGGACGGCTTCCCGTATGTTTATCTGTTTGTTTCTTTCTAACGACTATTTCTGACTCGATCTGTGGCGTTCCACTGGGTACGCTTAATAAAATTATTTATCGATTTTAGTCTTTATTATTTGAAGAATATAGATTGGTTGACAGTAATTACAAATAAACTATGTGTGCTAAATCTTTAAATTTTTTTGCGCATTATTTGAAATTTCTGAATTTCTTGCGGGCCGGATTGGCGCAGGTGGCGGGCCGGATTGGAGCTGGTGGCGGGCCGGATCCTGCCTGGTGCCGGGGGTTACCCACATATGTTTAGAGATACCACAGTTGTCGAAACGTTGTGATAAATAAAGCCAACCCCCGACAGACAAGTTATTTTCTTTGTTATTATTATTAGTTGTCAGCAAACATAAATATGTTTATTTGAAACATTATCATGTAATAACAATTAGGAGAAATGAAACAATGTGTCTAATAAGTCAAGAAAATGGACTCAAACTTGTTCCGAACTAATTAGTGCCTCGCCAAATCAGAGGATAAATAAATGTATATTAAAATACCACGACCTTTCCCTTCCAAAGAATATTCGCTCTTGTAACATCTGAATTACTCACAAATTGTTAAAACGTAAACAAATCCTTAAAAAAAGTATTGCACTGTTGGGTATCATCGTAGCGCTATCGTTTGACTTCAATGGAAAATGGGTTCGTTACAAAACGTTGCCGTTAAAGTTACAGAAATATACCGCCGTGTCTTCCTTCTAATGAAAACAAACTGCATTTTTGCGGGCGATTGCACACGAACGAGATTTTTATTTCGATTGGTTGGGCAACGCTCATTTATTTAGCAAATATAGGTTAGGCCATTTTTCTATATTTATGGTGCAATGATGTGGGATGGAGATTTTTAAACAGTAAAAGGAATATTTTTTATAATTTCTACTACATCGTGCCGCCTTATTAGGAGAAAACTAGTATGGGTCTTACTAGAACGTACTCACGTATGCAATACATTTTCTCATGCCTAACATACGAATTAATTTATCCACATCGAAAACAAATATCCTGCGTAACTAAGGCTGATTATTTAAACCTTCAAAAAATCATCCTAAAGTAACTTGCAAGAGTTGTCAGGTGTACTCTAAAAATGTAATCATATGTTTCGATAAACTGTTTAGTAAAATTGTACAAAATTTTTCTGAATTTGTACTCGAACAAAACTGTACTAAAACTTCCTTAAAATTGATTATTAAAGGGTTGAGGTTTCCAAAAATAGGCCAAATATCATGTATTTTATTATTTCGCTACGTTTCGGCAGATGTTTGTTGCCTTCATCAGGCTAAAATCATACAATGTTTGTTTAGAACGAACAAATTAAGAAATGTAAATATGTAAAAAAAAAAATTGCTAATAGATGTTTTTTTTGTTTTTTTTTAATAATTTGGAAAATTAACAAGGTTCATATACACGTAATATCACAAACAAAACATTTTTTTTTACAATTATATAAAGAATGTGTAATTTGGTTCTAATATACTGTTCATAGCTAGTCTTAAACTCGAACATGGCAGGCAGTGCTCTTATGAAGATAAAAATTAACAATATAAACCTGCATAAACAAATTAATAACAAAGCATGGTTAAAAATGGTGCACACCTCCCAAAAAGATATGTTTGTATTTACAATATCCAATCATTTCTTGTCTAATGATGATAACGTTTTTTATCAAATAAATTTTTTTCTAATATATAAGAAACACAAAAATTTGTTCTTTTGCTTATCCACCATACTATAATATTATATAATTATCGAAAAAAATATGTTTTGTTTATGATATTACATGTAAGTATATAAACCTTGTGAATTTTCCAAATTCTTAGAAAAAAACATCTACTAGTAAAATTTGTTCGTTCTAAACAAACATTGTATCATTTTAGCCTGATAATAGTAGCAAGCATCTGCCGAAACATATGATATAAAAATATATGATATTTGGTCTATTTTTGGAAACCTCAAACCTTTAATATTTAAGAAAAAGCCGATAATTTGATAATTATTAAAATTCTTTACTTTTAGTAGAACTATCAATATAATTTTACTTTTTCTTGCAAAAGATTATGTAACTTTAATATACGAGTGAGACCCTATCGAAATTCGATGACTATTATAGTTTTAAAATAAATTGAAAACTATAAAATAAAAAGTGACCCCATATCTCAAAACTTGACGGTGTAAGATATAAACACTTCTTTAAGGGTTTGGTCAATAATTTTAGTAGCATTATATTAGGGTATATTTCAATTTTTAAGAACAAATGGATCTTCTAGTCCTTCTGAGGCTATTAGTAGTAAAATCTGTATATTTAGAAACATTAAAATAGCAATTCCATATTTATTAAAAAAAAACACGTACTTTTTAAATAATTAATTAAATTTTCACTTCTTTCTTTCACATAGGCAAGTCTGCATGTAAAAATAAATGCATGTAAAAATAAAGAGTAAGAAGTGATAAAATGTCTGAGCGTATGGAGAACGGGACGAACCCAACAACATTCACTAATAGTATTTATAAACATAATAGGTATAACAGTAATGTACACAAATCAAGAAGAAGACTCCAATAAAACTTATTGCAAAATGTTGGTAGAGAAGAGAAACAGGTGTCCAAATCAATCATATAGGTACAGAAAAGTGTATTATAAGATTTATACAGGGATATAAGAGATATTTAAGTGATAGTATTGTTTGGTTAAATGTGGAAACAATATTTAATCCTAGTGCTGTATAATAGGATATTTATATAACTAACGACACTGACTCAATCATAATATTTAGAATTTTATATACTAATTTTATCTCAGACATTTGTTTTCTGTCCTTAAGTGACAATGAGTGTCACGTTTCGTTTAATCAATGGCGAATTATCGAGAGAAGAAGTATAGAACTTATTATTTTGATATTTTGTAAATGTGTGCTGCATTCGACCAATTTTACTAATATGTACATCGTGTTGAGGCTTCCAGATTACCGATCAGGAACAAAGCACGTTATTAACGTAGGACATATACAGCATATGAATGAATTATAACCGTTTAAAACTTTTACAGGTTCTTATAATAAAACCAAGACATTGTTTAACTTTTGCGACGATGTCTTGAGTGTGATAATCAAATAACATTTTGCTATCAAAATATATATCTAACTACATCTATTACAACAAAAGCCTTTACTAGTGGTATGTTATTAATTGTAAAATGAAACTGTATTTTATTTTTTGTGACATCTAAAAAAATTAGATTGAGATATAGGCAATTTCGCTGATAGTTGAGATGATAAACGTAGTATCGGATGACTTAGCAAGTTTATGAAACAATTTAAGTCGTTAGCGTACCTTAAAAAATGCGAACTTAAATCAACTAGCACTATCATTAATATAAACATTAAATAAGACAGGTACTGACCCAATCTCTGTAAAAGCTGACATAAACGGATTGGGTCCTACTGCTATTATAAGATAAAAACCATCTAAGTAAGTTCCGTTAACACTGACTCCAGCAAAAATATTGTGATAAGATTTATCAAACGCCTTACTTAAGTCGGTATAGACGGCGTCAACTAAAAAGCCCATATGTTGCCGTATTTTAATTTAGAAACAATTAAAGTAGTTTTCCAAATACGTAAGAATTAGACCTAGTTTAGAGACATATTAAGTATGTTATGTAATGGTTGAATATTTCATATACACAGTTTTTTAGAATAACAGTAATAGTGGGAATAGGTATGTAATAATTAGAGAGATTGGTCTGGTGGTATTGATTAGTACCTGCATAATTTTAATTTGCATTACTTGAAGCATTAAAAATATAACTAAACTATAAGAAAAAAGTGTAATTTTTTCATTCAAAGGCAAATTTCATTAGTATTTGGATTCTACAGGACGGTAATAATGTCAGCTTTATTTTTCTTAGATCTCGAACATTTCCATATCTGACTCAAATCGCTTGAAGGATAATATAATTTTTGTAATCAATATCAATTAAATATTTAGATTACCCTGCAATGTATCTCATTGTTCTGCCTAATATTTTTATAAATTTATAATATAAATTTTTGATGGTGCTTACACTAAACCAATCAGGGGGCCACGTTAGTATTGTAAATATCCCGAGGATTTTTATTTTCGGAATATATAGAATCGGACCAAAGTAATATTTTGAGTACGCTAAATTAAATCGCTATGCGGTTCATTTGCAGGTTGCAGCTATATAGGGACTATTTATTCCGAATTTTTTTGAGCCTGTGCCGGTTGATACTTTGGTTAGACAGAGATTGTTTATTAATATAAAAATTAAAATCCAAACAATACTTGTCTGTATAGATGCCCGATGCCGGTCGAAGTAATCCGATCGCCAATAGTTCACAGTAGATTATTTTATTATGTTTTCATAAAAAGTTAATTTTTCTACCAAAGAAAAAATATTTAAGTCAATCTTTTGCAACAAAAAAAAATTAATTTGCTTGGTTATGTCACTAGATAGTAAATGCTAGTTTTATTTTTAAAATTAGTGTCCTAGGTATATTTTCTACCAGCGAAAACTATTTTGTTAATAAGTTCTATTGTTTTTCTCACCTGAAGAATATTCATTTACGTTTTGATTGCTATTCTAATTATCATTGATACATTTTTAATAAATCCTGTATTTCTTATTTTATGTTCTTATTTTTCTGATTATGCTTGTTGTGTCTGACGAAAAAACAAAAGCTTTAAACTTAAAGTTAAACTTAAGGACGCCAAAAAATAATTTTACTTTTATTTACATTTACATTATGTATAAATACTTAATTATATCTAATATTAAATATAAGAAAATTATCTACGTTAAAAAAAATATTTTCCAACTCTTGATTCGTTTCACCCGGTTATAATAATAATACATAATAATATCTACTTTCTGTTTGCCATCCAAATATAGACGGAATTAATACGGAATACTGATTCCGGGTCAATTGATTAGGATTCCATAGGTTTTGCATATACTGGCACACAGTCCATCCGTGATGGATATTTTAATCCGTATTATTGCATGACGTATCACTAGCCCACATGCTAGCGTACTAAGAGGCCCGGTGCCGGTGGCGGGGGTGCGTGTGCAACGGAGTTCAAGAAAACTATGGATGACCTTTTTTTTTGTTTCTGGTCATCAGATATTTCCTTTGAATTTGGTAATAAGTGCATTATTCAAAGGTATGATTGACTGTTCTTTTAGTCATCATCAACTATTTTCAATCGAGCCCTTTGTTGAAACCTGCGGGGGGTCAAAATTTATAGTTACGCCAGTGAACACTGTCTTCCGTACTCAAATTGTAATACGGTTTCATCCATCCCAGTTTACTGGATTCAAATCAGTCATAATACTATTGTAGTCAGCAAAGTTGTAATCAAAATTAGTGTTATTAAGTTTGTAAGAATAAGGAATCGATTTCGAATTTCAGTATGTTATGATATATAGTAGTTATATTTTAAATATATAGGCATTTTTATTTGTCCCTTGACAGAGAAAATTGTTTTGCCTCATATCTGTTTGTCTTTTCCCCGTATAGCTACATAAGGATGAACTGGTAAAATTTGGACGCATGAGTCTATAAATTAACTTGACCCAGAACTTCCTTCGCTATAAATTCTTCTTTTATGAAGGGAAGTGAAAGAGTAAAATCTGTATATATGCATATTACAAAACAGATACGTGAGAACTCAAGCACGGACTTATAGGGGTATAATGGCGTTAATTACCTCACATGCTAAGGAAAAAAAATCAGTGTTGCCTAAATATAATATTTTAAACCATGCAATAGTATAAAATATAAAATAGTTATAGATTTATCTAATCTATAACTATCGCAAAAAAATGTGAAGAAGATTGCTGAAGAATATTTTTATCCTATTTTTACACAGATCCTATAAAGCAAAAATTAGATTTAATATGTCTTTTTCTCGTATTAGGAAAATGAAAGTAAACTGGGCAAATATACCAATTAATAAGTCAAAAAAATGTCGGATTTAAGGAATATTTATTAACTTGTAGATAAATCAAATTTAAAGGCGGTTTTGACAAGTGCGTTTCCAAAATTATAAAATGAATAACGAAACACGGCTCTAAAATGTTTGATTAAAGTTTTAAAAGCTTGGCATAATTACTCGAGATAAGTTTTAATTATGGAATTGAGCTGTGGTAAAATAAAATCAAATATTCTTCATTTCATTTTAAAATGTCCATTTTACATTAGAAATTCGAAGTGCGTCAAGTAGAAAATGTCGTAAATATAATATGTAAAGTACGATATAATTTAAATATAACAGAAGTCATATTTTTGTGAATAGACTATATACTTAAACTACAGAAAGTCGAAAACTATCACCTAAATTAAAATCAATATGAAATGAATTAAAAATACTTACTTCATAATAAGAAAACAAATTAAATAATAATAATAAAATAAACTAGGCCGAGTCTCCTACACTCGCTAAAAGATAGAATTATGAGCAAAACTCTTGCATAGAGTAACAATTTTTATTCAACAGTGATAACTTAAGCCTTTTTTTAAACAAGGAAATCGAGTTTATATCTTTAATGTTATTGGGCAATGAATTTGAAATTTTACACATTATAGATCACACCCCTCTAGTACAAGTACAATACCTTGTAGAATATTTGTGAGAAATTTGATTCCGAAACAACACATCGCATAAATATATATTAGTAAGAGAAAGTATTTTATCGACCCTCTCAAAAATTGCATTTTTTATCGATTCCCTTAAAAGTTACATATGAAAACTCGGCAAGGGGTGAATCGACACTTTTATCTTTTTATAAAACCATTCTGACTTTCCGAGAGTAATTGAAAAAGTGTTGAATTTGGTCCAAAAAGGCAAGTTCTATATTCTTAGAGAAACTAGAGATTAGGCTGATGGCTCTGTATTTATCATATGCATTTTTATCACATTCCTTAAATAAAGGCACTTATTTACTTATTTTTAAGAATTCTGGAAAAAACATTTTTTCGAAACATAAATTTATTAGAAAAGGTCGAATCATATCCTTATATCTTTTTAACAGGTTATTAGACATGTTTTCCATGCTACTGCAATTTGTAGACTTTAATTTAGTAATGTATTTTACAATATCTAACTCTGTAACAGCGAAAGAAAAAAACATTTGTTTAATAATTTGACATTATTATTTAGGATATCGAAATCCCTGTCACTATCTCGCCCATTCAAATGGCTAGTCGTAAAATGCACATTGAATGTCTCAATGTCTCCGGTAGACCTATATTTTCACTTAATCTCGTTTATGATTGTCCACGTTGTTTTTATTTTATTAGATGGTTGAAGTATCCTATTTTCGTTTAATCTTATATTGCTCTGCCTTAATTTATTTTTGTAATTCATATTCATGTCTTTTTTTGGTTCAAGATATTTTTATAGTCCTTTTTTTAAGTCCGAGAAAAGACACAATCTATTTTTAAGTTCTCTTATTTCTTCTGAAAACCTATTAGAGTCTGGATTATTCTTTTTTAATTTGTCTTAAAGGGAAACTAAGTTGGAAACAGTTTACAATATAAATGAAACTTCTGAAAGCTTTCTTTAGACATGTCTCCTTGTAAACGGAAAACCAGTCGGCTGCAAAAATATCGAATTTTTGGATATTTTTGAAACATATATTTCTCTTTATAATATATTTAGGTTTCTTTGCTACTATTTTGAGAAATAGTGTATTAATTATTTATGCATTATGATCAGATATTGACATTATTTACGGTAAAGTTCGTCACCTGTTCATTAATGAAAAAGTTTTCACGACATGTACCCGTCGTAGGGGTAATTCTTGTAGGAGAAAAAATTGCCGGTTTAAAATTATAAATAGAAAGCTAATAACTATTACTATAATCTAGGACTAAAAAACTCTACACAAGCAAGCACATTCAACTACATCTTTAACACAACATTCATCTACCATCATATCTACAATAATATATTCAAAGCTCGACTTTCACAAAATTCCATAGCCTCCATATCTACTACTGAAACGACAAAGATGCAAACTTATAATTAGGTAAATAGGTAGAGCCCATTTGAGATGCATTATTGATCCAATGCTCAGTTAACAAAAGGCAACTTCAATCTGTAAAATTTTCCCGGATAGACTGTGAATGTTTTGGTGTATGATGGGTATTTTAGTGTCAGAAACGAAAAAACAATGCGTAGCTCTGATCAGAACCTCCCCCATAAAATGCACTAGAAGAATGCGTACAGTATTATGATTAACCACATGTTCTAGCCTGAAAGTATTTTCCTTATCTATGACATAAACGACAAACTCGCCCAAGACATCGCTTATTACATTGTCGTTTACTTCAGTACTAAAATTATTTTGCTGAGTAACATGCGAGTTAGGAATAGTTAAACCCTATTCTAGTTCATAAAACAAAGTTTGTTTAGATCTTGTCTCGCATATAGTCTTACTAGTATTTGCTGTGTGTTAGTGTTAGTCCTAATTGAAACTTGCTCAGTAGGCCTTTGCTCCTTAGGTTAGTATTTGTAAAAGATGTTTTACAGGGATACAGGAATCTACTTTTTCAAAAAATCTGCACAACTTATCATTGAAAATAGATATTTTGTTATTGTTTGATACATTAAGGGGAATTCCTACAAAGATTATGTTAGTATCCGAACATTGTTTTAGTTGTTTCCAAATATTCTTAAATAGAGACATTTAAGAGTTTTTGGGAAAGTTGTTACGCCCCGCTACTATACTATACTATGATCTACTATAATATGATCATTGAATGTGTAGTTTTTAGTTAACTCAAATATTTTTAATTACTTGATCAAACAATGCACCTGGTATACATAACGTAACTACATGATAATTATTACCAGCTTTTGCCATAAACATCGCACCGTACCAGAATCTTTTTTCTCCTTTTTGGAACATCTTTGGATAACTTAAGAATACTCGCCAGTTTTGTACGTTGGTACGCTAGTCTTGGAGTACTGAACATATTCTTGGCTGCAGAATACCGAACTTTCTTTGAAGTTAATGCTTTTTCCGGATCCGTCATTGTAAAACTGATCCAGTTGATAAATCAACTTCACTCTTTGTACACACCTCATGCAGGGAAGACTGAAGAGAAAATGATGAGAGGGGAATATTACTAATTTGTCAACAGTCCTCTGTTTTGCCTTAAGGCCAGCTAATTACATTAAGTAAGATATACGATTTTGCCAATAGGATAAAATATTGGGGAGATAGCGTTCCCCGCCTCCTTCCTCCTATATATCAGTCTCTGCAGAAATATGGGTAGTTTTTGGCTAATGACCGATATGTGTAATGTTGATCAATTAGTTTGCTAATTCTAAATAGCTAGTATCTGATTTTGTTATTTAACCTGTTTACCTCGTGTGACTAAAACTTTTTATTTTAAAGTTGTTCTGAGTTTAATTATGTTATATATTATGTTAGTTTATCTAATATAACAATAAAAATTCCATATTTATTTAAAAAGAATCTTTTAAGATTCATACACTCTAAAAAAGAAATAAAAGGAACATTTAATAATAGATAATTTAATAAATTTTTACCTCTTAACTGAAACATCCACCGTGATTAATTAATTACAAATCGTTCATGTTTGTCCCAAAACTTACCAATTTATTTGAAGTAAAACCCATGATACTCACCTAGAACAAAAAAATTCTTATAATAAATATTAACTTTAGTGGACTAATAATGTTTACAAAAAATGGCAAAACTTAGAACCAAACTACGGTGCAATTCAAGTGTAATTTCTTAAAATTGAGTTTTAAATGGCCATAACATGTAAATAAAATTACTTATTTGGAAACAGTTTTTTTTATTTGTTTTGGTAATTTTTTTCTGACTTTTAAGAGTTGCTTTAATCTGGTATACACGGGAGTTATAAAAAAATAGTAGCATTTTTACACGCCAAGACCGAGAAATTCTAAATCGGAAGTAATTTTGATTTTACGTCTGTTTAATAAATGAGTTATTAGGAAAATACGCATTTCTCATATATTTTATGTATGTTTAATTTTTTGAGAATTTTTTTCGTAAAAATATGCAGTTTTCCAACATTTTCCGAACTATATTAAACACTCTTTATGACAAAACTAAATTTTAATTGCTTTGGCTTCCTTAAAGACAACTTAAAAAAGTTTATTGCAACGTTGGTTTTCTGATTGTCAATTTTACCTAAAAGGCGTAGTAATTCACTTTGTCAGATCATATTATATCTTTTTTAATTTTCTTAAATTAATATTAATCTCCTGAAATGTGGAACCGATATCTTTAGTTTTGCTTATTATTTTTCAGAAAATTTATTGGAACAGTTTTCTTTCTTGTATGGGTAAACCGAAATATATTCAATTTTTTTTCCAAATTCAAAAGGTACTTTATTATCAAAGAATATAAAATTCTTATCTACAACTCATAACAAGGTGATCCGAATAAAGAAAATTGGAATATATAAATAAAGATGGACATGTAAACAATAAATTAAAATATTAATATTAAATTAAGTAAAATATAATTGGGAATCAAAACATCATCATCAAACATAAATAGTCAAAACAGTTAAATTGGTTCAAAATAAAAAAAACTAAAATGTAATCATAATATAAAATAAAACAAAATATAATGAAAACCACATAGTCAAAAACTAGTCAAATACAAAAAACAACGTACATTCATATGTATAAACAAACTAAGTAAAAGATTTTAAGTGGTGTTTTTGAGTGAGAGCTTTTAACTGAGTTGTTGTTTTAAGTGGGAAATGGAAAGTTTGCGGACTTCGTACGACTTTTTTCTTATTCCTATGAGAATAATTTAATATTTTAGACGACTTTGTCCTTGCTTAACCAATTATGTGTCGCAGATAGCCTGAAAAATGGTTAAAAATAGACAAAAGTGCTACTAAGTATTTTGTGATACAAGTTCTTATCGAAAAAAACCAGTCGTATTGGTATCTCAAAAACAGGGCATTTGCGGACATTATTTATTAATTTTTTTTTCTTAAAATGATCCGAAGAATCACTTTTGTAGAGTTTTGAGCAATTCTGAACCCAACTAACACTGAACCAGAGGTGAAAGAGGCGTGCAATAAAATAGAATTTGTTTCTTTCTTCTCGAGAACAAGTTGTATCACAAAATATCAAAAGGCATTTTTTGGGGTATTTATATTTACCCTGAACGATGAAGCTAGTATTTTTTTAACAATGAGTGGCGTGTCATTTTGTTTTTCAAATCAGCTTTTTCTGGGATACTCTTAATTGTTGAAATTTGAAAAAGACAAATGAGTCCAAGTTAAAATATTCCATTTTCTACAACCTACCTTTAGATATAAGTTGATTAATCTTATAGTATTTATTCATTTAATTTTAGACTAACAAATAAAACAATAGTCCAGCGCAACTACTCAATATAAAACCAAAAACTATTATACTTAGCAAAGACTGCCTAACAAACCGTTTCATAAATTCACAACATCAATCGCCGGTTAATTATAGTATTAGCTCGCATACAGCAATGTTTGACACGGTGTTGTCAGTGGTAGGACTGCCTAAGAAATAGTTAAATGCGTATCTCAAGCCTATTGGAAATTAGAGTTAAATAATAGATCGAACAACTCTGGCCACTATATGAGTTAAGCTCCGTAAAAATCTCTCGATGCCTCCCAGTACTAAAAGACGGAACAGTTGAGATCCGTTTAAAGGGTCTTTTATTTTCCATACGCTCTATCTGTCTTTTATTAATTATGCAAAATGCCTTTCAAAAATATCCTCGAAGAGAATCTTGCTAAGCGCGAAATTAATATACGTACATATTTTATTTATTATTTATTTATTTTATGTATCTTCATATATCCCAAAGCAAATCAGTGATCAGTTCCTCTTGGTATTTTATAAGTATCATCGTCCATGACCTATATACTAACTAAATTACTGTAATTTTTTTAACTAATCTGTTGTTCGTGTGAAAGATTTAATGTGTTGCTGTGAGAAAAAGAATATTGTCTTGCGATGTTCTGAAGGTTCGGCGGTTCGATAATTATCTATTTTGGCGAAAACAGCAGTCATTATACCAAAAATTAATTAGTTTCTTAATTATACAAAATAATTATGTAAGAAAAGAAACAGTATTAGGCGAACTTATGAGCGATTTGTAATGCTTCACCGACCTTGTAAATCACTTTGCAGTAATAAACAGTCTGCAAAAAAGGAGCGTGTTTGTGTGTTTATTGTTAATTAGATATGCATGAACCTTTATAATATAGGCGGCTTAAGCAAACATAAATGTTTTTGCCGGGATTTTTGATCGAAGTTCAAATGTTCTGCTCATCTTATGTGAGTTACTTAATTGGATTTTACCCAACCCATAATATCCAAAACTTATTATTTTGTTCTTAGGGTTTTTATACTAGTTTTATACTTCTGTCTCTATTCTGTCTGCTAGCAAGTCGAATGTTTATATATTACTATACGTTATTTTTTGAGATTTTTTTCGTATTATTACATTATTTTTTTAAGTCCTAAAATATTCAAAGACAAAAAAAGCCACAAAATACATTTACGATATTTTAAAGGCATTTATATTCTGTATTATTTTAAAATGATGTTATTAAATAAATGTTAATAATTCCAAAGAAATTTAATAAAGAAAAATATTTCTAGATAGTAAAATTATTTCAAAATATACATTCAAATACTAATTTGTCTCCATCAAGCACTATTTGGGAACATTAATGGTATTGGTGCAAAGATTAATTTCATACTCTCATCGATAGTTTTATGATAAAGATATATGTTTTTAATAATAATAATAATAACAATAATAATAAGTGTTTTTTGATGATGTGTTGTTGATTTATTGCTATTACTTTAATAACGTATTTTTGTACATTTTTAATCTTTTAATCTAGTTCAAATTCCCGAAAAACCTCCATGTGCCCATTTTTTAGCTTCATAAGCCTTTATTAGTTATGTGTTTAATATTGGGAGAAAAAATGCAACGCTGCTTTAGAAAATAACTGCAAATTGAATTGTTAAATTACAAAAAAAAATTGCTGAGCAGCATTGCCGAGTCAGCAGGCATCGCTTTCATCATTTCTTCTGCGGCGGGGTGTTTGCGTGCTCGACTACCAAAACAGTAGAGTCATCCTTGTATTATTGTACCCACCAGAGCTGTCAACTTGTTCTGATTTGGATCTAGGTCAGGGTGTAACTAAGCCATCGTGAATTTCCGTTGCACACAATCGTGTTTTATAATTATCAGACTGCCTTTTTGGTTAGCCCAGGTTAGACCTTTTCTTTTTGTTGTCATAAAATTGGTTCTACCACAAGTCAAAGAACAGCAGAATCTGACCTCGAGACTTACAGACGGAAATTCACGAAAGCATAGTAGTTACCGCCTATCTCTAGAAGCGAATTTTGTTTTACTTGTCGCATTGCGATTTCTGACGTGTTTGAACCTGTCATGTGTCGAACTGTCAATTATTCGTTAGATCTCTTCGGAAGAGAAAGAAATATTTGATTGAGCATTTCGCTCTATCTATAATAATAATAATAATAATAATAATACCTCAGACGCATAGAGAAATGCTCTCAGGATTTAGGTAGAGAATCCTGGGTGTTAAATGAGTTACAATATCCCTCAACTAGCGACGAAAGCAGCGTGATTTCGAGTGCGGCTACTGCAACAACCCCATCACTGACGCCACACGCCCAGCTCTCGCTGTTTCTGAGGAGAGGCATGTCAGCAATCCTCAGACCACGAAGGCTGGAAAGCCAAGGAAGCGTATGAAATGAACACTAGAAATAAATTGTTTCAAAATGCACTTTTATTATAAGTTCACTAGATTTGAGACCGACTTAACTACCTACCGGACCGGCCTTCATAGTGCTTTCCTTCCGGATACCTGGATTTTCAAAACATCATCGAGCAACGCACTGCTGACCAACGGTGAGTAATTGTCCGGAATAAACTTTTGGTTGAACCAATCCTGGAACAACTTAAAGGAGAGGTGCAGCTTTTACTTGAGAATGATCTACAGAACAAGACATCATTGATAGAGCTAACAACATCCAGGGCAATGGAAAAATATCAGTATACAATGAACTCCAAAAAACTGTCGCTAAGTTTAACGGCCTAGATCCAACTCAAAGACCTGAGCTCCCGAAACTTAGAACTAGTCGGGGAACACCATACTAGCAGAGTTTATGTTCGAGTATAACACCCTTGGGAAGCTCACACTCATCTACTGCTCTGCAGTCGCCGTCCTTAGATGCCATAAACAACAAGTGTATTCAGAGAAAAAAATTGTCAAAGCTACACACCAGCAAAAACCTATATGGCAGAAAAAACTTAAAAAAACAATTGATGATTTGAGACAACAATAAGGAAGACTCACAGAATTTCGGAGGAATAAACACCTGTCCAGTAGATCTAAAACGCGAATTAAGAAAATATTTAAGAAGATAAGTACAAAACCCACCAATCTCAACCATCAACAAAAACTAGATGAGTATCAGGATACACTAAAGCAAAAATTAAAAGCTAAAGGGAAACGTCTACAGAGATACAACAAATGTTCAAAGAGAAAACGACAGAACTGGCTTTTCAACACGAACCAAAAACATTTCTATCGGGATATCATTAGGTAATATCAAAGATCAATCCAGTGGACTAACATAGAACTAAAAGGGCTACAACAAACTACTCGTCTAATGATGACCAAGTACAAGTCACACCACCCAAGGTCATCAACTCTTCGAATGACCTTACCACGGAGAGAAGGTAGAAGATCCCTTGTTGATTTGACCAATTCGCACTCCGGACAGCCTCAAAACTTGAGAAACTTATTTATCAACAAGGCACAAACATCAAGCCTACGCCGCTTAGTGACCCTAAGTGACAACTCTCTACTCAATCTCACAAGTGACAACAACATCCTAAAGTCATTTTCAGACCCCGACAAACAAGAACAATGGGCTCAAATAGCACTGTACGGCTACATCACAATGACTTGCATCAGCCACACTTAGACAAGGAAGCATCCAATAGGTGGCTGAAGCATGGACAACTATTCCGAGAGACAGAAAGATTTATAATGCCAATACAGAACCAAGTTATTAACACACGAAATTACAAGAAATTCATCATCAAAGATCGGTCCGTATAATCCGATAAGTGTCAAAAATATAGCGAGGAATCAGAGACGATACGGCATATAACATCTGGTTTCACTTACCTAGCAAACATCATACACCAGAAGCTTACTAATAAATAGGGGCCCCTGAACACCGTTGTACCCTAGTATAAATACCAACCAAGTTCAGTTGTTGAAAATAATGCCTTCAAACTGTACTACGACCGGGCAATTATCACCGACAGACGGGTGATGAATAATCGGCCTGATCCCATCAGACGTTACACAGAAAGTGGCAGAAAAACATCTAGAGTATAAAGATCTGCAAACAGAAATCCAAAAACTCTGGCATATGAAAATCAAAACCATTCCCGTCCTGATCGGAGCAATCGGACTTATATCAACCATCACGCAATTAAGGAAGTACCCAGAAAACATAATCTCATCAGCATGCAAAAGGCTGTTGTCTCGAGTACTGCATACATAGTTCGCAAGGTACTAAAATTTCAGCATATCAAGATCAGAAAACGGCCTAGAGATAGAGTATATCCCTGGCGTTTCTCTTCCAATGTAACCACCAACAGCTGCGTGAACGGGGAAAAATAATTATACATAACTTGATTTAAAAAAAATAGTTTACAATTTGAATCAACGTTATTCCAAATTTTAAATAGGCGAAGCTCAGTTCTTTAAAAGAGCTGGTCTAACTTAACCTGGATGTCGGGTCGGGGTCTACAAGCTTAACTTTTTGAGATATGAGAAAATATTTTAAACAAAATTTTATGGTTTTTTCTGATTTGTCAGGATTTGCTAACAAAAATAACAATTGGAGAGTAAAAAAAAATGAGCATCGACTTCGTTATTTTAATAGAATGTTCTGTATATTTTTACATTTTTGGATTCCTGAGACAATTCTGAATCAGAATGTGACATTTTAAAAACTTTTTACGCCTACTTGATTTTTTTATAGCCATTTTTAAAATTGCATCTAGGTGGCCATGACCGGAAGCAAATTAATCTAAGGACCTGAAATGGTGACAGAATAATACAATTGCTAAGTTTTAGTGATTAGTCTGATAGCTAGGAACAAGAGAAGTTGATGAAATCAAATTTTTGTATCTAACTTCTTTTAGCCAAGCACTTTTTGAAAAGTGGATTTTTCTGCGAATCTAACAGCACTAACTTTTTTGCGATTGGATTAAAAATAAGCTAAAAAATACAATATTACTAAGAAAAATACTCGATAATCAATTATTTACTTTTGTGCTATGGATACCCATGCTGCAAAAATTTGATTTTATTAACTTCTCTTGTTCTTAGCTATCAGACTAATCAGTAAAACTTAGCGATTGTATTATTCTGTCATCATTTCTGGTCCTTAGATTAACTTGCGTTCGGTCATGGCCACCTAGATGCAGTTTTAATAATGACTATAAAAAAATCAAGTAGGCGTAAAAAGTTTTTAGAATGTCACAAAAATGTAAAAATATACGGAGTGTTCCATTTAAAAAATTGAAACTGGAGTCATTTCCGGTGATATATATGATACATGTATATATATGTATATATTTCATATAGGTTTTAGTAGACGAGTTTAACGATATATGATACAGCAGGTCTGAGATGGTTTGGTTTCTGATATATTGGTATTTTTCTTGAAAATTGCATCTTATTTAAAGTGATATAACTAGACCTTTACACAATTTTTAAAAATCTGCTTCCACCGAAAGGTTTTTTAAATATTTCTGTTATCTAATTTTAAGTATCTAATGTTTTAAACTACTGAAATTATTGAATATTGCCAATTTCTAAAATTTAATAATTATTTTTTAATGTAACCCCTGTATATTACCTTATATACAAATAAATCAATAAAATACGAATTTAACGAAATATAACATGGGTTTCCTGACTTATTGACAGTCATCTTCAATAGGCTTCATACACTGTATCTGAAAAGTCTTAGTATGGGCTAACATATCGAGTACTGAATAAGCTTCGAAGTCTAAAATTTAGCAGTTGCATGTGTATTAACAAATCGACTTTTTGGGTATTTAAATTGTTTCCATCTTATTTTGGAGAACTTTTGAATTTTAAATAAAACCCTATATTGAATTTTACCTTATTTTGGAGACCTTTAAATAACAAAAAATTCTGTGTAGACTGAAGGTCTCCATGTCAGCCCGTTTTCGAATGGGAAAATATTAGAAACAAGGCGACAAAAATGCCATGTTGCCGACTATTGTCATTGTTATTGATAAAGTTTTTTTAACAGCCCGTAACTGGGTTTTGGAACAAATTCAATAACACACCATGTTAGTTTATGTTGTTCGATGTGTACAAACACTTAAACCTTTTGCTTTTGCTAATTTTTTTAGATTTTTTTCATTTTATTATGGTTACTATTAATGAACATAAAGTCGAAATAATTTTTTTATGGACAGTATAATTGAAACGACAATAGATCAGCCCGACTGTTCAATAAAGCTTTTCCACAAAGACCAGTTCCTGCAAGGTCAATTATTGTGTCCAAGATCGTAACAATTTTTAACATTAAAAATGCTCCCCGATCTCCTCGTCCTTCTGTTAAATCAGAACATCTTGAAAATCAAGAGTTAAATAAAATATGAAAAATTTTAGCCCTACAAAGTTCACCCTTTACAAGAACATAATAAGATGGCTTAGATCGCCGATTACAGTTTTTTGAAGAAATATAACATTTAATTGAAACGAAACCAAATTACTTTTTTTTCTGAACGGCAGCACATTCATTAAACACAATTATCGTTACTGAAGTGATAAAAATCGTTACTAGTTTCAAGAGGCTCACACAGATCAAAAATTTTAAGTATGTGTTGGAATTATAACAATTATTCTCCCTTTTTTATTAATAAACCTGACCCTTATTTATTAATGATTATGATTAAACAACCATATGTCATATATAAAATATATTTTATGGACTTACTTTTCAGCAAATTTTAATCTTCTTATTTGTTGAGGTTGCTGGCTTATGTGACTGTTGTAAACATTAGGTCAAACTGGTATAACAAGTGTAAGGAGTAATAAAACTATATAAAATAATAACTGGCGTATTCCATTCATTGCTCTGTTGTACTCGTAGAGCATTCTTTTTATATTTATACCTTGCATGAATCTTTAAAAACAAGGCTTGCTCTCTGAGTTCTCTGAGATATTGCTCTCTCTTGGTCCGAGTCCCGAACAAAGATCGAATAACTTTTGTTAAATTTGTTAAAAAAAGGGTTTCAAAAATGTATTGTGGAAAAGTTAATTACATAAATAAATAAATCAAAAATAAAATTTACCACTTTTCAAACATTCAAAGTTGACTAATATATTTTCTTCAAATATCAGGCCCGTTCTATATTCAACAGAAATAATTACCACATATTTTCCAACCTGTCAAATCAACCCCCAAGGGGGGAAAAGATTGACACCTAAAATTTTAAATGGAAAAGGGGGACCAGTAGTACCTCGTTCTAACGCCTTTCAAATTGTCTTCTCAAGAGTATCGGCAGTTGTAATGATTCATTTCTCCATCGAGAAAAAAATATTAATTTATCCGAAAGGCATAAATTTATAAAATAAAAGACCCTTAGATTGAATACAACTTTGTATTATAGACAATACTACTGAGGTCTATCAAAAATGTTCTGCAGAGTTGAACGGCCAGAGTTACTAGTCCGCGATGAACGACCTCCGAACCTGAATATATTCGTTTATAAATCGGATTTATTTTTTACAGCAAGTAAACCAGAATACCTAAACCAGCTAGTGGCAATACTGAGCTAAACAGTATTGTGTGCTTCTAATATTACAAATAATTAAACGGTAATATAAACTATTAAAGGTGGCGAATTTGTAAAACTAGTTGATAGACCTATGAGACAAAAAAATTTGCCTGAGATTGCCGGAGGTATCTTCAGAGATCTTCACTGCATGTGCTCAAAATACTGAATCTTTTTTTTCCTGTGAAAATGTCTCGAGAAATCGCAGGCGAAACGTCGGAAAGTATTTCAAATTTGACACGGGTTATACCCAAAAACCGTGATTGGTTAGTTGACTCAAGCATGAAACCTTTCATACTCTGTTATACATATGAGAATTTAATATCCTATAAATGCTAGTTCTAGTTATTCCGATTGTTGCTAAACACTTTCTAATATTCTATCGTGGATCAACTTTAATATGGCCCCCAACTGTAATTTCAGTTGCTTCATTTTGCAAACTCCAACACATACCTTCTACTTACATGTTCGTCAGGGTGCTGTTTATTAATCCTTTAATGGCTCTGGCTGTGCTACCACATGAATTGTTTTCATAAAAGAATTTAACCCCTAATTTTTTTTTCAGTGGTCGACTAAACCATACTATTTAATAAAATCCAAAAAGTTCAGACACTTGGAATAATATAAAATGTGTACTTTTCTGTATTCTTTGGCGATTTCAGTTTGTTTTTATTAAAGTTTTAAAAATTTTTTTATTCTAATATATTATCCAAATCGGAACAGATTTGAAATTATAATGCTTTCTTATGCAAAGACTAACAACTGTAACAGTTAGTAGAAAGTTTAAGAGATCATGGTTCTTAGGTTTAGACCGTGTCAAATTGAAATTGTTTTCCGACATGAAGATCCCTAAAGATGCCTCATGCAATCGGAGTCGAAACGTCTGAAAATAATAACAGTTTAACACGGTCTAAAGCCAAGAAACATGACTTTTTAATTAATTCCAGCCGTGAAAGCTTTCATACTATACTCATACTATGTTAGGAAACCTCTATGGGGGGGGTATCAAAAAAGATGCGAAAACACTTGGCCTTCCTACTAAGATGTCGTTTAACCATGCCTTTTCAAGTCAATCATCATGTTTCAACAAGGGCAGCCAGGAACACTTACAGTCGCGCTAGTAAGGGAGACGTAAAGGAGTGATTTGGATACAAAAGCCCGTAAAATTCTACAGGTACCCCTAAAATTAGCTTCGATACTTATACCTTCCAGCAAGCAGAAAGGTTTTACCAGCAACTGACAAAGAACAATACAAGAATTCGAAACTCTGCACAGCAAACATCAGTCAGTACAGCCACTACAGAATACGGTAATCAATTTATCACTTATTTCATTAAAAAAGATTCTCTCTAAAGGACAGGTTCTCCAAGAACCATTCCAATAAAAGACATAATAGCAAGAGTAGTGGACATCATCCGAAAACTACCACAAAAACAGGCAGATTCAGTTCAGTATGAAACAGTGGAAACACTTCGCAGCTCTAAACCACCATAATCGGAAACTTGTAAGCCGCATACAGAATTGCCATAAAAAGCCTAACTGACAAGAAGATGTTATGTGGTTATGGATAACAACAACTACGTAGGGAAAATATAGACTTCAGTATAACGACTATAGGACAATCTGAACTTATTCAACTAAGAAAATTCAAAGGAAAATCTGCAGCCTTATTAATGCTTTGGAAGTTCCAGACCTAAAGAAGAAGAAATTGGAACCAGCGGTTTGAAGATTCTTCGATTATACAGACTTACAAAAAGCCAATGTACCGTTACGTCCAATATTGAGTTCAATAGATTCGCCATCTTAGGAAATAGGTAAATATTTAGAATATCCGAAACCCCTTCACAGAACAATCTAATTTTTGCATCAAAAACTCTAAACATTTCGTAGAAAAGGTTAAAGATTTTACTTTAGATCCCGATGATATTTTAGTCAGTTTTGATGTTGAATCCCCGTATAGAAATGTGCCTATTGTTCTGTTTTAATATTTTTATTACTCGCCGAATGCCACCACTGTTATGATTTAATAATTTTAGTATTTTGTATTAGCACTGGTAGTAAATGTAAACACTTCAACTTGTTTCAAATCTCTCTATTATCTTCTGTACAAGAGGGACACTTCTTACTTCTAACAAATCTTTACTCTTACTGTGTCTACTGACTTAATTCTACTGATAATATAGTACTTACATAATGACTGACCTGCTCTATACTGACTACCTAGAACTTATTTTTATATGAATTCCCTAATTTGAGATGCAGTGGCGTATCTGTAAAATTGATTAAAAAAGGTGTCTATAAAAGTAATTTGGGGAGTATTTGCTACGCCACTGCTTACTGTACTACAATGGTTTCTTTTAATGTTTTTATAGCTGAACCTTCCCAAGCTTTATCGACATAGTGTAAATGAGTTTATGGTAGGTTTTTAATAATAATATTTGGGGCGGAAGAACGTGCATAAAATAGAATTTGAAGTAGAATTTAAAATACATATTGTTAACTTAGAATTTCCCTTGCAATAAACGACCATTAAAGCAGCTTTTGTCGGAAGGTTCCGCCGAAATATAATGTATGTCTAAATATTGCATTTACGTGTCAAACTATCTCTAGACTAATGAATATATAATACTGAAGACTATTCACAAATAAAATGACTATAAAATAATGGGGTCACAACACCTCCCCCCTAAATGAGAGATTTTATAATAATGAAATTGTTAGAAAATTTCGTTCCTGAGTTAAAATATAAATTATGATACAAAATATACATCCTTGTAATTGATACTAATATTTAACAAAAGTATTATGTTCGAAATGATTTTACAAAATTTGCTATGAACTATGTTCTTATTCTATATTATACTAACCTATATAATATTGAAAACTGTTTTTTTTTTATAATAATTAGGCATTCTAAATCTACTTAGATTCTACTAAAGAAATTTATTACTTATAATAAAACATAATATTATTACTTATCTAATTGATCGTCTTGAGGACGTGTGACCAATAGCTCTGCGAGGCGTGTATGATATACCTGGTTGATCGTCCTCAGGGTGATCATCATTATTAATTCTATTAGAAGTTTCACTAGTATACTGAGCTATATATCTATTACTTCTCGGGGATGGTTCAATGGTTTGATTTACCCTTACGCAAATATTTGGTATTATTCCACAACAGGAAGTTTTTCTTATACATTTTGAATATATTTTGTAAACAATAAATAATAATACAACAACAGATACAATGTAAGCTAAAACAGAACCAGAAATATTATATGTTGACAAAAAATTATTTTTTTCAAGATTTTCTGTTAGCTTTTCTATGTCGTCTAGTTTATGGCTAGCGATGTTCAGTTCAGGAATGTGCTTTGAAAGAGTCTTATAATTTTCGTTTATTAAAATTTCTGTCAGGTTAATGTTATTATTTTTTATTTTTTCACAACAGTCCTCACTAATTTCTAATGGCGGAACAAAATCACTAAATATTTTCGACTGAAAGGCATTACCGTGAGGCACGAGCATCGTTGAAACACTATACGCTTTACACTGTTTTCCTATGGTGACACTGCCGCAATTTTTTAAAATAACGTCTACTGGTTTATTTTGATTAATACATGAAATGGTTAATGATTCAGGGCAAGGCACTGCAAACAGCCAAGTATTAGTTGTAAGTAACTGAATAAAGATACCTCTATTAGAATTTAATATATGTTTTTCGCATACTTCTGGAATTTTATTTGTTACTTGAAGTAACTTCATTTCACAGTTTTCCACTAAATGAGCCAATGAAACTGGTTTTTGTTGCTGACAAATCATTTTATCATCCGTTATTTTTATAAATTTATTATATTCGAGATCAGAGAAAGTTATGAACTGCTGTTTTGGTTTCGTCTATTGCAATGTATTTAGAAGATGGTTGAATAATTGAAGTAGGTAAATTAGGGGTATGGCCAAATAAAAGTTCAAAAGGTGAAAAGTGGGTTGCAGTATGCGGAGTTGTATTATAAGTAAATGTTGCAAATGGAATCCAGCTATCCCAGTCTTCCTGACTATCTTTGATAAAATGTCTTAAATACTCCTCTAAGACTCTATGAGAACGTTCTAAAGTAGTTTGAACCTTTTTTATTTTTAAAAGTTTGCAAGTATTTTTAAAGATTTCACTTAAAAAATTTGAACCTTGATCGGTAATTAGAGTTTCAGGTAGTCCATATAGACAAATTATTTTCGTTACGAAGTAATAAGCTACTGTTGAGGCTTCTTGATTTTTTATAGGGACATTAATATTATACTTTGTCAGGTCATCTTGGAAGGTAAGAATATATTTGTTACCTGCTTCCGTTTCAGGTAAGGGACCAACAATATCGAGAAAACATCTTTCAAAAGGTTTAGTCGCGGTTGAAGTTATGACCATTGGCATTTTTGTTTTTTGAGATAATTTATTTTTTTGACAAGATTCACATTTTTTTATAAATCTTTTTACGTCTTTTTTCATGCCTCTCCAGGTATAAAATTGGGATAATTTTTTATGTGTACGGGCAATTCCTTGATGACCGCCTAAAGGAGAGTTGTCTAGAATTCTTCTAATAAGGTTTCCTTTTCAGATTCAGAGGGTTTTATTAAATTATTATTGTAAACTGTTATATCTACATTAGAGTTTTTAAAAATATATCTTATCATGGGATAAATAATTTCCCATTTCACTAACGGGTTGTAATGATATTTAATAAATGACAATTTAAGTTATTTGTTACTTACAAGATGTTTTAACTTTAGTAGACAAGACGATATATTTTCATAATTTGTGTCATTTAACACATTTTCATTATCATTGAGTAAAAATATATTACAGTCGTTGTTTTGGTACTGAGAGACGGAAGGTATTTTTAAATCGTTTTGAACGTTGTATGATGCAAGAAATTGTTTAATCTGATTATTTTGTTCCAAAATATTAAATTGCTCTTTGTTAAAAAATTTGGGAAAAAATAATATTATAGGATCTGAATTAATTATCTGAAATAAATTAGCGTTGTTTTCTTTTAATTTTGTGTTAATAACAATATGTGTTTGCAGATAATTTAAAATTTTTTGATAATCTGTTATCATGTCAGCGTTTACCGTTTTAATCATTCTACTTAAGGCATCAGCATTTGTATTTAACTTTCCGGCCTTATAAATAATTTCGAAATTGTATTCTTCCAATTTTAACCTAAATCTTGTAAGACGCGACCCAGGGTCTTTTATGTTAAATACATAAAGTAAAGGTTTATGATCCGTAACTATCTTAAAATTTGTTCCAAAAACATATGGTCGAAAATGTCTAACTGCCCAAACAATTGCCGCTAATTCTTTCTCTGTCGTTGAGTAGTTTTGTTCGGCTTTATTAAGAGTTCTACTAGCATAAGCTATAGGTCGATCATTATTAACTTTTCCTTGTGATAAAATTGCACAATCGCATAATTACTTGCGTCGGTAGTTATAATGAATTCTTTTGAAAAATCTGGGTACTGTAGTACAGGAGGAGAAGTAATGTTATTTTTAAGCGTTTGAAATAAAATATCACAAGCATGGTCCCATTTAAATTCCGTATCTTTCTTGAGCAATTCGTTAAGAGGTTTTGAAATTTTCGCAAAATCCTTTATAAATTTTCGATAATATCCGACAAGCCCTAAAAATGATTTTACCTCTTTTTGATTTACTGGTTGAGGAAACTGTAAAACACATTCTACTTTTGAAGGATCAGGTTTGATGCCATAATCTGTTATAATGTGACCTAGATACAAACATTCTTTTCTTAAAAATTCACATTTTAATGGCTGAAGCTTTAAATTATGCTCCCGAAACCGTTCAAATACCTCAATTAACCTTTCATTATGTTCTTTTAAATTATTAGCATAAATTACGACATCATCTAAATAAATAAAACATTTTATGCCACTAAGACCGCATTCTTTAACCTCTGAAAGGTTGCCGGAGCTCCTTTTAGGCCAAAAGGCATCCTATTGTAAACAAAATGCCCCGTAGAAGTACTAAAAGCTGTCTTATTTTTATCATGTTCGTCCATTTGAACCTGATGAAATCCATTGGCTAAATCTACAGTTGTAAAATAATGCGATTTTCCTAATTGGTCTAAAATATCTGTAATATTAGGTAATGGAAATGCATCCCCTGCAGTTATTTCATTAATTTTTCTAAAATCTACGACCACGCAAAATTTAGGTAAACCTGATGAATCAGTTTTTTTAGGAACTACTAATAAGGGACTATTCCAAGGACCGTAAGACGGAGAAATTATTCCATCCTTTAACATTGCATCGGTTTGTTCTTTTATAACCTCCCGATGTTGAAAAGGTAATCTATAGGGTTTAATATTAATAGGTCCCTTAGTAGGGTCTGTAGAAATTTTATGTTTTATTGTGTTTGTACAAGAGAGTTTATCACCTTCTAAATAAAAAATATCGATAAAATTTTCACAAATTTCTAGAAGTGAGTTAGTTTCCTCGACATTTAATCCTTCTAAGTTGAGAGAATGTTTCAATTTTTCTAAACGTTCAAAGTAATTTATATTCGTGTTATTTTCAATATTATTATTATTATGACTAAGCTCTATAATGTCAAATTCACCTTTAGTGATAGGTTGTACGTTCATTAGATATATTTAAAATACTAATTAAACATTTATGATTATATACTTTGGTCAAAGAAGAACCTATATAGACATTTTCAGCAAGTTGTTTCGATTTTACGATACCTTCAGTACCTGAAACGTTGGCCAAAGCATAAGTTATCATTTCACATCTTGGGGGTCTAGTCGTTAAAGTCTCTGAAGGCAAAATCTTAAAGCAATTGTCCTCAAAATAAACAGTTTCTTCTTCATAATTAATTTTAGTTTTATATTTTTGCAAAAAATCGCGGCCTAAAATTCCGTCATTTTTTATAGGAATGCTATCTGGTACGATATGAAAAGGATGAATTAATATTTTATTATCTTTTAATTGGATTGTTACATTATATAGACCTTTCGTAAAAACCGGTTCTTTACTTATACCTTTTAGTTCAATAATACAGTTTTGATCTAGCTTTGAATAGTCTTGTAAAATCGACTCCTTTAATAAACAAACATCAGCCCCTGTATCTAACAAAATTTGCAATTCTGACTTTTTAGTGCCCAATGAAGTTATTTCAATTATATCTAACTGTTTACAATTATTAGAGAATAATACTGACTTAGGAGACATATTATTTGAATTATTACGAGTTGGTTTGATTTTAATATGTTCTAGTGGATTCTTATTATTTGAACAGCTACTGTTTATACTGATTGAACTTTTTACGAAGCGCTTGGCGGGCTGTTCACAATCAAGGCTTCGTTTCCCAAAAATTCTTGGACAGATGTAGTTGGTTGTGGAGGAGAAATACTAAGATTGTGTTGGAGGCTACTGGGGGTAGAGACGTTATAGTTTGTATTTGATGAGAATTATTGACAGGTTCATCATTATAGTTAGGACGGTATCGTCGCTGTTGTTGAGGTATCTCTGAAAGCATTTGAGGTCTGTTTGAACTACGGGGATTGGTATAATTTTGACGATAATTGTTCCCATTATAATTATTGTTAAAATTTCGTGAATTTGTATTTTAATTGTAATTATGATTATCGTTTCCCCTGTAAGAAAAATTACTTCTAGCATTAATAGGTTGTTCCCCGTTATAATTTTGCCCATTTGAAGAATTTGCGTTAAAATGTTGTTGTGGACTGAAGCTTTGATAATTAGGATTATTAAAATTATTTCTTCCCATATTTTGTTCATATTGTATAAGTTGCCTACATTGAGAAGTTATATGATTATTTTTATGACAGAACATACACAAAAGTTTAGGATTTTGGTTATTAAAATTTCTATTTCCCTGACCCACAAAACCTACATTTTTAAAATTTGAATTTTTTGCTCTAACGTTGTTTTCGAGTTCCATTTCGATTGCTAATGATAATGCCCTGTCTAAATCTGTTGTGTTTTCAGCAATTACTCGAATTTGTATTTTTTCATCATTTAGCCCTTGTCTAAACGTGTTTACTAAAATTGACTCTAAATTTTCTATTAATACCTTAGCAGAATTATGTTCATAATTTAAATGACAAGTTTCTTTATATTTATTATGCAGGTATCTTAATCTATCTCCATATTCTGTAACGGTTTCCCTAAAGTTTTGTTTTATATTCATTATTTGAGTTAAAAAATGAGAAGGCGGTCTTTTATCCGTAAACTGTTCTAAAAGAAAATCTCTAATTTCGTCCCAATTTAAAAATTCTTTATATTGTGTCACCTCTTGAGCTTTACCTTTTAATTTAGTACCAAAAATTAATTTAGCTAATTTATTTTTTTCATTTTCTTTCACAATATGCATTACTGCGTCACAGTTTTTTAGAAAAAATTGAAGAGAATTTCCATCGCCGTAGCCGTCAAATGAATTTATTAAATTTAATACATCAATTGCATCTTTTCCTTCAGCCATTTTTTTGTTTGTTAAAATTATAAAGATTAAATACTAATAAAAATTTTGGGTAAAAATTTAAATATAGATAAGTTATACGGTCGATTATTCAATTACTTTTTCAACACACAACGTATTTGCAGTACCTTTCACAAAATAAATATATCTATATAATTTCAAAAATTCATAACATATAAAAAAAAACAAATAGTGTCACCACAACAGGAAAATAAAAGAAAAAAACTTACAGCTTCATCCTTAGTTAGCTGGAACGTAAGGCGAATTTCCTCGTTTTCTTTCTTCTTCTCGAAACTTGTTGCGTACTGGGCGCTCCTCCAAGTCTGTTGAAACTTCCTGTCTTTGGTATACCGATGTGGTTTAACTGGTGTGATTCCTGCTGCGTTCTAGGCGCTCCTTCAGAAAACACGGGGTCGTATATCCAGATCCGCTGCCACCAATGTTATGTTTTAATATTTTTATTACTCGCCGAATGCCACCACTGTTATGATTTAATAATTTTAGTATTTTGTATTAGCACTGGTAGTAAATGTAAACACTTCAACTTGTTTCAAATCTCTCTATTATCTTCTGTATAAGAGGGACACTTCTTACTTCTAACAAATCTTTACTCTTACTGTGTCTACTGACTTAATTCTACTGACATAATGACTGACCTGCTCTATACTGACTACCTAGAACTTATTTTTATATGAATTCCCTAATTTGAGATGCAGTGGCGTATCTGTAAAATTGATTAAAAAAGGTGTCTATAAAAGTAATTTGGGGAGTATTTGCTACGCCACTGCTTACTGTACTACAATGGTTTCTTTTAATGTTTTTATAGCTGAACCTTCCCAAGCTTTATCGACATAGTGTAAATGAGTTTATGATAGGTTTTTTTGGGTATAATAATATTTGGGGCGGAAGAACGTGCATAAAATAGAATTTGAAGTAGAATTTAAAATACATATTGTTTACTTAGAATTTCCCTTGCAATAAACGACCATTAAAGCAGCTTTTGTCGGAAGGTTCCGCCGAAATATAATGTATGTCTAAATATTGCATTTACGTGTCAAACTATCTCTAGACTAATGAATATATAATACTTAAGACTATTCACAAATAAAATTACTATAAAATAATGGGGTCACAACACTATTGACGATTCAATTTCTATAATTTCTGACATATTTCAACATAAAACTTTAACCCAATTGAATTGATAAGGAAATGCTTAACGTCCATATATTTGATTTTTCAATGGTCCTTTTACAAGCAAAACCGGGGTGCCGCCATGAGATCTTCGCTATATCCTGTGGTAGCGAACATCTTTTTGGAAGCTTTCGAGGAAAAAAGAAAATCATCGCAGTTCTGAAACTCTGCTCATCTCATTCTCATTCGTGAAGATCCTTGAAAACGCATCGTGGAATCGCAAGGGAAACGTCGGAAAGTGATTCCAATTTGACACGGTCTAAACCCGAGAACTACGATTGGACAAATAACAGAAATCAAACAGAATTCGATTTTCGTATGCAACTGTTTGAAAAAAGAGTTCAAATGCAAACAATATTTATGCACGTTTGAAGCATTTCCCGGACATTGCTAATATGGAGGAATCTCATATATTAACCAGACTGAAGCCATCGTTAATAAAACGTGGAAGACATTTCATTTTCAGTGCGAATATAAAGTTATTACCTATGTATCTTAAAATAGCGTAGGTAATTTTAAGACACTTTGCGTAAGTACTTCTTACCCATTAAAAAACAGTAAAGTTTTTTCCAAAAATAATAAAATAGTGTTTTTTGTATTTTTTAAATGTATATTCCTTTTCAAGGCAATTCAAGTAATTAAGTGTCTTTTTAAAAACGTGTCTTTGTCCCAAATCGCTTTACGTTCTACCTGATTTCATGGTATCTTTTAAGATTCCAATACGATTTCTTAGTATCTAATAAACCATATTTAACAAACTAGCTGACGTTAAGAGAACTTTAAACGCTTTAAAACGGGGCATACTCGATCTCCTCCCCATTAAATGTTGTAAGGATCAAACTTACGCCCACGGGGATGTTGATGTATCGGGGTGGAGAATATGTAGTAATAGTAATCTCTCCGAAAACAAAATTGAAATTGGTACGCTGTGCACTTTAACAAACTTTTCAAAAATATAAATTCGAACAAATTTAAAATAAGATGTTATGAAAAATGTTTGCACTTCTAGATGCGAAAAAACGCTGAACGTTAGAGTATCTCAAAATCGCGAGCTCTTGCGATTCAAATCACAATAGTTTAAAACACAAAATCAGTTGCACATTTGCAGGTTGCAGGGCCTGCAAGTATCAAGAAGCTCATGGCTAAACAATTGCAAGTGCATACAGAGCACAGAATTGCTGCGAAAATCGCCTCCCTTCAAAATTCCAACTTTTACTGCCTCGATTTTTTGTGGTATTTGCATGGAGTCCCATTATACATGTTTCATTTTTGCGACTAATAATCGTGACTATAGAACATCGTAAGTGCGCGCCTAGCCTAAAATCGTAGAAATATATTATATAGGCTAACGTCAAATAAGAAGTAAATGGCAGCTGACCCCGCGAAAATGCATGTTCCATAACTCGGAATTTCAACTTGATCGTACAGAGAGTACGGAATAAGGTTAATCTGAAACGATTTTGGAGTGCTCTCGAGAGAACGAATGGAAGATATTAGATATTAGTAGATAATAATTTTAATAAATTAAATAAATATCATTAAAAGCTTTTATTTAACTTCATTTGTATATTAGTAAGTTAGTACGTTTGGATCAAATCTTGCACGTTTGAAGCATTTCCCGTTATCGGATTTGACTGAGATTTGGTATATATACATAAACCCGATAACAATATAATATTATGGTGTGCAATCATGAATGTCTTATAGAGGGTACGTAAAAAAATGCTAAAAATTACAAAATAAAATAAACGTAGTAAAGAGCTTTCGTTATCGGAGTTGACTGAGATTTGGTATACATACATAAACCCGATGACAATAAAATATTATGGTATCTAATCGTGAGTGTCTTATACAGAGTGCGTACAAAATATTGCTAAAAAGTACAAAATAAAATTGAACTGAAAAGTAAAAAATAATTAAACTTACATAAACACAGAATTTTTAAAAGTTTTAATATTTTCTTAAAAACTTAAGCCGTGAGACGTCATCACGCTTGAAATAAAGCCCAAAGCTTTTAAGAAAATATTCTTATTTTTAATAGTTCGTTGTTTATGTAAGTTTAATTATTTTTTTTGTCCATTTCAATAATTAATAAATAATTTTTTTACATTTATTTTATTTTTAAATTCTCTTCTTCTAGGGAGTTAAATCGTTAATTCAAACAATTATTTTTAAATATCAAATATAAGATATGATGTTTAAAGAGGTTTACATTACTACAATGATTTATCTCTGACTTATTTCTTCAAGTAAGTATATTTTACACTTATTTTTGACAATGTTTGGGAAGTAAAAAAAATAGCAATATTAGTGAGGTTGCTAGCTTATGTGACTGTTATAAACATTAAGTCAACCGGGTATAACAAGTGTAAGGAGTGAACCCTAGGTAATTTTTTTTCTGTCTATCAACGCTTATGTCAATAATATTTTCGGTAATGATAAATTTTAGATTTTTTTTTCTACGGCAAGATAATTAATTAAATGTATAAAACCCCGTTTTTGAAGGTAATATATTAAATAAATTAGGCGAGAATTCATTGTGGATATTTATAACTTGCTCAAAATTATTTATAACATTAAAAAGCTGTATCTTATTGTTTTAACCCTCAATTTATACAGGGCGAACCAAGATTAAATGACAGTTTCTCATCTTTTTAAAAAACTGTTTCTATTTATTTCATCAAAAGTAGTGAGTTTTCTTAATAAAAACTAATTTATTTCAAGCCTTCGTAATGTTTCTGTATCATTGTCAATATTTTTGTTATAGTTTGGAACAAACGAATCGTAATTTTTCAAAATATTAGTAACTAAAAATTAATTATTTAAAGTGACTAATGTTAAATAACGTTCCATACCCACCAACAGTTTGTAATTAAATTAACACATAATAAAAAAGTATAGGAATAAAGTGTATTCAGAAAAGCGGCAATCTATTAATTTTCTCTTTTTGATCTGTCTAGACAGCGTGTGCGTGGAATTAGGTAACGTGAAAACTTTTGTATTATTGAATTTCATCAAAAAAATTATTATAGGTAAAATTGAAAAAAATTTAAGATAGCCAAATTGTACAGCTTAAACATATGAGATAAAAAGTCATTCAAAGTGTTTTTGTATAAGGTGTAGTTTTTAGATAATTCATTGGTCAATAAGTCGAAAATAGGTAATATCATCATTAAATACAAACCTAAGACAAATATTATCGGTACTTGTTTCTAAAAGAGTCGTCCTAAAAATGCCTTTTTCGTATTAAATCAATTTTTCAATTTCACTGTTAAAAACGTATTTTATTTTGTACATACTGTCGAAACTAAACAAAAGTAAAGCACAATTAACATACTTTTAACAATTAAACATCAGATAAATATACTCAATATAACAAATTCAAGATTAAACAAATGAATAATTTTTTGCATAAACAATGAAGCAAGCTATTTTTGGTTCACTTCACCTATGATATAATTTCTCTCCTTAGCAAGAACCAACGAATGCCTAATCAAATTTTCCCATTAGGCGATCTAATAAAAAGCCATTTCAATAATGAAATTGAGGTCTAATCATTCCATATTGTTATGATAATCGAGTAATTTATAGTAAACGATTCGAAAAAAAATTAACAAGTGTTGCAAAAATATAATTAACGAAAATAGTCACATTTTGATAGACGTGATGGCATAATATGAATTCGATGAAAGAGAAAATTCTATTCCTATTCGGGGGTGTTGTGTAAACAAAAGAAGTGAAAATAATAATATGACCTCTGATCTCATTAAAAGCCTCTTCATCATTTTGGTAGTCAAAATGTTTAGCTGTTGATAGATATTACTGAATTTACCGTTGGTGAAGCATATAAATACTAATATACCGGAAATATATCATAGATTAAAAAAAATAATTCAGCCTAATGGCTTAATTGTTAAACAGTTGCATATGTAATAAGCATAATTTCTACAGATTTTTTTTTATCTTGGTTACATGTTATTCAATGTATTTGCGGTTATGTTAAAGTTAAAAAAATTTATTGAAAAGTCAAATATGTTACGTATTATAATATGACTTATATCATGTCAATACAAAGTTTGAATATGTTACAGGAAGTTACTTTGTTCCGGTTTGGAAATATTTAACCCCCTGAATAATTTATACTACAGCAAAATTATTGAACATAATGACCATTCATGGGATAGCTAATTTTAAAGTCGTAATAGATTAGGATCAAATTTTTTTCCATTTTTATGATTATAAGAAATTCAGTTGATATTTGGCAGTCGTACTAGTCGGGATTTTAGCTAATACAGCACTTAGGTTCGACTGCGCCAATTGTGTTATTTTCTCAGGATACGCTTCAAATCAAGATCACACCAAAAATCGAAACAAAAAATAGAAGAAATGGTTAAACTGTACTCTTAATGGCCACTAAATAAGCAATGCAAGAATGGACATATGCTAAACAAGTAGATTCCGACTGGAGCCATGAGTGACTTACAAAAACTTTATTTTCGCATTGACGGTTACAACGAAAAAAAATGCTGCATAATTTTAAAGAAAATGTATTACAATCGTTTTCGAACATAAAAGTTTTTTTTTAAATGTGTTCAGATTATTTGTTGCGTTTAGATTGAGAAACAAAAATCTTTTTTGGCTTTTTCGCAACTGAATAAAAATATTTAACTTTAAATTAATTGAAGCAAATATTTAATATAATTACATACCTCAACATGTAGACTAGTCTGTCTACGGAATGTTTCGATACATAATATAAACAATATTATTTAATCAAGCATAAGAAATTATATCATTTACCTTAAGTTTTTATAGACACACAGTAGTTGTAAAAATACTTTCATTCATTCAATATATATATATATATATATATATATATATATATATATATATATATATATATATACAGTAGTGGCCATAAATATAGCAACTTTCACAAATTTAATTTGTCAGTACTATCTATAATCCCAATTATTTATTTTTGTCGAATACAATTTTTGATAAGGATGTTGATATTTACACTTTCAAGGTTTATATTGCATTCCAATGATTGTTTATTTTTTCATTCTATTTCTCGACTAGTCAAAAAGATAGCAACTTCGGTTTTATTCATTTTCAAACCCATCAGTTCAGTGGTGAAATTCAATCTGTGTGGTATTACTAGTATTTCACAAGATTTAGTTCCATTCTGTACACTTTTTATAAAAATGGGTCGCGGTAAAACAATATCAAAAGAAATAAGAAAACCAATTCCTGGAAGACCTAAAGTCACTTCAGAAAAAAACAGATCGCTTGATTGTTCGATTGTCAAATCAGAATCCATTTTTGTCTCTATCTAAAATTTTCGGAAAAATTAAAGGAATGGGAGTAAAAGCTGTTAGTGCAAGAACTATACGAAGAAGACTGGTTGATGCAGGGGTGTTTAGTAGGAGGCCATCTAAGGAACCACTTGTCTAAGACGAATGTGAAGGCCCGATTGAATTTTGCTCAACAAAATGCCTACTGGACGCCTAAACAATGGACAAAACTAGTGCTTAGTGACGAATCGAAGTTCATCTTTTTTAGAATTGATGGTATGAGTTATGTGAGACGTCCTATAGGAAAAAACCGAAAGTACATCGCACCAACAGTAAAATATGGCGGCGGATTGGTAATGGTGTGGGGACGTTTTTCGGGTTATGGAATGAGCCCCCTTCATAGAATTACAGCCATTATAAATAAATGTATATATAAGAACATTGTAAGAAAACATCTAATGTCATATATGCATAACAAAATGCCTTTTAGATCATTTTTCCAACAAGACAATGACCCAAAGCGTTCATCGAAGGTTATCAAAAAATCGTTTGAAGATGAAAAACTTGCTGTTCTGCCTTGGCCATCGCAAAGCCCGGATTTAAATCCGATCAAAAATCAATTTGAATGACCTGTTCAGTGCATTACAGAAAGCTTGGAGGGGAATTAGTGACGACTATATTAATAAATTGATTCTTTCAATGCCTAAGAGATGTGCAGCTCTAATCAGTGAGTTTTAATTGTTTTTTCCTAGAAAATTTACTTTATATGGAGTTAATTATAGATATTATTTTATATCTACAATTGATATTTTTGAAACTAAAAAATATCTGGTGCGTCACCCAGTATTGGCAAATTTGGCTCTAAAAACCAAAGCTGTATTTTTTAAAATAATAAAGTTGGAAAGAAAATAAAAATTCCATTTGAACAAATTGTCTAGTTCTCTTTAAAGCTGAAATAAAAACTTTTAAATAAAGATCCTTTCTTATGCTACAGGGTGTTGAAATATACGCACACAATCTTTAGTATCAGTAGTTGTTTAACTAATCTTAACATATTTTTGTACACCCTGAATAATTTCTGAAAAATGCAGACCTTACAGATTGTAAAAAAAACTTAAAGGCGCTCTACCAAGAAAACTTCAGATCGGACGGCTAATAAAAAGTTACAGTATGGAACTATGTAATATGTAAAAAAATCTAATTAAAAAAATGCAAATTTCAAAAAATACTCAAAATTTTAAAAGACAAATTGTTTTTTAAAATTTCACCAAGGACTAAGCTGATTTTGCAATAAGAACTATAAAATCATTTTTGAAAATTTTTGGAACTAATAGAATATAGTCTTGTTTAACATCTTGTATAAATAACTTTCTAGCTTAAGTAAATTTGCAAGATATAGCTGAAAACTATGTCCCAATATATCTTCTTGTTTTAAAAATATTCGGATTCAAATCTTAGGGTCCCAATACTTTCCTCCAAAGTCGTACACATTCCCAAAAGTGATTACTTCTTCGTAGAAGCTTGAACAGAGTAGTCCTTTCCTTATTTCTAAAAGATGCACGTGTCTGTTTAGTCTACAATGGTCTATCAGATCCACTATTATTTGACGTCTCTTTAACGTTGCATCCTTTGCTACTACCTTGTTTTGTTTTCAGAGCCAGGCGTTTGGTATCCCAGACACTACTTCCTCCAAGGACCCAACTTAGTCTTATAACTTTGGTTTTCTTTAAGTCTTATATATATATATATATATATATATATATATATATATATATATATATTATGTATAATACTTAACATCTTCTATAGTTGCCATTTGAAGAATAACGAAGACCACTGCCTGGAAAACTGGAAAGGAAAGGTTTTCGAAATATACCTGAACCCTCTGAGTACCCAAGCCCCGGTTAATCCAATGCCAACTATTCTTGAGCCGTCTGTGCACCATATTTGCGTATCTTTAAAAAGATGTGGATGGGCTTCAGTACAATATTCTTTTAATGTAAATTTAATATTAAATTTAAATTCATAATATAAAAATACATGTAAATTATTTTTAATTCGCACTTTATCAAAACTATCCTTTTTTCTATTCGACAATTTAAAACTAGTTTAATCATTACCTTGAACGAATAACGCGTTTTCTCATTTTCAAATTACAAAAAAATTAGAACCATCCTACTACCGTTATTTGCATTAATTTTTCGTTAATAATTAATTTACAGTTCGCTGGCTTAGAATGTAAAATGATAACCATTTTACATCAACATTCAACAACAATCATTTATAAATATTTACCTTTGTCATCTTAAGAGTATCATACAATCATACTTAGTTGCGTTTTATGGTGTATGCTAATGCGAAAAGGTAACAAGTAGTTGTGATCTCCGATTATCAAAATTATTTAAAAATTATTTTAATTTTTGTATTTATTTTGAATATGAATAGTAACGCGCAATGCACAATTTAAAATTAAGTACCACTTACCAATAATATTTTTAAACATAATAGAAAAAGAGTGGGGGATAGGTCTAGGTCACAGGTAGTGCAATTCCTCAGCCAGTGTTGTATTTGCCTCCGTGAGTTGATGAAAGAAGGCTATGTTCCCGTCAAAGCGTTCAAGGGGATTAATTAATAAGAAAGGGCTCATTAATTTATATGTATATAAAATAAAATTTGTTTCTCTTTAGTTTGTCAATAAATAGTTACAAAAAGAACAAATGTTCGATACAATTCCGATCAAATTAGATTTTCGTGGAGACCTTTATTGTGATATCTTAAGCATATCCTAAAAAATAATAAATAATAATAAATAAAATTGAAGTAATGGGTTTTTGTTTTTAAGGGTGTAAAATGAATACTAGTGTTTTACAATTATATTACTTATAAAATTCTGTAAATTATTTTTTTCGTGCAATCATTAGTTTTTGCAAGGAAAGGAAACATAAATCAATTCATTTTAGTCGAACTTTTAAAAATCGTTTACCGGGCACTTCCCTCCATTTGCCGTTTTAAAAGAAGGCTCCCTTTTAAGAAATATTCTGTTAAAAGGGCTTTATTTATTTTTACAACGTAACAATTTTAATTATTAGGCCAGTTCCTTCATATCGTCCTTATGTTCCTGAAAGAGTTCAGCAAAATATCCGTCTGTCAATTTTACGTTTCCTTGAACTTGAAAGCCACTAGGGTCTATTTCTTTATCGATGTCTATATTATTTTCTTTTTCTCCAACCTCAGCACTTAGGCATGACCATGGCTATGCCCGCAAATTAAAGATCGGTGGAATCCTATTTTCCTACAACTGCAACGTCCATTACATTAGTGCAGTTGAAAAATATTTAGAAAGCAACTGATTATGAGCCAGTGAGAAAAGGTTTTAAATGAGGTTTAATATATTTTTAATCGTCCCATCCCCAGTCTTCATTATTTAATCGAATATCAAGCAATTTTTTGTACCTAGAAATAGACACCGAATAAATGCTGTTGTGCTGGAGTTAATGTGAGTGGTAAGTTCGATAATTTTCTTGGTCCCAAGTGCTTTATTGAAAGTAAGTAAAGCCTACAGAATGGAATCACAGAAACAACTAAACGAGGGTGGCTAGTCGATGGCGACATCGACGATCACGATCGTCTGTGACTGAAATTGATCATTGCGCTTGAGGCATTGCAGAACATATTCCACACATGCTGGTGTAACGTGAAACAAAAATACATTAACATTATTTCTCCCAACGAAAGTCAATTATTAACAGTGTAATTCTATGCCGGTCACGGTATTAGTCAGTGGAGTAGTTGTTTGTGTAATTCCATTTAGTGCCTTTGCTCTATACGGGGTTCGCTAGTCCATGGCGATCCGATGACCTCTAAAAAGGGAAAAAGGGCGAAATCGTGATCATCGTTTAACTACAATGGATCATTGCACCTGCAGCATTGCATGACATTTTCCAGATAAGAATCTTAGTTTCCTTGTTATGACGTTGGTGTAACGTGAACTAAAACATATTAACAATATATAGCCCCACAATAAAGTTTTCTTTTTATCAAAAAAGTAAAGCACATACAATTTAATTACTATGTGTGTATTACTGGACGAGTATATATTACAGTTATATTAATATATACAGGGTGGTAGGTAATGAATTCACCAAAAAACAATCCTACATTAAACTCGTCAAAATAATGATATTGAGCCAACTATGCCTTAGTAAAATGGCGTTCATTAATGAGATATAGAGCCGGTTGCACAAAAGTTTTAATCACGTAAGAAATTTAATTGGCGTTTAGAATCATTTTTGACATTGCATTCTTATGTAGTCTGTCACTCTGAGTCGTCTAATTAGTTAATGGTTAGTTAAATGCTTTGTGCAACCCGCCAATAGGGTGTTAAGGTTTAAATCTCGAAATTGTTATTTTTTTATCTCTAAAGCTGTTTTTCAGATATCGACAGAAAACTGGTAACTGGAAGTTTTCGGAGATGGGGAATACGACTAAATTCTATTTTATCAAGAGGGCGTAGAGAGCGCTTGTTAAACTCTATACACTCGCTATTTCATGTCATAAATTTCTTGTTGTCGTTTCATTATTTTTTGTTAAAAATTGTGATGATTTCTAAGAAAAAAAGGTATACTACATTTAATTCGATTAAAAAAACTTTTTCCAAATATTTGCGTTTTAATATTTTATTGCAAGTCATAAAATAATATACTTTAATAACGAATAATGAATTTATCATAAACAAATAATGAAAAACGTCACTTCGTCCATCATTTGCTTCTATACATTTTCTTAATCCCTTTAACAAATAGCGCCTTAATAGGAATAAAGTTCTCTGTTTATTCCTGATATCATTGGTGGCATCTTGAATTTTTTTCAAGAATTGTTCCCGTGTCCGGATTTCTCCTTTGGATCCAAAGGATTAAAATTCGGGATACGCGGCGGCAATGGAAATTCACTGCCACGACCCAACCATCTATGGGGCAACCATTCATCTAAAAAATTACCAACTCCAACTGGATAATGCGGTGGAGCACCATCGTGCATATAAAAAATATTTTGTCGTAAATTTAAAATAGAAATTAGTCTTATTTTCCATTCCCGAAAACTCCCAATTACCAGTTTTTATGTCGAACTTTAACACCCTATTATGACGAGTTTAATCTAAGAGTTCTTTTTAATGCATTCATTCGCGACCACCCTCTATATAAACCGTGCAATTTGTGTTTGCTTGAATTTGCTACGAGGAATGTTCCGGGCAAACGCAAATTTACAGATTATTAACGTTTAGAATAAAATGCGTCGATCTATGTTTCACTTACCTTAATTGTTTTAATAAAAATATTAAGATCTACTGACTTTTTACAAATATTTTTTTAAAAAAATTGAATTTTTATCTGTATTGTTCAAACCGGTTACGCTGTAAAAACTGCTTGCTAATTTTTTTAATTGGACATACTTCTACCAGTTTGGTGTGTTGGTGTGGAAAATAAAACGCGTTTTTTTTAAACAAAGATGCAGGTATTTCAAAAACCATTGGTTCTCCAAATAAAGTTTTATATTTGATATATAAATGAAAATTAATTAAATAATTAAAACAAAATTTTGTGAAAAGCACAACCAAATTTGCTAAATTTTTATATGAAAATTCATGATTACATGTATCCTTATTAAGGAAAAACTGTATCTTTTATATAATATTTATTCCTTACAAAGAGAAGGAAAAATAAATCGTGGGCAAGTTCCGCAAAGAAAAAAAATGTGTGAAGTTTGGTAACCGCGCTACACGTGTTTCACTTTTATTAGACTTCATCAGCAGAGCAGTTTAACGAAGTTAAAAGATATAGGAAAGTTGTTGAAAATCCTAGAAAACAAAAAAAAACGTGGAGTCACTGACAGGAGCCAGCCACACATTTGTAAATTCGGACAGAAAAAAACCTAAAATTTAGGGTAAATTTCTGACGTCTCCACGGAAGTGACCTTAGCCACCTGCCCCGACATTCAAGCCCAAGGTGATAAATCAAAAAAGAAAGATGATTGTGTGGATGAATTCTTAAAAAGAGAAGGGAAAATAAATCGAGGGCATGTCCGCAAAGAAAAAAAAGTGTAAAGTTTGGTCTTATTAGACTTCATTGGCAGAGCAGTTATCCAAGTTAAAAGATATAAGAAAGCTGTTGAAAACCCTAGAAAACAAACGTGGAGTCACTGACAGGAGCCAGCCACACATTTGTAAATTCGGCCAGAAAAAACCCAAAATGTAGGGTAAATTTCTGACGTCTCTACGGAAGTGACCTTAGCCACCTGCCGTGACATCCAAGCTCAAGGTGATAAATCAAAAGAGAAAGATGATTGTGCTGAAGAATTCTTAAAAAGCGAATAAAAAAAAATCGTGAGCATGTCCGCAAAAAAAAGTGTGAAGTTTGGTAACCGCGCTACACGTGTTTCGGTCTTTATTTCTGGCCGAATTTACAAATGTGTGGCTGGCTCCTGTCAGTGACTCCACGTTTGTTTACTTTCTAGGATTTTCAACAACTTTCCTATATCTTTTAACTTGGTTAAACTGCTCTGCTGATGAAGTCTAATAAGACTGAAACACGCAGTTTAACCAAGTTAAAAGATATAGGAAAGTTGTTGAAAATCCTAGAAAGTAAACAAACGTGGAGTCACTGACAGGAGCCAGCCACACATTTGTAAATTCGGCCAGAAATAAAGACCGAAACACGTGTAGCGCGGTTACCAAACTTCACACTTTTTTTTGCGGACATGCTCACGATTTTTTTTCATTCGCTTTTTAAGAATTCATCAGTACAATCATCTTTCTCTTTTGATTTATCACCTTGAGCTTGGCTGTCACGGCAGGTGGCTAAGGTCACTTCCGTAGAGACGTCAGAAATTTACCCTACATTTTGGGTTTTTTCTGGCCGAATTTACAAATGTGTGGCTGGCTCCTGTCAGTGACTCCACGTTTGTTTTCTAGGGTTTTCAACAGCTTTCTTATATCTTTTAACTTGGATAACTGCTCTGCCGATGAAGTCTAATAAGACCAAACTTCACACCTTTTTTTTTCTTTGCGCACATGCCCACGATTTATTTTTCCATTTCTTTTTAAGAATTCATCCACACAATCATCTTTCTCTTTTGATTTATTCCTTATATTAATTATTCACAATAAATATTCGTTGAATTTTTTTTCGTTCTAATTATAAAAGTCTATATTTTAAGATATCACATTTAAATGTCCATTAACTATCTCAAGTTCCAACCAGTTTTGCATTATCGTTTCTATTTTATCTCAACTGCGTAATACTGGTAATACTGCATATTTAAATATGAATGAATGAATCAATGAATGATTATTTTTCCTTTTCTATTGCAGTTGTTGGTTGCAACACATAAACAGTTCAGTATTTTGTACAACAAGAGCATCATCAGCTTTTGGTCCACAAGAATCACTTAATAGTAATTAGTTTAATTATGTAATTTCCTAGTGCAAGTTATCTATCAACTACTTTTAATAAGTCACATATTCAAAAAATTCGCACTCTACTACTACTACTACTTCGACTAATTTTATCTGGTTTATTTGAATTTTACTGACTGTTCCTAATTAACAAACCTAGAGATTCAAAACATGTATCTTTCATTGAATCACTACGGTCTATGATTTAGATATATCCAAAACTCTGGTAATCGAAGCTACGGATTGAAATAACTTGGAAGAAGATCCCGTGAAACTTAATGAACTTGACTATAATGTAGAGCTTAAAATTCAATAAAAAAATTGACAATGATGTGCTATCTTACATTTCATTTTCAAGATAATTTTTACTGGTTATAGACACTAAGATAACTTACCATAATATGAACAGTACCACTCTATATGTGACGTTTTAGCTTATAAATCCGTCAACATCGTTACTTGAAAGATATTTCCTAAATAATTACTAGTTTTAGTTGAGTGGTGCTTTAAACGATTTTATCTTTTTCTGTTAAGAAAGTTAAATTCAGTATAATATAAGCGGACATTTATAATTTTGTATAAATGCTGCACCAACATTAATGTTTAAATATTTTTCACTTAACATGAATCTAAAGTACTTATGGCAGCATACCATAACTTACATTAAAGAAGTAAAGGAGGTAAAAGTAATGAAACATATTTTTTCTTTATGGCCTAATTATTAATTTAATTATATTTCTTTTGTGTTTCCTTTATACTCGGGTCCGTATATAGTGACGATGGGAATAAAAATTATTAGAAAAGCAAACAAAACTAATGTAATTTCTACCCGCTACATCTACAACTAAATAAAACCCTTTTGAGAATTTCTTCTCAGATTCACATTTATTCAAGTACGGCTTTTAAATACATTCTTTGATTAAGCGCTTTTTAGTAGTTCGTTTCTAATTTCATTGTAATTCAATTTTCAGCTCTGGCGATATGCCCATTATTCCTGTTGATTATACTCCTGCTATCTCATACCATTAGCACATTCTTGCAATTACAAATGTACGAAAAAACAAATACTGAAAAACAAATTTCTTCTTTTGATTTCTGGCAACTCCATAAAAATATCTAACTGTAAATTGGTTTAAACAAATATATAAGAAAATTACATATGTCAACATGTGGACTAGTCTGCCCACGGAATGTCTCGATACATGATATAAAGATTATTATTTAAGCCAAAATAAGAACTTGTCAATTACCTTAAGATTTTGTAGACAACACTAACAGTTGCACAAATGCTTTTATGCTGAGGAGACTCATCGGCGCCCTAACGTTTATTTCAAACAATTTAAAGTTAGATACTTTTATAGAGTTGCCAAAAAGCCAAAAAACAAATTTGTTTATCATTCTAAACGTAAGAAATAATCTGAGGACATTTAAAAAAACAAGTTATTGTGTTGCTTGTCAGAAAAGTAGGGATCGCCCTAAAGTTGCAGCTGTGTTCAGTCGAGAAATATGGTCTGGAATTCCTGGATTTATTTCATATAGTTGATTGTCGACTCAGTAACATGTTGAATTCTGTAATTATTTCTATAGATAGGTATATAATCATCGACAATCAGAAAATCATTTAACTCATCTGCAATGGTTGTCTGAATCCTCAGCGTTACGATATTGACGCAATTCGATAAACTGCTCTGTACTAAGATCAGCAATATTTTAAAATTATCAACAACGAATAGAAAGGTTTTTGCCGTCAATTATTAATTATTGTATTAGTTAAGATAGTATCTTAAAGGATATCGTCCAAATTTTAAACGCTTAACATGACCCTTTTTGCAAAAGTTTTATTTCCCTATTTAAACTAGCCGTTATATTATTTGTGTGCATTTTTTCTTTAACGAAATTTTGCAGAGAGTCCTACTGTTAAAATGGTTGTTGTTGTTAAAACTGACATATTCATGCCGAAAGTTGATTTTCGGATATATTTTTCTTCGGTTTAAGAACATAAATGTCTGAACAGATACGAGAATAATGCAAAAGAATAAAAAGTAAAAGGGATAAACAAAGAGTTTATATTTTATATAAAAAATCATACAGGGTGCTCCAAAAAAAGTTCCTAAGGATAAACTTGTAGGTGATGCAAAAAAATATAACACCCTGTCTACTAAGACGGACAATTTTAATATTTTGTTGTAGAGGTTCTTAATAATAATACATGTACTAAATTTTAACTTATTATCTCGGAATGTACTGAAAAAACACGCAAAAAACGAGAAAAAAATTGAAACTTTGACAACCTGTATAACGAAAATGATGCGTTTCTGAACATATATATTTATATTGGAATTTTTCCTACTTTGTTGAGTACTATCACCCCCTGAAATATGTCCATAACATTAATTAACACCCTCTATTTATTAAAAAAAAACTATATCTTCTATAGTCAGAAAATAACTAACAAATGGTGAAATTGTCCCGAGATAGATAGTTAACGAATGTTATGATTAGGCTTAGCATAATTATGCATTTAAAAATCTCAAAATATGCATGCAATTGTGCTCGAAATAAGGGAAAATATGCACTTAAAAATGCATTTATTATCGGATAAAAAAAAACAGAAATAAAGCAAAAGTATAGCAGTTAAAATATTATATTATTTACACTTCAAGGTATACTTAAGACGCTAATTTTACCAGTAATTATTACATTAATACATCTATATAATAAAAGTATTTTTTGAAATAAAATTTTAATATAAAGCTAACTAAACAAACTAACTAAAGAATAAACCTGTTTAAAATTTATTGTTTACGCTATTCAACGAGTTGCGGTTACATTTTATAACTATATGATGTAACAAATTATCAAATTCAAATTTTCTTCTATTATCTGACAATAGTACTTTATACTCAGAAAATACTCGTTCAACATCACAAGATACAATCGGAACATATTCAAACAAATTCAAATCACTGTTTATTAAAAATTGTTCATTATCTTTATTGTCCAAAACTGCACTAATATTTTTCAAATTTTTGTAACCAATATTGTTTTGTAAAATCGTAGCTAATTTTTGAGAAATTACTTTAGTTTTAGTGTTAGTTATAGTTTCACTGACGTTTTCTATCATTTCTACGCTTTTTGACAAAGAAAGTCCTTTCATCTCCAATTTTTTTATAGTCTCAGACAAGCAAGAAAAATTGATTTAATGTAAATTAAATCCTCACGTACATCTTCTTTGCGCAAAACGTTTTGTGCTTCTTGTATACAATGTGAGTATTTCGCATTAAATTGGTTGATTATGTTTTTTATTGCCTCGAAATGTTCTGCGTAATAAATGGCAGCGTTTATCCAAGTTCCCCATCTAGTTACAATTGGCGATGGGGGCAGGGGGATGTTTCCTGCAGTTTTCTTAAATTTTTCTACCCGAGTCGCAGCTTTTAGGAATACTTTCTTTACCGAGGAAATCAGATCGTTCACTCGTGGAAAAGCAAGAACTTGTTCTGCAACTCGATGAAGTCCATGAGCAAGACATGTGGCATGTATCTTTTTAGGGTCCAATATTTGTAGACCACTCATTGCTTTACCGAAGTATGAAGCAACATCTGTAATTGCCACTAACACTCTATCATATTTAATACCACCGGGTAATAAAAGAGTGAGAGAGTCGTTGAAAAATCCAGTAACAGTTGAATGATTTACTTTGTCTAAGGTTTTCATTGTAAGTAAATATGATTTATCCTTTTCTGCTTCTACATCCAACACACCAAAAACAAAAAAGCAACACATCTCTTTTCCATATCAGTTGTTTCATCTAGTGACACCCATATACTTTTATCTTCTACTTTTTCCCGCAATTCGGTAACTGTCTTATTGTACAAATCTGGAACATAGTTTTTCCTTAACGTGGATTCATGTGGAATTGGTGTCTTTGTGTACTGCTCTAAAAATGACTTCAGGGAAGGATTATTTAATTTATTCAGTGAAATATTCGCACTAATAAATCCTCATCGAACTTTGATCGTTTGGGTCCCGGTCCTGGTGAAAATGCTGTGGTGATTAAAACTTGTTTCTGAGTACACTTTTTACTTTTTTGGATCTGATGCTTTGTAGTTCCTATGTGTTGTGTCACTTGGAATTTCTTGTTCGCAGTAACAGGAATATCACAATATTTACAAAACAGCACAAAACCGTCAGTCAAAATCAGGAAAATCTTTTACTAATTGATTTAATACCGCACTTAATGAACGCTTTTCTTTCAGCATATTGGAGAATGTTCACGCAACAATATGTCAACTAAACTGAATTGAAAAATTATTTCTAACATTCTTAAAACGTGCGTATTTATGATTGTAAATTCGTGGTAAATCCATAGTTTTTAAAACACATATGTTTTATTGGGTACCTATAACAATTTTAAGAAACGATGGGTAAAACCCTTGGCCTGCCAGCAACTAGACATTTTGTATTATTTTATTATTATGGATTATATTTGAAATACATCAAATTTGTCTTGAGAAATAAAAATATATTCAGAAAAATTAAAATATATGCATGTTTCCTATAATAACTGCAAAATATGCATTTAAGTACAAAAATATGCATTTGCACATGCTTCATGCAACTGCATATATATCCTAAGCCTAAATGATGATATTAAATGAGATAAAATTATCTTTATGTCTTTATCAAAATTAGGGGGCATTGGGCTTAACTAATACAATATTGTATTCAAAGCAAATAGTGGCATTCTTTATGCCTATTCTAAACCAGAGACACTTAATTTTTAAAATATTAACAAAATTTCAACCCCCGTATTCACTAAAAAGTTTTAAGACTTAGACCAGATCTAGTTGCCTGGTACTTAAGACTCTTAGTTTGCCAGTGATGTTTCGCTTATGTCACCATCATTTTGTAATTATGACAACAACAAAAATTATTTGTGCAAATGTTAAAAATATCATCTTGAATCCATAACTGTCAAAATAGACCTGGTCTAAATTTAAACCTCTTTAGTGAATACGGGTGTTAATGTTCTTAGCAATCACTAGTTTTATTTGTATATAAAATGAAAGAGTTCACTTTACATGCCTGCAGCACTGCAATTAAATCTACTTTCTTTTGCAATATTTAAACGAGTATATGATGTATTTGTCCTTATTAGTTCATATTTTTACACAAACAAATCTAGGTTTGAGCGATATAAAAAATATTATTTTGCAGTTAAATGTAATAGAAATATACTAAGCAAAAGTGAAAATAATGCTAGACATAATAATAAGTTAGAATTAAATAAACTTTTGACACTGATATTTTAAACCATTGATAATTTTTATCTGCTTTGTTTTACGCGTCATGCAAAATTTTAAATTGATTAGTTATGTGATGGTCAGAATAAAAGAAAATAATAAAACACTTCTTATATATTTGGTCTATCTAAATAATTTAAGATAGCACGAAATATACATTGTATTGAATTTCGGAAGAAGCATAATGGAATTATATATGCCTGAAGCCATTTAGTTGTTAAATCAGATATAACATTTCATCATTTGATTTATCTCCATCAAGGGCAAATTTTGTGCGGAGTCCCCTTATTACTACATTGTAATACAATAATAAAATAAATGAAAAAATATTAATTATAGACATTTTAAAAACTCGGTAAATTTCGTTTACCCGGAACTTCCCTCGTTATGATTTTTTCTATTTGTTAGGAATAGTGAAGTGTGACCCAATTTAATTCAATACATAGTCACAGTATAAATGTGTTACATATACTGTCTTTTCATTTTTATTGGGCGCCATTTTGTTCCATCATATTGGATTTCTACCAATATGTTTACCATTTTTGTTCTACCTATGCTACACTTGACTTTTGGGCATAGTTTAAAATAAATTCAATAGGCATTCCATTTCCACATTTAATTTTTCTGCGAAATTTAAAGTCAATTGAACAAGATTTTTTACGATGATCTTTTAAAAATTTTATTAGTCTTAACAAGAGGCTCGTTAAAGAAAATCGTTTAGAAACTTAATATCTGGGAAATATCTGCATACCATCGGAGTACATAAAGACTGATACCATGGGTTTCATGCTGGATATACAATCTACAAATGTGTCGTGAAGATGCAACAATAAAGTTCGGAAACGTCGATTATTCAAAAATAGATTTTTGTTTTTTTACTGGATCCTAACCCCAAATAATACACCAACCACTCTAACATATCAACAATAGGATTGTTAACGAAAACCATTTAAAAACTTAATATCTGGCATATACATGCGGTCCAACGGAGTAGGTAAAGACTGATAATATGGGCTTCATGCAGGATATAGGATCTATATATGTGCCCTGAGGATGCAAGAATTAAGTTGCGAAACGTCGACAATTTAAAAAGACTTGTTTTTTTACAGGATCTTAACCCTAAATAATACACCACTCTAACAAGGTTTTTTTAGCATTGTTCCGCCATGTTGGTTTTTTACCAAAATATTACCATGTCATCCCCATATGACGCTTAATTTTTGGTCGAAAGTCAATCGGGTAAGTCGTATTTAAAATATGTCGCGAACTGACGGACAGACCGACACACGAACCGATGGAATTGATAAAATATGTTTTTTGACATCTAGGGATGCTAAAACATGAAGATATGTAAATCCTGAGAGGGCGATTTTTCCACGATTACAAAAATTTTATTTGGCCGCAATTTTGTTTCGCTATCTTGAATTAGCAACAGTTTTACTAGTTGAACCCTATACCACCATTAGTTATGACACACAATTTGAAATCAATCCATTAAGTATTTTTTCAAGCTGAATTTTTAAATATTTTATTATACCGCCATTTTGTTACGCCATCTTGGATTCATACCAAAATTTTACCAGTTGATTCCAACATAATACTTGATGTTTGTGCAAAATTTGAAATAAATTGGATAAGTAGTTTTTTCGTAATAGTTTTTTTAACATTTCACTAGGCTGCCATGTTCTTTCGCCATTTTAGATTTTACCCAAAATATTACCAGGTGATCCCTATATGACCATTGATTTTTAATGAACATTTGTAGTCAATCGGGTAAGTAGTCCTTAAGCGATGCCGCGAACTGACAGACGAACAGACCGACAGACGGACGGACGGAATTGATAAAACATATTTTTTTGGCATCTAGGGACGCTAAAACGTAAAGACGTGTAAAACCAAAGAGTGTGATTTTTTCACGAATACAAACATTTTATTTCGCCGCCATTTTGTTCGGCTATCTTTAATTAGTGCCACAATTTTTCTAGTTGATCCCTATATCACAATTAGTTATGACACACAATTTGAAATCAAACCGTGAAGCAGTTTTTCAGCTTGAATTTTTAAATATTTTATTAAGCCGCCATTTTGTTCCGTCATCTTGGATTCGTCCCAAAATGTTACCAGTTAATTCCAATACAATACTTGATATTTTTTGCAAAATTTGAGATAAATTGAATGAGTAGTTTTTTAATCATAATTTTTTTAAGAATTCCCTAGTCTGCCATTTTATTTCGCCATATTGGATTTTTACCAGAATGTTACCAGGTCAGGTTTGACCAAAATTTGAAGTAAATCGGGTAAGTAGTCTTTAAGCTATGCCGCAAATTGACAAACAGACCGACAGACGGACCGACGGAATTGATAAAACATATTTTTTGGCATCTGGTGATGCTAAAACGTAAAGATGTGTAATGCCTGAAAGGGATGATTTTTTCACGATACAAACATTTTATTTGGCCGCCATTTTGTTCAGCCATCTTAAATTAGTACCACTATTTTACTAGTTGATCCCTAAAGCACAATTAGTTACGGCACACGATTTGAAATCAAACCATTAAGCAGTTTTTTAAAGCCAAATTTTTGAATATTTTATTAAGCCGCCATTTTGTTCTGCCTTCTTGGAATCGAAATGTTGATTCCAACATAATACTTGATGTTTTTACAATAGTTGAGTAAAATTGGATGAGTAGTTTTTTAATAATAATTTTTTAACATTTCACTAGGCCGCCATTTTCTTTCGCCAAATTGCAGTTTTACCAGGTCATCCCCATATGACCCTTAATTTTTGAACAAAATTTGAAGTCAATCGAATAAGTTGTTTTTTAGCTACGCCGCGAACAGCAAACAGACAGACATACAGACGACAGACAGACAGACAGACCGACGGAATTGAGAAAACATGTTTTTCGTCATCTAGGGACCTTGACACGTGAAGATCTGAAAAAATGGCGGAGAGCGATTTTTTCACGATTACAATACTTCCCTTTTACGAGGGAAATAAAAGAATTTAACGATAGTTCATGCAAAATAGATTAAAATGGATAGAAATTAATTTAGGCAAAATTATTGGTGCCATCATAATTAGTAATTTCAATATAATTTGCTTTTATTCCATTACGACAGCTTTTTAATAATTGAGACTAATAAATCAATCAAAATAACTCAACTCTAATCAAATATTTAATTTATTTTCTGTTTTTTTATGTTCTAAGCTTGTTCTATTAATATTCTGAATGTAACAAATAGTATCACGAATGTTAAAAATTATTTTTTATAATGTGCTCTCACTTAACACATATTGTTAACTATCGCTACTGCATGTACCTTCTATTTAAGCCACCCACAGTATACAGAATTAACTTGAACAAATATAAAAAATTTAGAAGAAATCAAGATCACCATATTTTTTGACCTTCGCGGATTGTAGTTAAAAATCACGGCTGACTAAAGAAGAAACATTTACTATTTTTCACACGAGAGGTCATATTTTGAATTTTAAATATCTATTCATATTACCTTTCAATGAGTCACTTAAAACTTTGTTATTAGAGCGAAAAAAAACTTTTTCAAGAAATACTTAGTGAGGATAAATTAACTAAAGCACCATTAAATATCTTATAATGTATGATGCATCATGCACTTAATTGTTATTTTAAATAAGAACTCTTAAAAAGAAATTTATGAAATGTTTGTTATAATTATCTGAAACAAGGCAGTTGAAACAATTTTATACCAATTAGCTGATCCAAACTATTCACAAACTAGAATATCAGAATTTACGTACACAACAAATAAGCATAGCACCTAAAAGTCTAATCAAGTAATCAAAATTCCCATTTTATATGAACTTCACAACAGTCATAAAATTGAACTGTAACTAATTATATTTAATAATAATAGATTAACTCTAGTCCCTTAAAAACTGAAATAGGACAACTGGATCACCCAATATCAACAACAGTGTATTTAAGCACTAGTATGTTCAGATATATAAAATGGAGCACTTGCAATGTTCAAAAAAGAAATGAAAAGTGAGCTAGAATGCGTTTTTATTTACATGGATCTTTTGTATTAAAAAAAGTAACACTCATTAATGTTACAATTTTTTTCCCGAATAAGGGTTTAAAATATTTAGGTTAGTAATAACTTCAGGTTCTGTGCTAAAAAATCTGAACTTTTTTGGCTATTTTTCGACGCTGAGTGGATTGGCTATAGCAAGTGACTAAACGTTTTAAATTATGTACAAGTACAATTAAAGTATTATTATTTTCTATAAATTTCCTTTATCCGGAACTTCGCTTGTTATGAATATTTCCTTTTATTAGAAATAGTGAAGTGTGGCCCAGTTCAGTTCAGTACATAGTTATTTGCCTTTCAAACAATTTTATTGGGCGCCATTTTGTTCATATTCATCATATTGGGTTCTTAACAATATTTTATATATATATATATATATATATATATATATATATATATATATATATATATATATATATATATATATATATATATATATATATATATATATATATATATATATATATATATATATATATATATATATATATATATATATATATATATATATATATATATATATATATATATATATATATATATATATATATATATATATATATATATATATATATATATATATATATATATATATATATATGACCCTTAATTTTTGACTGAGTAGTTTTTAAGCTATGCCGTGAATAGACAGACAGACAAATCGACAGACGGACCGAAGAAATTGATAAAACATATTTTTTGGCATCTAGGGACATCTTATCTCTATATATACCACACATAGTTATGGAACACAATTTGAAATCAGCTCATTAAGAAGTTTCTTCATGCTGAATTTTAAAATATTTTATTAAACCGCCATCTTCGATTCGTACCAAGATTTGACCAGTTGATTCCTACATAATGCTTAATTTTTGTACAAAATTGAAGATAAATTGATTACGTACTTTTTTAGTCATAATTTTTTGACGTTTCACTAGGCCGCCATTTTGTTTTGCCATATTGGATTTTTAACAGGTCATCCCCATATGACGCTTAATTTTTGACCAAAATATGAAGTCAATCGGGCAAGTAGTTTTTTAGCTATGTCGCAAACAAACAGACCGACACACCGACGGAATTGAGAAAATATGTTTAGATCTGAAAAAATCTGAGAGGGTAATTTTTTTACGATTACAATACTTCCCTTATACGAGGGAAGTAGAAACGAATAATTTCTAATAAAATTTAATGTTTTAAAGAAATTATGCTCTATGTAGTATTTAAACCACGACTTAATTGATTTGGAAATATTTTTAAATTCGTGAAAATTTTAATTTTATGTAATTATGTATGTAAATTAGCCAAAATTTAAAAAGATAATTATTGTTAAACTGAAAATAAATATTATCGAACCACACACGCTAAAATAAATACTTATTACGGCTAATTTGAACTGACACTTCCATTAGTAATGTATATCATTATAGAACTAAATAGTACCTAAAATACTTAAATTTTATAGCAAAATATAGAAAAGCCTATTGCTCTTTAATAAATAAAAAGACAAACTTTTTTGAAAAAAAAAACGCAAGCTAAAAATCAACTCTTCTTTACTCATAACAACATATTACTGCGGACTTTTCGCTGGCCGAAAATAAGACTTTAAAAAGAGAACGCGTTTTGAAGTTACTGCAATACACTCTTAATAATAAAATTTCTTAACTTCAAAAACCATATATATATATATATATATATATATATATATATATCGAGTAGATAAAATGCAGATCTCGGGTAACTATTTAACTTTAAATCTAATACTTCAAATCGCTCTTAAGTTTTTACAGATCAAAAACATTTTACCTAATTGTCTTCTATACCTTTAAATCCAGTTAGATTTATTATTTCCTTATGTTGCATGATGTGAAAGCAGTTAAAATATAAACTATCGTATATGTATGAAACGAAACTAATTAAATAAATTGTCGTTACCTTAAATAAACCGTTTAAACCGTAATACGTAACTCAGCAATAAGGATTAGGCATCATAAATTAAATACTTAGCAACTAACGATAATATGTATCAGTAATGCATTAGAATCCTCATAAACATCTCTATCTCGTATATGAAGTGCGTAATAGCGGAAAAGCATATAATATACAAATGTGACAGTTGTTATCAAAGGCCTCACCAGATATTAAATAAATATCAAAGCAAAGGTGAAAATCACTATAGGTTCTCAACAAACGTAATCTATATTTAATTTATTGATTTTTCAATTTATGAAAAATAGGTAATAACAGTTTTCATATATTTAAAGCTTCCTTTATAAGCTCAAATGAAAACGATATAAGTACTGAAAAATAAATTACCGTTATATGAAACTTTCATAGGAACCTACGCATTGGAAGTTTGAATTATGATTATAATTTTTTAAATTTACTTCTGATTATTTACAAATTTCTTAAATCTTCTAACTTCCAGAAAAAAGTATGTTAGTATATTATAACTATGTGATAAATTTAGTCAACCTATCACTTTTAAGGTATTTTTTTCTTTGAAAGTGTTTAAAAAGGTTTTCAGCTTCTTATTACTCAGAATTCCAAAATATTTGGACTAAATATGTATGCTTTAACTTTTTCTCTGTGGTAATTAAAAATATCTCTAAGTTCGTATAGCAAATATGTTTATTAACACAGTCTAAATCCAGAATCGATTAAAACAACTTTTTTTTTGTCCAGAAAATTAACATCGAAAAACTTACCCTAATTGTCATATCCAAAACTTAGAATCCACAGTCTAGAATATCACAATTTAAAATATCCAAAAAAGCAACAAAAACACCAGAGCACTTTTCCAAAAAACCCTTCAGTCCGACACTGGCCACTGCATATAAGGATGGTACCATTAAAATACCTCGTACTTTTATACCGCGTACCCAAGTGGGAGATGAACCTGAGAGAAGGGGACATCTTTGTTACAATAATGTATATTAATGTAACAGATCTTTAGTTTACACAAAATTAGGGATTGTTAAAATCATACAGGCATATCCTCGAATATCCTGTTTTCACTTCAAATCAAAGATCCTGCATTTACATAACACACGAAAATTTCGCCTGTTATGTAAAACAAGCATTGTTTTCAAACAAAAATATTTTATATCATGGAACAAATCGGTAGTACCGATTTACTATGTATATTTAATTATATTCTAAGAAAAATATTACTCTATTTATTATATTCTCACAATCACAAAAGCTATTAAATTTTAATATTCTGTTTTTGTTTGAAGCATTATCTCCAACTTCAGAAAATCGAGCTTATGTTAGCATGTTTTAATATATTTTGCGATGACAATAACAATACTTCTTCTATAAGCCCATATATTAAATTAAAAATAAAATGAATTGAACAATATCTGGGGAAGTAAACATACGATTTCTCTCATTCCGTTCGCGTGAATTATAGGAGAAGGCACAAGGAAGAACTACGGAAATGTTTTTAGGTGCTCTATAATAAGAACTTATTTAAGATACTCTACAAAGGATAAAAAATACGTTATAAGACAATATAGAGATTTGTTTTATTGGTCTCTGTAACAGCCCATTTATAATATATTATTAAGTTTATGGAGTACAATGTTCGCAAAAATGTTCGAAAAATATTAGTTAAGTTTTTCGACTTTGTGTGGGTGTTTAAACAAAATATTCGTTTATTATAACTAAAGAACGGTAAGACAGTGTCCCGCTAGTTTTGGGTCTCATGGGTAAGATATACATTTCGTGAAACCGCACAAAATGGGTTCTATCAAACTGATAAATAAGCAAATTTGAGTAAACTTAAACATTATAAAATTGCTAGAGCCATGGTCTTAGATGTTTTAATTTATTTACCCGACATGGAAATCAGGAGGCTTAACACAAATTGTCTGTATCCTGCTAGTGTTTAAAGAAAATGTTTTGTAAGTCAAAATGATGCCCCAGTTTGTTCGACAGATGTTTTAAACCTATCGTGATGGGTATCAGATTAAAGAGTTCGTTCTGAATATATATGGCATTGTGTTAACATCAGGTAGTTTTATAAATTCACCACATACATCGCTCGTGTCGCCTTTAATAGTAATATTAGCTAGCAGACAGTAAGATTTGGCTCGATTTGGCGGTATAACCTTAGAAATATTTCGATACAATTATTTCAAGACTATTGAAATTATTAAGTGAAAATATTTTTTTTGTACATTTTGTCATTTACTTACTCGTCAGGCATAGGCAGTTTCAATGCACTTAATATATTTTGATGGTTATTCATTCTTACTTTCACAGTAAGAGGCAGGTATTGTAAAAAATCACCCTCCGATTTTTTCAGATCTTCTCGATTATTTCAGTCTACTTATCCAATGGCAATTGACATTTTGAACAAAGATCCGATCGACTTCAAATTGTAGAAAAATCAAGTTTGACGTAAAAATTAACTTGTAATATTTTTGTAAGAATTCAACATGGCAGGACAAAATGGCGGCCTAACAAAAAGTTTCAAAATTCGATTCAAAAAACGACTAATTTATTTGATTTTAAATTATGAAATAAATTGCTAAGTTTGTGGTCCGAAACAAATATGGTGAAAAAAAATAGCGGGCTAATAAATTGTAAAAAAAATCAGTGTAAAAACTACTGATTTGATTAGATTTAAATTTCGTACAAAAATCACGTGACATAGACATTACCTGGTAAGATTTCTGAACGAAACAAACATGACGGAACAAAATATCAGCCTAATAATATTTTTATAAAATAAACAACTTTTTTAATTAATTAAAATTTGTATAAAAATCATTTGTGGCGTAGAAATAAGCAGGTGAGATCTTGGTATAGCAATATGGCAGAATGAAATAGCTTAATAAAATGTTTAAAAATCAGTATTTTGAGTCGAAATTTGTTTGGACAAAACCGAGTGTAATATCGTCCTAAACTGAAAATTATGAAATTTAACCTAACAAAATGTTCCAAAAATTAGTATCAGTCTTTATTCATAATGATATCTTTTTTCATTAAAAAACTGAAAAATATCGCGCTTAATTTTATTTTTAAAAAACTGAAAAAATAAAAAGTAATAGTAAAAATCAGTAATTTCCCTTCTTACTAATCTTTTCTGTTATTATAAATAGTGAAGTATGACCCTATTTAGTTCCGCACGTACCCAGTTAGTATTTACATACATAAATTGTGATATATTGTACTATTCCACACAAAATAAATCATTATTAAGGAATTTCCGGGTGAGTTCCTTCACAGATCTACATTACCCAATTACCCGAAAGTTTCCATATAAGTAAATTTTCCTTTTGTCCAGAAAAGTGAAAAATAACACAAACTAAACAGGATCATACTTCACTATTTTTTGTAAAAAGAAGTGTTTATTTCGAAGCCAATTCTGGGTAAAGAAATGTACCTATTTTTTTATGTGAAACTTTATTAAACTATTATACAATATCTACCGTTTATCTGCCCATCTTTGATTTATGAACGTTAAATTTAGCAAAAATCATTTTAAACATACAATTTAAAAATATATTTTTTTAATATTTGTTTCTAAATTGGTTTGAGGTTTTATTGCTTGTCTTGTCGTAGAAAGGTCCCCGATTTTAACCTGTGTCTAACGAGTAAGTAAATAACATTTAAAAAATATTTTCTTACTTTAATAAGAAATTTTGTTCATATTGCAATTTTAAATCAAATTTCAGAAATAATTAAAAAACGGTTTTAAAATAAAATCGCAATAATGTTACCTACATAACAATTTTTTGTGAGTCTTTAATAAAAAAACATTATTTTCTTTTTTGCAGGTAGACCTGATGATGGTGAAACTCGATAGACCTTGATGACTTTTAAATAGATTTTTCATGAAATACAAAATTCCTCCAGTCTCCATTTCCCCAAATTAATTGTATCAATGTCAGACATAAATTTTATATTCTACTCTTAGATTTTGTTAGACTGTACTTCAAACTCAGGGATTGCCAATCTTTCTGTTGTAATGGGCCACTTTAACAGTTTTCTAATAGGCAGTGACCTACCTAAACTCATTTGAGAAAAAATACACAAAATTATTAAAATACATGTTTGACGGCCACTTAAATATAGTTGTTATAAGTTAATTGTGGTGTATTTACTCTTACCACTTTTCTTGTAACGTTTTTGATCTCTAGATTAACACAATATTTCCATACATCTAGTTCGAAACGATGCAAACCAGAAGCTACAAATTACTTAATGCTAATTTAGCCTTAAGGTTCAAAGTACTTAATGGCTCAAGAGTGCAAATTTGTTGAATAAAGAAGCATGAAAGCCTGTTTATTGAAATATGATGTCCATTTAAAAGAGACATAAAAAATAGTTTACTATTTTTTATAAGTCTTTTAATCAAAGTAGATTACGAAATTTATCGAAACGATTCATTTCCTTTATCATATCGTACATGGTATACTAGAGGCTGGGTTCTTTTGCTATTTAGTCCGTTTACTGCGTTTATACAAGGAACTACTTTCTGTTTTGATTTCAGTAGTTTAAAAGTCTATTTTAATTAATACAATAGTGTAGGTAAACTATTCAAATCGAGAAAACCATAGGTTCTTGAAATTAGACCGTATCAAGGGGAATCACTTTCCTACGTTTCGCCTTTGATTGCACCATGCATCTTCAGGAATATTTATTAAACGAGATCGGAATACCTAACTGGGCTCGGAGATATCTAGGTCGGGGTTTATATCCGACCTGTGTATAACATTTTAGAAAGGGAATCGTGTGTGATGATGTGAATTTGCATTTAGGTATCTGTACATCAGCTTCTTCTGCTGGAAGTCTTCTCATTGTAGCTTCGAAGGACGATACTATGTCTTTTACGAGTATACTTGATATAAGGGCGGATTGTTCTAGTTCAGTAAAGGCTTTAGAAGACGGGTTGGTTACGGTGTTCTATAGCGGTTTCAATATTGCAGTTCTTTTTATTTTATTAGCAGCAAAAAACTTAGAACTAAAGTTGGATATACCATGAGCTGAAAAAGATCGGATTATTATGACTACACAAGTACAGACACATGATACCTGATGAGACATTCCGAGCATGGACCTGTCTATGGATAGCTCGGTTCCCGAATCAAATTTCCACTAAACAATGGTCACAAATGGTTATGTTTACGAGAGACAATAATTAAGGCGGAGGAGACGACGTGGCTAAGACCCTTCAAAGCTTCTCACCAGCTTCGTCACACTACCCGGCAATGTTGATAGATCTTGGCAACGCTGGGGGCGAAACTAAGCTATCCCGAATCTTTTCAGGAGTCAGGATTCGATAGCAACATCACCTCTAAGGTATCGGGAGCATATCTTAACAGGTAGCAAAGAACAAACCCCAATGATAATGGCAAAGATTTTAAGCAATAAAAAAGTACATTACAAGAAGGCAAAAATAGGAAATAAACGGACACAATCCCGTCGAGAGTGAATATAATAATAAAACAAGACCTTAAAGTAGTGACTAAGCTAAGCGAACGACTGCGACCGTCGGGATTAAACAAAAATAGCGGAAACTCAGTTTCCACAAGTCACAACTGAAACATCATTGCTACTATAATGCAGTGAGTTGTTTTTATTTCCAAGGCCAATAATATCCTTTTGAAAAAGCTCTCTATGAAGCACGAAACCTTAAGAAAATAAATATTTTTTTTAAGAAAATAAACCAGTACCCAAGAATTTTTAACAAAAAAAAATATATATATATATATATATATATATATATATATATATATATATATATATATATATATATATATATATATATATATATATATATATATACATTTATATATTTAAATATATATACATATATATATATATATATATATATATATATATATATATATAAACAATTCCCAGTAAATAAAAAATAATTAATAATTAAACAGACAAGACCTTAAACGCGATTGAAAAACTTTATACAAATAATCACGACCATATCAGCACAAACATCGTTAGACAAATTTATAATAGGATATCACGATTCACGAGTCCTACCAACAAAAATATCTTGTTCTGCAGTTTAGAAAAATTGAAAATACTTCTACATCAAACAGGAAGATCTCTAAAAAGAATTGAAGGACGACACCTCATATTTATAAGAACTTAATTAAAACATGACTTCTGATTAATGTGTTGCTAACAAGTAAAAATCTATCAGTGTAGGAATATTTGCAATACATGGATTACGAAGCCTATTACTATTGTTATATAATCACTCTAAAATTAACGTTTTAATTAATTCTAGTTGTGCCTACTGAAACTACTTAGATGTAGCTGTTGATTTCCTAGCACTGACAAATCTTAAATTAAAATATCTACCATGGCTTTTTATAGTTTTTAGTTTCGAAAGACCTAAAAAAAAACATAAGTTGAAAATCTCAAATTTTGGTATATGAATGTGAATAATTATAATACCATTCCAATAATACAAAAAAGTAATGAGAAATTAAACATTCCTTTCAAAATGTATTAAAGCTTACATTAACTAAAATGTATATATATATATATATATATATATATATATATATATATATATATATATATATATATATATATATAAATATACATGTATATATATATATATATATATATATATATATATATATATATATATATACATGTATATATATATATATATATATATATATATATATATATATATATATATATATATATATATATATATATATATATATATATATATATATATATATATATATAATAGTAGGCCGTATATATATGGAGTGAAAGCATCTATTGGTTGTTTTCAACGCTGATTCGAAACATTTTAAGAAAAACATTAATACCGAAATGGAGAGTCCTCACAGCATACCCCCTTCCGAGCCTTATACTTGTTTTATGCAGGTGTCAGAACAATTAGTATCACAAGAACCACAAGTAATCACAAAAAAGAAGCAATCAGTACTTTCATACTAATAACAAAAATTAGTGTACATACAAAAACAAAAATGGATAATTCCTTAGTGGAACTTTTTCTGTCGGACTTACAACCATTTAGTGTAGTAACGAACCACTCATCAACTGCCAAGCAGAAAACCTATATCTAACACAATGTTACCTGCTATATATGACGAGAAATAAAAGAAGAATAGGAGCGCCCAAGACATTGTCAAAAACGTACAGAGTGCCACATTTACAACGGACTGTTGGATCTCGATAAAAAAAGAAAGTTACATGCCAGTGGCTATTCATTTTATCGATGAACATTTTGAGGTTCAGTCAATCTTATTGGAATGTTGTCTTCTTTAGGAAGTACATAGAAGTAAAAATTTAGCTTCTGAACTAAGTCGAATAATGAGTTTATGGGGTTAAGAGAATATTTTTTTGTCGATATCAGATAATGCAGCCAAAATTAAAAAGTCATTTAGAGACGATCTAAATGGAAAAATGTTGGTTGTTTTGCCCATACTGTAAATCTTATAGCGCAAGATGGTTTAAAATTAGTGGAACCTAGTACAATTAAAGTATGTTCATTAGTGGGTAATTTTTGTCGCAGTACTGCTACTGCAAAGTTAATTGAGATCCAAAAGCAGTCTGAAAAAGACCCAAAAAAATTTTTACAAGATGTGACAACGAGGTGGAATTCCACTTATTATATCGTCGACCGTTTTTTGGAAATGGAAGAAGCCATACGAAAAACAATTGCTTTACTAAATAGTACCAATCTTCCTATTATGAGTGTTGAGGAATGGCTGATTTAAAAAAGCTTTTAAAGCCACTGGAAGAAATAACGAAGATAATTAGTGGCCAGAAGTATGTAACATTATCCTCAGTTATAATTCTGGCAAAACGTCTCGACAACATTTACAAACAGATACTTTTCCCATTCTAATCCAGAACGTCATCAAACAGTTTTTACAAGAGATTTCTGATCGTATAGGTGACCTCGAAAATTCTAAAACTTGCTTCTACGAGTATTCCTGTGAACTTTGATGACACCTACGTGCCAGAATTTTCAGTATGGGGACAATTTGCAAAAAAGTGCTTTAAAATTAACCACTTCAAGAGCCATCTATATATATATATATATATATATATATATATATATATATAAATCTACATATATATATATATATATATATATATATATATATATATATATAAGTTAAACTACTCTAATGTATTATTTTTCAAATTACTTTTTAGATTTTAGAATATTAATTTTGTGTAAAATCTCGTCAAATAAAATCAAAAGAAACTTTAAGATATTCTATAAATCTACATAATATATTGATAGTTTGATGTATATACGTACATATACATATATTAATTTACTATTTCAGTGATATGGCTCAATCGGAAAAACATAAATGTATCTAAAACTGTCCAACACAGATATCTGATTTACAATAATATGTTTTAAAACCTGCACGTTCCTTAAAATCTTATCTATGTGGTTTAAAAACTGTTCGTTGTTTATTTTTTAACAGAATAAAACATAAGAGGTGCAGTTTTAAAATGTCATCAAGAATTATAATTGTCTATAAATCGAACCTACACAAATCAGTTTAAAGGTAACACTAGTTTATTTTTACATTCTTATGGTATATATGGATGAGTTGTTTGATGAGTGATAATCAGTGGCATGACTGGATATTTTCTAGCGGAAAGTTTAAAATTATTATAAGCATAAGTAAACTATCTACTGATCCAGAATTGGAGAAGTTATATTATTCTAAAGTTGTAAAGTTCATTAATAATCCATTAAAACAAAAAAAAATGCTAATGCACCACAAAACTGGAAGCAGGCATAGGATAACCTCTTGCTTTTCTTTGATCCTATAATTGGTGAACCACCTGCCCATAACACGTCGGTCACGAACTATAGAATATGTAGAAAATCTAGTTATTCAAATAAATGACCAAATTTTAATACACCTTCGAGGCTAATGAATTGGAGCAGAGTCAGTAGAAAATGTATGTGATAATTAGTTACTTATTTTTATTTGCGATGTAGACTCATTGTGTAGGTCTTTTAAGGATTTTATTAGTATATAAAAGAAGATAGTTGCTTGAACTGCTTCCCACAATTTATTATTGGGAACAGTGTCGGGCACTTTATGTAGGACTATAAACATGAATGGGTCTTTTAACTGATAGCTGATCTCTTTTCTATTGATTGTTTCAAGATAAAAGTATGGTCAGTACATGTTCCTTCAGCTCTAAAACCGGGTCGTTTTTCTTCTTCCTATTCTCTATATTCTTGTTCTATTAAATCACGCAGAATACGACCGTATGGGCTACTTAGGATGCTGATCACCGATATGCCTCTGTAGCTTGAGCAGTCCAACTAGTTTTATTTTTTTACGGTTGGATGAGATGTCAGCTTCCATTTGGCTAGTACTTGGGTACCCTTTAACTATGTATTCATGCAAAAATAAGTAGTTGAAAAACGAAAAACCTTTTTCGATCCAAATTTTACTAGATTAGTCTCTTCTGGTCCTGGTACTCTGTAGTTATAGTTACATCCCTGCTTTTCTTAAAGTAACAACTCCTCAATATATATTTCTGTGGGTGACCTTATAGTTTATCTATCCCTGTCCTGTCTTAGTATTTATATGAATCCTATAAAAAAATTGTAAGCTGAACGTATATAGATCAATAAACCTCCCATACCTTTCAGTCTAACCTTTTCTGCGTTTTATTATGTCTCATATAAAAATCTAATGTTAAAATAATCAAAATCAATATATTTTAAATAGATGTTTATTAAAAGTTTAAAAGTTTTTAATGAGTTATCCTATACCATTGGAACATCAGAAAGTTAAACCAGATAAAGCGAGGAACTGTATCTTTAGCTATCGTTGATATCTATGACCAATTACATATACAATATCATAAAGCTAATAACTGTGAGTAGTTTTCGTCATTTTTAAAATCAAAAGTTCTATCGAACACTTCTGAAATATTATACGTTTGCGTTGAAATCCCGAGATAGCAGCCCAAATCACGAAATCGTTCCGAAAATGGCAAAATCGCTACCGAAATCCCGAAATTGCTGCCTATATATGAAAAACGTAATCGATATCCCGACATCCTCTGAAATGGATCAGCCAGTTTTTAAACCTGTTGTTCGGTTTTACAACTACAAAAACACACTAAATTATGTATTTTTAAAAATTACTGTGTAAAGTTTCTAAAATGTATTCATATTTCGCGGCTGGTTCAAAAATGTCAAAAAAGAAGTTTACAATAACGCAGCACACAGCTGGCCCATAAGCCATTATCTTATCGCAGAAAAATAGAATGGTTTTCCTATTCATTATTTATTATTGTTAGTAAATTGAGAAATAATACATTTTGACTAACCACTAAGGCCTCCTTCACCCTTCCTTTTCATATTCCCGTGAGTTGATTATAGAGCATAAGAAATCTACGCTTTGTTACCTTTGATAGACCGCTCATGTTACACATTAAAAAATATATGGCGGCATGACAGAAAAACCACTACAAAAAATAGCAAAATGTATATATAAAAAAGGTTTTTTTCACGATATATACTTCCCCCAAAAAAGGGGAATAAAAACTGATTTATATTAAAAATGTAAAAATAGCATTTTTGCACGACTTAAATTTATAGAATATATGAAAATGCTCAACATGCCTTGGAAATTTCGAGCGCGAGTAGATTTGAAGCATGAATTTAAAAAATCAAGAACAGGTTTTTTCGTATATTTTGAGAGCACCACTGAAGCCTTTATTTTAAGAGCTGGAAAATAATTAATGAACGATGAAGGATTTTGTCTGAATTGTCAAATAAACATCGAAAAGCAGTCGAAAAATACCAACATGTTTTTTTCTAAATGGAACACCCTGTACTGGTCTCTTCTTGCTGATTATAATAACTTTACTTTGAATGACACGCGAGAAACTTGACATAACTTGTTTTAAAGAGAGACGGAAATCGTTCTTTAACCTAGGAGTCAATGGGAATACATTACTTATGATAAACTGGTTTTTCTCAAATTTCTCGGATGACTTTAAAGATAAATATATCGAACATTGTATATTTATAATCATCAAGAAGAGACCCATTTGATGAACGTATAAAATATAGGATGTTCCATTAAAAAAACATATATTGGTATTTTTGACGGCTTTTCGATGTTTATTTGTTTAATCCGTTGATATATTCCAATAATTCAGCAAAAATTCTTCAACTTTCATAATTTAAACCTTTTTCTAACTTTTAAAATAAAGGCGGCAGTAGTGCTCCAGGTGATTTTTTTACAATCACAATGGAAAAAGTATCACCCTCCTTTACATATCTTCACGTTTTAGGGTCCTTAGATGCCAAAAAACATATTTTCTCAATTTTGTCAGTCTGTCTGTCGGTGAGTCTGACTGTTTTCGGGGCATGGCTAAAAAACTCCTTACCCGATCGACTTCAAATTTAGGTCAAAATTTAAGGGTCATATGGGGATGACTTAAAAACATTATGATAAAAATCCAATACGGTGGAACAAAATGCCGGCCTAGTGAAATGTGAAAAAAAATTATTGTTAAAAAACTAATAGTGATATAGAGATAAACTGGTAAAATTGTGGTACGAATTTAAGATGGCGCAACAAAATAGCGGCCAACTAAAATGTTTAAAAACTCAATGTCAAAAATATCTTCTTATTCAAAAAACCTAATTTAGTTCCGCATATAGTCATTTAGTAGCACATATATACTGCCTTTTCAAACTGAGTTTCAAACAATTTATTTGCATAAGTGCGGTTTTCGCTGAATATTTTTAATTTGCTGAGTTTTGTTTGAAGTATATATCATTTTATTTTTACAACTTTATTATTTTAAATAGAAGACCCTGTATATCTCTTCAAAATCAAAAAGCTTAGTTCTTCCCCTTTTCAAAGATGTAATACAAGCTATAGTTACGTTGCAGAATGATGGATTTATTAAGCTCCGAAAAAGATACTGCAAAAAATAATAGAAACAAAATTATATTGTTCCAACGTCGATCGCTTTTGACATATTATTCTTTTGGAGTATAATAAAAGTGCAAATTAAAAAAAACCGTAAACAATGAAAATGTATTAAACAAGATAGTAAAAGTTATGAAAAAAGGTGTAACAATCACCAAAAACTAATACTGCAAATGTTGGAAGTGGCTTCCTTCGACTTTAATACATCTATTTAAGTTAGTAGTAAGCTTGCTAAAACTATGGACTAAACATTTTTCGGGAATATCTTCTATTACGTTGCGAATATTTGTTTTTAACTGCTCTAAAGTTTGTGGTGGCTTAAAAAAATCGAGAACAATTAAGTCCGGTGAACGAGGGGCCCATGGAATAGGGCCTCTTCTTCTAATCCTGTTTTTAAAGACGTTATTTATTGGTAATTAACGCGTAATGCGGTGTAGCTCCATCTTGTTGAAAGTACACTGAATTCAGAATATTTTCCTCACATAATTGAGGATAATAAAAATGTCCAGCATATCGACATATGCATGAGAATTAACAATTGAATTTTCATATTCTACAATTATTAACTTTTCCATTTATATGAAAAATAGCCTCACCCGACATTATTAGCCTTTCGAGAAAATGTGTTTATTCTTATTACATTTTGTAAAATGTGGCATAGTTCTAACGTTTTCTGAAAATCAGTTTCTTTAATTTCTTGCAAAATTTGTGTCTTATATGGCTTTAGTTTGACTATATTTGTTATAACGGTTAGCACTGTGGACCGAATAATTTTTGTTGAACCTGAGATTTTCCTTGTTAATAAGCTTGGATCTAATTGGGTTACCTCCATAACTTGTAATGTCTTGATTAGTTTTTACTATTATTTTCTTACGTGTTAAAGATCCTGTATTCCAAAATGTTCTATACCAACTTTTAAATGCGTTTTTTGCCGGTGAAGTTTTATTAAACATATTTCTAAATCATCGTTGAGTTACCTCTATTAACTAAGTTTCTGCAAGCATTAACACACACTTTGCCTGTTCACTCAAAGGAAACATGTTTCATTTCTACTTCAAAAGAATATGTCAAAAGCGATCGACGTTCGAACAAAATTTGTTTCAAAAGGCGATTTTCAAAAAAAGAAAAAACATTAACAGTGTAATTCATATAGACATGCAGTATCTTTTTGGGAGCTTAATAAATTAACCATTCTGCACAATAACTATAGCTTTTATTACATTTTTGAAAAGGGGAAGGTCTAAGCTTTATGATTTATATTTATACAGGGTGTTCCATTTAAAATAACAAAGTTGCCCTATACTTGAAAGTCAGCCATTTTGTTTTCGGTACTTCCGGTTGTAGAAATAAAATGACATTATACTTCAAACAAAACTTTCGTTCAAATGTTACCAGGTCCTCCTTATATGACTCTTCATATTTAAACAAAAAATAGCCAGTCGGAAACGTCGTTTCTTAGCTAATGCCGCGATCAGGCAAACCGGCGGACAGACATATAAACGACAGATTGACGGAATTGAGAAAACATGTATTTTGGCATCAGGGACCCTAAAACGTGAAGATCTGTAAATACCAGGGAGGATGATTTTTTCACCATTACAGTACTTACCTTTTACAAGGGAAAAAAACAAAGCCAGACTAATACGTGAGGCGTACAATTTTTCTCGATAATATTTTGTTTCTTAAAAACAAGTGCTGTGTAATATTATAAAAACAATTAAAAAGTCTGTGTTCTAATATTATAAAAACAACAAATTGGTATATAGGAAAAATATAAATGTAATTTACATTTTTTTTATTAAAAGGAGTTAAAAATATTCTTTTTTCCAAAATTTTTTCTCTATTATATTTGAAATTAGGAAAAAACCTGTGGTCTAAAATATATATCTTTTCAAATTTACAATGACAATAAACAGCGTCCCTGGTCCTCACAATAGTCACCCGCAGAAGGGACAGAAAAACTTTAACACACAAAAAGATTGATCTCTGGGTACGCATGCAACTATCAAATTGTACACATTTTACTTTACCAGTAGTCGAGATATTATACCTATAATACGACTTTTCGGACACCTTTTGTAGTTTTAATAGGGAAGAAAGAATAATTCAAATTATATCTTCAAATAATAAAAATTCCCATGCACCGAAAGCGCTTCCGAAATCCTGAAATCGCTTTCGAAATTCCGAAATCACTTTCGAAATCGCGAAATCGGTATCGAAATCGCGAAATCGCCGCCGAAATCGGGAAATCGCTCCCGAAATCCTTATCCGTTTTTTAGCAAGTGATAAGCCCCTCGGGTGAAGCACTACATTCCATATCCAAAATGTATACATATTTCTTACTAATGCAATGCATGCCCCACTATCACAATCATTAAATGGGTTACCATAGTAACGTTGGATGAACAAAATCTGGACGAGATGCCGCGTCGCACGACCTTAGAATGAGGTTATTTGAACAATTTTCTCTTTTGTAGACAGTATTCCTTCCCAGTTTATTTTTGACAGATTTTACTCAATTGACACAGTAGAAGAAAATGAGACTGCTACTACATATAAAAAAAGAAATATTTTTCAAAATTTACCAGTTTAAAGTTTATTCGATATCTTGTGATTTTAGACATTTTTTATTTTAATTCCCAAGTGAGGCTAATGTGCTAAAAACGAAGCTCAAACTACTCGATACATTATGCCAAAATTTGCTAAATATGACCAATAGCAAAGCGTGGCTCTTTATTATGGGTAGGTATCACGTATTTTTAAGATATTTTTTAAGGAGACAACATTAATTTTTATTATTAAATATTATTTAGTTTTCAATTTTTAAAAATAACGAAGCAAAAATATTTGTCTTTATCGTGTTTTGAAAACTGGTCAAAAATTCCGGACATGAATTTACAATATTTTATTATTTACTTACAATTGATACTGACACAAAAAACTTCCTATTAACCGCTTATAATTAAATGAGTGTACGAAATTGTATGGAAACGCCGCACAAGCTGTCTAGTTCTTTTTAATTTTTAGTCACAATAAAAAAGTGATCCTAATATCCACGATCGTCACTCTTTTGACGTAACACTAACCGTCAGGGGTCAGGCCGTGATATTAAACCACAATCTAACAGAAACCAAATAAAAATTCTAGTAATCCAACCTCATTCGTGCGACACGCGATGCTGGCTAGTATCTAGTCTTGAGGACGAAAAAAATATTTTTGTATTTTAATGTCTGTGTGCAGCTCTCCATATAGTAGCCTTTAACACAAACTATAGAGAGCTAGAGAACTTTAGAGCTAAAGCAACAGAAAAATGACAATTGTTATTTCAAAGCAAAGATCAAGAAAATTAAAATGCTGAGTGCCTTTTTAGTTTGGATAAACTTATTTCACGAAATTAATTTAAATATGCGTTGATGCAAATAAAAAAAAATTGGTGTTACTTTAACAAGAAAACAAATTGATAGGCGGCACCTCACAGCCTTAATTGATGATACACCCCTGAACACAACCTTAAGAAAGCAAATTTACCATGCTTTATTTTTCTTTTCCTTTTTCGGATATGATGAAAATCCGCTTTTTTAGAAGCAAAATGAATATTATGTTAGATCAAAATGCATGGTAATTTACTTGAGAGCTACATTAGTACATCACTTAAAACATATTGCTTTAACATACTTTATTCCTAGGAATCACTTGAAATACTATCTCTGGGACGTCTGCTATAATATCTCAACGTTTTTTTTATAGTATGGCAAATTTGTGACACTGCTGTTATAAAAAAATTAAATGTAACATTTTAGAATCAATTTTATTTAATATTAAAAATATGAACAAATTGGTACCTATACATTGCAAATACCTCCGACAATAAATGGTAAGGTAGGTAGTGCCATAGCATGGCATCTTAACTACTTGCTCAATGTTGAATTTTATAGTATTAGCATCTCCTATTTAACATAATACTTACAGATTGTGATATTTGTCTAATAAATAAATACAAGCACGGCCTGGGAAGATAAACATTATTTAGTTAGACAATACATCCCACATTTTATTATTTAAAAATTTAAAATATGTGTTTTTATTTTAATATCGGTAACGCACCCACGACTTATTGTGTAACAAGTTTGAAATTCCTCTGTCTGGTATGCTGTTTTTGGCTTTTTGTTTAAAATAAATCAGATATGTAGGTTTTCCCAAGATATTTGCAACAGAAGCACAAAATTGTCTTAATTGATATTGGGCAAGTTTTTAGTATAATTGGCTACTGTTTTTTATTTTTGTTTTCAAATTAAGCATTTAGATACCAATCATAAATTTGTTTTTCTGCATTCTACACTAAATCTGTAAAGATCATAAGCACTTATTTACAGCATACGGATACCATTTCAAATTTCAGCTGAAACACTATATTTCAAAGCAATTCTATCAGGACAGCTCAATATCAGCGTAATCGGCAATGTATTCAATATATTCTTCAGTTGTTTAAACTGGTACCCTGACCCGGCCAATACTATATATTTGAGGTGAAACAGAAGTGTAAAAATCATAAAACAAACAATTAATACCAATTTTCATATATCAAGAAGAACACATATGTCTGTCGTTTGTAATTTCAAACAAATACTTTTGTAGTATGTTGTAAAGTGAAATAATTTAATGATTATTAAAAATCCATTTTTATGCATTATACTTTGTTGAGTCTTTGAGCTCATTGAAAATTTAATAAAAAAAAAACTAATGTGTTACATATAATTTTGAGTTTTCCGACGTTAAGTTACACCAAACTATTCTAAAAGTTCTTGGTATATAGATGGCTGGAGTAAGGAAAAACTGATTTACGGAGGGTAAGGAAAAACTAATTAACTGATTCTTAAATTATAATTGACCAGCCAAAAAAATTAAAACCTAATTATTAAGACAAGTAAAACCTACAGAGCAAATTTTATTGCAAAAACATGAAAGCAACTCAGCTTCTAAAAAATGAAATTGAAACTTATTATTTATTAGGAAAGACATTGCCATCGCTGATGAAAAAGATACTGCATCAATAAATTAGAGAAATGCTAAAAAATTTATGAATATTAAGAAACAATCCATTTTCTTCAGTTCTAGTTTAATCTTCTACACAAATAATTTATAAGGCAGTCTAGACAGAATTTTGTTCAAATAAATAGGCAAATTTCGCAAAATAATAGTATGCAGCTGAACCGTACATAGAATTTTTTTAGGTTAATCCATTTGCATTATAAGTAAAATATATAACGAAACTTTGTCAATTTGTTACAAGTTGGCATTTGAAGGAAATTTAAAAAATCAAGCTTCATGTCAATAAGATTCAACATAATTTTGGGTCAAACCGCATCAGTTGGGTTTGCAGTTTAATTTAACATAAGTAAAAAATCATACTTTAAATAAATACTTATAGTTAGAATTATTATAAAATTAAAACCAGAAAAAATATGACTATACTGATATCCCAAAATACGCTGGGAGATACGTTATTAAAAATGTAATTTTTTCAAGCTTATTCGGTTAAAAGTATATTTCTCCAACATAGTATCTTGCGGGAGTATTATTTAAACAAATGGTATAAATCCCGCTCCTGTCCGGCAGGATGAAAACAACACTAGGTAGAATACAAAAATACTGTCCCGTACTCACGACCTTAAATCGACACACTAAAGCGTTCAAAAGTTGAACTAATAATCAATTTTGATACCTGCCATTTTACACACACGCACTAAATGGATTCCAACTTTACACTGTATTTCCTATAGTAGGGATCCATCAAGAGATTTCTGAGTACTTCGGCACAATTTCTCGGCTAGTATTACCAGTATGTATGTCTCGTACAGCAAACTTGAATTGCGTATATGAATATTTCTAAACAAAAAAAAATAACTCGCGCTCTAGGCAACTTCTCGCCTCATATTGTTAAATAAATAAACGGCAACACGAGCGATAATCGGCATTTGCTACTACCGAAAACCCCAAATCGATGTTTTAAACCGGTTAAAAGTGATACTAAAACCAATTTTCACAGCTGTCAAATTTGACTTTTCAAGTAAAGATATCAACAATCCTGTCTATTTCCTAATTCCGTAAATCGATATTTGAAACCGTTTAAAAGTTACACTAGGAGCAATTTTGACAGCTGTCAGAGATCAAAGATCCTATCTATAACCAAAAACATTAAATCGATAACACTTTAAAAGTTTCAGTAGAAGAAAATTTTAATAAACGCTTTTAAAGTCATCAAATCCCAGATCAATCTTTTAAACAATGTAAATTTTCACAAGAAAATATCTAGCAGCTCTTAATCCAGAAATATGAAAGAATTAAAAACCGTTTTATATGCTCTCCCTGCATAACACATACGTTTTTGTGACCTTTGATAAAAATATTTTATTTCTGACCCGGAGCTAATTTAGAAACTAATTTCGCTATTTTCGAAGAAAAAAACAGTGAAATGTGCGAAAATTGTAAGGGCGAAACAGTTTTAATAGTTTTTTTGAATTTCGACCGATTTCCCAACATTTGCGGTAAGCCATCCTATTTGGATTTTGAATCTTCTCTATATTTCTCACAAAACCCCAGTACTGCGCTTAGCTCGATAAAAGTGTAAAAGTGGTCAGAATCGTCTCAGTAGACTGCCTAAAAAAGTTACTCTATTTTTACTCGTTTTTCATTTTTTTAATGCTCTGATATTGGGGGTTAACGAATTTCTACGATATTTTTAGGCGGGAAATCCGAAGAAAATGTCCCAACTAGAAAAAATAACCATAACGACCTGCACTTTAAATCATGGGAGTTTATCAAAAGAAGCGCCTTTTTACCCTCTACCCCCATTCCGAATCTTGTTAACAAGTACTATTCTTGCCAAACATACACAGCCGTATCTTTTAGTAAATCGGGGAATAAAGAGCAAGCACATTTATTAATTTTCAATGCGAAATCTCATCTAAAATTCTGATTTTTTTCGAGTAACTGACCTTCGGTAAATGACCAGTCTAGTTCTATTTTGGAAATTCATTTTTTTTCAAGGTAGTTTCATTTTTGTTACTTTACTGCCTTTAGAATTAAGGTACAACAGCTTACAAGGTAACTTTTTCTATCCGAATTTGAATGTAAAACTACTCCCGTTCGTTAAAGTCTTGTTTAAATATCTACTTACCAGTATTTAACCTAATGACAAAAAACTTAGTCACAGATCACCCAAAATTTGTCAAAACACGCCCTAGATAAGCACATCCACAGGAACATATAAGGTATCAAGAGGTCTAACCTAATCTAAAATTACCTGTTTATATGGCCGTGCTGACAATTATAAACACACTTATTAAAAACCATTTAAAAAATTTAATAATATCTAAATTGCTTACATTCTCTTAAAACATACCAAAATACCAGACTTTTGAGATGATAAACCGCATAATATAATAGAAATATGATAGCAGCGAAAAAAACTATCCAACTGCTTAATGTTTGGGCACAGACTGGAGAGTAACCCGCTTACCAAGAAGAAGTAACCAAGAAAGTTTAATGGCAGGTATCAATTTTAGGTATTAGGTGCCAGCTGCATAGTTTACTAACTTGTAACTGTTTCCGTATATACAGTAAACTCCGATTATAACTTACCCTCTAGGGTCAACTACTTTATAGCCGAGGTAACGTTATAAAAACATGTCACCTAAACAAAAAAATCAGTAAATTCGCCCTTATCTACAACTTATCTCGTCCAGAATTCCACTATTTATAATACACAGTTTATATATGCTTACAATTATTTGATAATAACTTTATACAAATCATATAAACTTTTTTTTTTAATTTATTTATTTTAAATATTATTTACGTAGTCTACAAAAAAAAGTATGTCCTTTATTATTTTCCTGCATAAAAAAAATTGTAATTTTACTGAATATTTAAACATTTTATTATACAGGATTCGCACTAAAAATTTACTAATTTTTCCCAGTCTAACAAATGATTTTGTACAAGATTTCAAGTCAGTTGGATAAGTATTTTTTTCGTACTAAAAATTTCTTTAAGCCACCATTTTTTTTTGCCCTGATGGGTGTATACATACATTTTACCAGTTTATCCCTTTATTACACTTTATTTTTCCACAAATATTGAAGTCCATTCGATAAATAGTTACTTAATAATGATTTTTTTTACATTTTGTGAGACCGGCGTCATTTTATTCCGTCATATTGAATTTTTACCAAAATAATCCCCATATTTGACCAAAATTTGAAGTCAATCGGATAAGCAGTTTTTGAGCTATGCTGCGCACAAACAGAATAAGACAACGACAGACCCCAGGCTGACGGAAATGGAAGAACATGTTTTTCGGGGTCCTGGAACAACTTCCGAGGGAAAAATTAGTTAGGGTAAAGTACGTAAATATCTAGAAACTGGCTGTGAACAGAAACGTACTTATAGAAGGTTATGGTTTCAAACAAAGTCGAACAAACGTTTTGCTACTTTAATTAAGAGTATATTGTTAAAAATTAAGAAGTCTGAACCAGTCATAATTAAATTTATGTTAACAGTAATATATGTAGGGCATTAATGCTAGAATGCTTAGTTTACATATAAATCAAGCTATTATTTTCATCAGACTTAAATTAAGGTTAATACATATTTATTTTTTATAAATCCCAGGATACGATATTTTAATCGTACAAAATATAAATTTTAACTATTCGTATACGTATTTATTCATCTTAATACAGGTAGTACTTAAATAGATAAAAGTATTCAAAAATGTAACCATATAAAAACAAAAATCTAAAAACGCTATTTAGTTTTAGTTTTTCATTCGGTTTCAAGGCACTATTACTATTGCGCAACGTGTAATATATAAAAATATAGAGGACATTTGGGTTTGTTTTATTTTATACCACAATAAAACCAAACCGTTATATTTTCTTGTTTACTTTTTTAATTCAAACTGTGATAAAATTTTAAATAATAATTTAGGACCTAAATAAAATGATATATGGATATCGAAAGTAAATATTTTAACCAAGAAATGTTGAACATAAATATTCAGAAATGATCGACTCTTTTTCATCTCTTGAATTGATGCAATTTAATAGCATTCTGAATCATAACGATAAGATATTGGATTTGACAACCGAGATTGTGTAGAAACTATTACGCTTTCGAATAAGTGCGTTGGGGATGATGATCTGCACCATCCGGCTTTGGAATTTAATTTAAGAAAAAATGTATCTAAAAATCTCCGTCATTTACAAAACACATTTTATAATTTTAAAAGAACAGATTTTCATCGTATTGACGATTAAGTTTCCTGAACTAATTGGTTAGGGCTTTTCAATGACAGAACTGTTGATTCTGTCAGTGATAATTAAATAAAAATAAACTACTCATCCATTTTATCTCAAATTTTATTTTTTACCTCAAGTATTATGTTAAAATTAGTTGATAACATTTTGGTAAGAATACAAGATGGCCGAACAAAATAGCGGTGTAATAAAATATTTAAAAATGCAGCCTGACAAAAACTGCTTAATGGTTTGATTTGAAATAGTGGGCCATAACTAATTGTGTTATGGGGATCAACTAGTAAAATAGTGGTGCTAATTCAAGATGGCCAAACAAAATAGCGGACAAAAAAATTTTTGTAATCGTGAAAAAATCACACTCTCAGGTTTTACACATCTTTACGTTTTAGCATCGACAGATGCCAAAAAACATGTTTTATCAATTCTGTCAGTTCGCGGCATAGCTTAAAGACTACTTACCCGATTGACTTTTTTTTTGGTCAAAAATTAAGGTTCATATGGGAATGATCTAGTACATTTTGGTAAAAATCTAATATGGCAAAACCAAACGGCGGCCTAGCGAAATGTTAAAAAAATTATTATTTGAAAACTGCTTGTCCAATTTATCTTAAGTTTTACAAAAAGACCAAGCGTTATGTTAGAATCAACTGATAAGATTTTGCCTAAAAAACTGCTTAATTGTTTAATTTCAATTTGTGTGTCATAATAAATTGTGGTATAGGAATCAACTAGTAAAAATGGCTACCAAATAAACTGCTTGTAATGGTGAAAAAATTATCCTCTAAATTATCTATTTACACATCTTTACGTTTTAGCGTCCCTAGATGCCAAAAAATTGGTTTTATTAATTCTGTCGGTCCAGCTATCGGTCTATCTGTCCGTCTGTCTGTCTGTCAGTTCGCGGCATAACTTAAAGACTACTTACCTGATTGACTTCAAATTTGTATCAGAAATTAAGGATCATATGGGAATGACCTGGTAATATTTTGCTAAAAATCCGAAATGGCAAAACAAAATGGCGGCCTAGTGAAATGTTAAAAAATATTATTCAAAAACTGCTTATGCAACTTATCTCAAATTTTGCACAAACATCAAAGAATTATGTTGGAACTGGTAAAATTGTGGTACGAATTCAGGATGGCGAAATAAAATAACGGCTTAATAAAATATTTAAAAATTCAGCCTGAAAACTACTTAATGGATTGATTTCAAATTGTGGGCCACAAGAAAATTGTGGTATAGGGGTCAACTAGTAAAATTGTGGTACTATTTCAAGATGGTTGAACAAACTGGCGGCCAAATAAAATGTTTGTAATGCTGAAAAAAGTCATCCTCTCATCTTTTACATGTCTTTACGTTTTAGCGTCCCTAGATGACAGGAAATATGTTTTATCAATTCCGTCGGCCCGTCTGTCGGTCTATCTGTCTGTAAATCCGCGGTATAGCTTAAAAACTAACCCGAGTGACCTCAAATTTTGACCTAAAGTTAAAAGTCATATGGTAAAAATCTAGTACAGCAAAACAAAATGTTGGCCAAGTGAAAAGTTACAAAATTATTATGAAAAAGCTACTTATCCAATTGATTTCAAATTTTGCATAATTGTCAAGTATTATGTTGGAATCAACTGGTAAAATTTTGGTACGAATCCAAGATGGCGGAACAAAATGGCGATATAATAAAATATTAAAAAATTCAGCCTGAAAAAACTACTCAATGGAATGATTTTAAATTGTGTGCCATAACTAATTGTGGTATAGGGCTCAACTAGTAAAACTGTGTTACTGATTCAAGATGGCTGAACAAAATTAAGGCCAAATAACAGTTTTGCAATCGTGAAAAAAATCACCCTCTCAGGTTTTACATATATTCACGTTTTAGCGTCCCTAGATGCTAAAAAATGTGTTTTATCAATTCCATCGGTCCGTCTGTCAGTGCGCAAAATAGCTTAAGTACTACTTACCCGACTGACTTTAAATTTTGATTAAAAATTAAGGCTCATATGGTAAAAATCCAGTATGGCGGAACAATGTAAAAATTTTTTTGTTAGAGTGGTGTATTATTTGGGGTTAAGATCTAGTAAAACACGCAAGTCTTTCTTAAATTTTCGACGTTACTTAATTGTTTCCATCCTCAGGACACATATTATCAGTCTTTACCTACTCCGCTGGTCCGCATATATTTCCAAGATATTAAATGGTTTTCGTTAACAATTCTCTTGTTGTTGTTAGAGTGGTGTATTTTATTATTTGGGGTTAGGATCCAGTAAAAAAACAAAAGTCTGTTTCTAAATAGTCGACGTTTCGCAACTTTATTGTTACATCCTCAAGAGACATGTAGATTCTATATCCTGCGTGAACCCCATATTAGCAGTCTTTACCGACTCCATTGGTCCGCAGATATTTGCCAGATGTTAAGTTTCTAAATGGTTATCGTATACACACTTTAACATAACAACTGATAATATGGATTTTAATTTAAGATGGCGAAACAAAATGGCAGCTAAATAAATTTTTTAAAATATCAATGTAGAAAAATCTTCTTCAATTAACTTTAAATTTTGCACAAAAATTTGAAAACGGGATGCGAATTCAACATGACGTAGCATAATGGCGGTATGTGTCAATGTAAAAACTACTTAATGGGTTTATTTTAAATTATTCCCAAAAGTCAAATGTGGCACAGGTGGAAAGAAAATATTAAAATATTGGTAGGAATCCAATATGATGGAACAAAATTGCGCCCAATAAAAATAAAAAGGCCAAACTTCACTATTTCTAACAAATGGAAAAAAATCATAACGAAGGAAGTTCCAGAAAAAGGAAATTTACCGATTTTTTTAAATATGAAATTGCGACCAGCTGTCTTCTTAATATTTAAATTATATTTTTGTTTCCAAAAACGGAGAATTTGCTCATATATTATTGTTCCAATCCAAGCGATTCAAAAGTTACAACACCAGAGTCACCAACAAGAGCAAAAGCGACATTTGTGGTTACCAAGAGAACATCCGAAATCTTCGCCGGACTTGATATTACCACGGAGCAGCGTATAGCCACCTAGCTCTTCCCACGCTATTTTCTGTGCGAGAGGACATTTTTCTCTCGGGAAGAGTTCACAAAGGTGAAATAATCACTGTGACGTCGAATAATTGTATTATTACTCGCTCGATTTTTTCACGATTATAATACTTTTCTTTTACGAGAGAAGTAAAAATAAGGAAAAATAATAATACATAGTATTTAATAAACGTAGAATATGTGGTTTTATTTATTATAGTTACTAAATGACGAAGTTTTTTTAGATTCGTTTTATTTTTTAACAAATTTATAAAGAAAGAGGTGTTGCGGGTAGTTATTACCCAAGTACAGGGAGTTTGCAGGTACTTGGAAATAGGTTTTTTTTTGAAATTATTACTGGAATATCTACAATAGGACACAATTGACAGCGTTTAACGAGTTTTCTCTTTGAAGTATGGACAAGCGAGCGAACGTGTCAGCAAGCAAATACATGCATTCGTCGTTCCTATTCTTTTATATCCTCACTAAGCGAACGCATGCGGTTTTCACCGTGTTGTCGTATTCATTCGCTAAGTGAGTACGCGGCTTAATCAATTTAAAGGAATATTTAGTAATTTCAATAGTCTAATTTGAATTCATACAGTAGATGTCTACTTTGACCTAAGGTTCATATCAAGCAAAACTATCTACTCGATGATTCAATTTGACTAAGGAACACAAATTATTTTGGTAAATATCTTCTTAAAAGGATATTTCCTCATTAAATATTTTGTTATTGTAGGTATAAGATGATACAATGTTATTCGGTAATGTTGATTTTGAAACGCTGATCTGTATCTTTTCTTTTGAGTGATGTTTTCATCGTGTCAATACCATAACGCGCCAATTCAATAGTAATGTGGTTCTCTTATTTATGAGATACACGATCTAATGAATTTATATTCCTGACTTTTTTTACATAATCATCGAACTGGTTATGAGAAATAATTTAGAAGATGTTATAACATCATCTTTAGCATTTTAGTTGACAGACTTGCGTAAATAGGTATCAAACATTCATTGTATTGTATATATAGATATATATATATATATATATATATATATATATATATATATATGTACATATAAATATATATATATATATATATATATATTTATATTATATATATATATATATATATATATATATATGTATATATATATATATATTTGTCCTTGAATGTTTGATACCTGTTTACGCAAGTCTGTCAACTAAAATGCTAAAGATTATGCTATAACATCTTCTAAGTTATTTTTCATAACCATTTAGATGATTATGCAAAAAAAGTCAGGAATCTAAATTTATTAGATCGTGTATCTCATAAATAAGAAAACCAGATTACTATTGAACTGGCGCGTCATGGTATTGACACGATGAAAACATCACTCAAAATAAAAGATACAGATCAGCGTTTCAAAATCAACATTACCGAATAACATTGTATCACCCATCATCTAGTGCCTACAATAGCAAAATATTTAATGGGAAAATATCCTTTTAAGAAGATATTTACCACAATAATTTGTGTTCCTTAGTCAAATTGCATCATCGAGTAGATAGTTTTGCTTGATATGAACCTTAGGTCAAAGTACACATTTATTGTATGAATTCAAATTAGACTATTGAAATTACTAAATATTCCTTCAAAATGATTAAGCCGCGTACTCACTTAGCGAGTGAATACGGCAACACGGTGAAAACCGCATGCGTTCGCTTAGTGAGGATGTAAAAGAATACGAACAGGACTTCGAACGCATGTATTTGCTTGCTGACACGGTCGCTCGCTTGTCCATACTTCAAAGAGAAAACTCGTTAAACGCTGTCAATTCTGTCCTATTGCGGATATTCTATCAGTAAGTTCAGAAAAAAAACTTGTTTCCAAATACTTGCGAACTTCCTGTACCTGTTAAGGGAAATAACTACCCGCAACACCTCTCTCTTTATAAATTTGTTAAAAAATAAAACGAATCTAAAAAATGTTCATCCTATGTACTATAATAAATAATAATAATAATAATAATAGGTTTATTATTCCAAAAAAACACATACTGTATAACAAAAGTAAAAATAATACTTAGGAATAAAGGGCTACTTATTTAGCTTTCTTCTAAAAAGAAGGTGCTATTGTAGCCAGTATTTCTATATTAAAAATATTCTAAATGTATATAAATACAACACCCTAATATTTAATTCTAATAAGGACAAAATGTAAGTAGTAACTTAACTATAATAATATATTGTAAAGTTAAATATATAAAATAAGTAAGAAAGGTTAACGAAGGTAGACATAAACAAGAGATAAGAGAGAGGAAGAGGGAAAGAAAGATGGAGAAAAAGATAGAAAAAGACATCACTGATTTTGAGAGTTGCTAAGTCAAATTAATATTTTGTTGCAAAAATAGGTCATGCTTCATATTTCTTTTAAAAGCAATAACTGAAGACGAGAAATCTTTTATTTTAAATTTGTTTGTTAAAAAGGCAATTTGGTACGAAAATGATTTTTTGAAAAAATGTTTATTATGAGACGGTACTGTCAATAGATACTGCCTGCGTATATTCAAGTTATGGACATCTGTTCGATACACAAGTTTTCTGTGAAGGTATGGAGGAGATTTGAATTTAGGAATCTTGCAAAAAAAAGCAGGCCGAGTGCAAAGTACGACGGTGAACCATATCAAGCCAACCCAATTCGGCCAGTTTATGCGACACTCTATGCCTACGTCTTATTCCGCAGATCAAACGGATGCAACAATTTCGTAAATTCTGGATTCGTCTGACGTCCACTGCGTCTAAGAAAGGGACGTATATGTTATCCGCGAAGTTAAAGTGGGACAGTATAAGAGTCTCGCATAGCATGGATTTGATCTTTTGAGAGAAATAATGTCTATGAGAAAAGATTAGTTTTAACATGGAATAGGCTTTGTTTAAACAAGCAGTAATATGGTCCTTAAATTTTAGTTTATTATCCACTATCAAACCCAAATTTTTAGCCGAATCTTTGAAAGAGATATAGTTATCTCCCAGTTTTGGTTTTATGGTTTCCAACAGATTACCCAGAATATTTTTATTACAAAATAACAAGGCCACTGATTTAGTTGGAATAATTTTTAAGAGATGGTCATTAGAAACAGAGAGTAAATTATGTAGGTCCTTGTTTATTTGAAGATTTATGTATAATAGCAGAAATATATAATTTCTGCAGGTGCAAAACGACCTACAAGAAGAATTGCTTTCGATTATGTCACAGGGTACCCTCCTGCGATCATGATTTCTGGGCCTCTACCCTCATCAGGCAGGCTTGTACCCAGGGAGATCTGAAATAACAGATTGCTCGATATGACAAAATCGAAACGTCTATCATACTGAAACAGTACTACAAGTTAAATGTAACATTTAGCACCACCTATTGGGGCTCCGGTGATTTCCGGCTGCAAACCCATAGGTAATTTAAAAAGTATGCACTAGCACCATCATGCGGAGAGTGGATACTAAAAATCGATAAAAATGCGCTCTCACACATCTTTATCAAAAGTTCTTGGCCGGAAAAGATATATGTATAATAGCAGAAATATATAATTTCTGCAGGTGCAAAACGGCCTACAAGAAGAATTGCTTTCGATTATGTCACAGGGTACCCTCCTGCGATCATGATTTCTGGGCCTCTACTCTCATCAAGCAGGCTTGTACCCAGGGAGATCTGAAATAATAGATTGCTCGATATGACAAAATCGAAAACGAAACGTCTATCATACTGAAACAGTACTACAAGTTAAATGTAACATTTAGCAACACCTATTGGGGCTCCGGTGATTTCCGGCTGCAAACCCATAGGTAATTTAAAAAGTATGCACTAGCACCATCATGCGGAGAGTAGATACTAAAAATCGATAAAAATGCGCTCTCACACATCTTTATCAAAAGTTCTTGGCCGGAAAAGATATATGTATAATAGCAGAAATATATAATTTCTGCAGGTGCAAAACGGCCTACAAGAAGAATTGCTATATATTTCTGAGTACCCTCCTGCGATCATGATTTCTGGGCCTGGAATTCATCAAGCAGGCTTGTTGTTTAATAATAGATTGCTCGATATGACAAAATCGAAAAAAATCTATCATACTGAAACAGTACTACAAGTTAAATGTAACATTTAGCAACACCTATTTGAGTGATTTCCGGCTGCAAACCCATAGGTAATTTAAAAAGTATGCACTAGCACCATCATGCGGAGAAATACTAAAAATCGATAAAAATGCGCTCTCACACATCTTTATCAAAAGTTCTTGGCCGGAAAAGATATATGTATAATAGCAGAAATATGCTACACCTGCAGAAATTATATATTTCTGAGTTCTGAGATGAGATGAGTGTGGAATTCAAACGTTTTGTTTAATAGTAGATTGTTAGTATAAAAATTTATAAGTGCCTGGTTAGGAGAGTTATTATTTTGAGCGATTTGTGTAAAGAATGCATTCTCCCGCACAGAAAATAGTGTGAAAAGAGCTAGGTGGCTATATGCTGCACCGTGGTAATAGAGTATCAAGTCCGGCGAAGATTTCGGATGTTCTCTTGGTAACCACAAATTTCGCTTTTGCTCCTGTTGGTGACTGTGGTGTGGTTTCGTGTCTTAATTTTGACGCTAGTAGTGCCAAACTATCTACTCGATAAATCGAAGCAGTTCTTCAATGAACGCTTTCCGGAACGTTTTAAAATTCAATAAATTTCATCCTTATAAAATGAGAATTAACCGAAGATGACCCTGACATATTTGTTTTAGTGATGAGAGCAAATTTTTCCTGAATGGAAAAGTGAACACTCAAAACTGAATATATTGGAGTTATAAAAACCCCCATGTGTTTTGCGAAGGACATAACCAATTGGCTCAAAAAATAAATGTTTGGGAGAGTATTTTGGGTGCCCATATCAGAGGTCCAATATTTTTGGAAGGAAATTTAAACGTCCCCACATATCTTCGAATGCTGCAGGATGCCATGACTCCACTTACTGATGATGGTGTTGCTCAAAACCCACGGGACTTCCACTTTAGCATTATATTTCAACAGAACGCTATATTATTTTAGAGATACTAGAAATTAATTGGATGCAACCTATCAGGATAAATGGATTGGTCGCCGAGGTCTGACAGAGTAGCCAGCTTGTCCGCCTGATCTTACACACCTTGATTATTTTCTATAGGGCTATGTGAAATTTCAAGTTTTCAAAATGGCTCCGGATTCCCTGGTTGAACTGCGTGAACGTACCATCAACGTGTGTGCAGGAATATACCCTGAAACGCTTCAGGGAAGAATTGAAAATGATTTCATTATGAAACATTGTTATTGGTCATCATTTGGGAACTTCTGAATCAAATGTTTTCAAAATCGAGGGTTGAATTAAGAATAAAAGGACCTTTTAAACGATGTATCACTCGACCCCCTTCCATAAAAAAAAAGGTTCGAAACTGCGCCCAGCTGTCTTCTTGACATTTAAAGCTGTCATATTTTTTCAAAAAATGTAGAATTTGCTCGTATATTATCGTTGCAATATATCGAATGGTTCAAAAGTTAAACTATATTCAATTAATTCATCAGACATTTTTCAATTTCTGCGAAACAACTGTCCGTCAAAAAGTGGGCGATCAAAACATACCAACGTTAGACGTAGACGTTGAAGCGAATATTGAACTAAGCAAACATATGTTTAAAATGTATTCCTGCGGTGGTGTTCGTGCATTTGTATTCGCTAAAAGCGTACCTACGTACCTTTAGATTTTAGAACTATCTTTCTAGATTCCATAAAGGGGATACAATTTCAGATGCTCTTGAATGACTATAAATGTGTACTGAAATGCTCAGATTTTCAAAACTTTCTTAAAATGTATAAGACTTTAACTATGTTTAAGTTTAACAAGAGTAAAGGAAAAGAAGAAATCGCCATTCCTTTTATTTGAGTGGTAAATGGAGCGGGTAGAAACTATATTACGTCTGTTTATATATCTCTGATATTTATTATCCCAATATATAGAACGGAACATCAAATATTATACGTAATTTAATTATAGTTAGATAAATAAGGAGAACGTAATTTTATTGTTACCACTGTACCTGTTACCATGTTACCCTTGTAATTTAATTATAGTTAGATAAATAAGGAGAACGTAATTTTACTTACTCACTTTTTCGATGAATCTACACCCTGGATCCACATACTATTCCGTAAGTTATAGGTATCTGTAGCCTGAGCGAAAAATATTTGAATAGTAGTCTTCATATACGCCCTTCATAAAAATTTCGAAAGTTTTTGATATTCCATTCAGTGGTTGAGGCGTAATTCTTTGTACATCCCATGTATAGACAAAATAAAAAAGTTTAAAACACTTCTCAAGAGAAAATATCAGAATTGTTTCCGGATCTATAAATTTAAACAAACGTCATAGAGCGGTACTACTGATATTATGACAAGGGATCTTCTTGTCTATAACAAGTACAAAAGTTTTAATTAATTAATTAAATTAAAATAACGAAAATATAATGTAAAATAATACATAATATAGAATGTCAGCAGCATAAAAGCCCACATGTTTATCCCTCTTTAATATGTCTATAGGTTAGCAACTAATTTTAATTTTTTTTAACTTAATATCGAGCCTAAAAAATTTTATTAAATTTCATCAAGGGACTATTTCTTCACATTGTATAGGTAGATTCATAGAGAGGTTTTTTCATTGCTCTGAAAATTCTGAAAAATTGGTTTTGTTTTTATATTAAGTTATTATAGAGAATATTTCCAAAGTTGGTTTTAATATCCTTTTTGAACAATTTGGCTGCAAACTTTTTTTTGTCGACTCGAGTGCCATTCCTTTATTATGATAGTGCGTTCGTAACATTACACAAAACAGTGTACAAAATAGTTATTTATTCAAGAGAAAAAATTCAATTTTTAATAATTTTTCTTTGTTACTATTCTGAAGTTTTTTTTTTCTTGCACCTATACATGCCAACAAAAATATTTTAGCCTTTTGTTGAGAACTACTCATTTTCCGAGAATATACACCTTCCGCTCATTATATTTAGGAATGATAAATGTGTCCATGACTTTAGCAACGATTCAAATACTATAAGGCGTTGTTATTATGACATCTAATGTATCAATTCCACTTTTCTTTGTAGATTGAATTTTACTTTCACAAATTATGAGATTAGCAATGATTTTGATAGATAAAAGAATCAAACAAAATAAAGAAATTGTTTTAAATCTGATATAGATATGACTTTTTCATAAAGATTACGTGAACTAAAAATGAGTCATTAAGAAATCGTTTTTTAACTACGAAACGTATTGATTACGAAATATGATTTCAAATATCTAAAGTGAGGACCTAGAAACTGGTATATATTTTTAAATTATATTGGAATTTTTTACGTAAAATTTAAATATATAGGGTGACTTATATGGAATTTTGCATTTTTTGCGTTTAAAAATTTACTCACCTGAAAAATAAAATAAAAAGTTAAAAATGTGTCATGTAATATAAACATATCTACACACATTGGTTGTGGATCTTGAAAACAAGAAAAAGGTTAGTGTTGGGTTGGATACTGTATCAAGGAAATCATATATTTGTAAAAAAACCTCAAAAAAGATGGTATATAGAGCCATTGGAGAAAAAATATAGTGCATGCATATTTGGAATTGCAATAGGAACTGTGGATATATATTTCGATCCTCTAGCTAGACCAACCGATAATTTGCTTTTACAGGAGAAGGATCGTGAATGAAATAATTTCGGAAAATGAAAATTAAAATAAATTATACTGAAGATGGTTCTATTAGAGTATTTGCAAAATATAGGCTGGAAGAGTATTATCTAATAGAAGCATGAACATGGAGGATTAGTTGGCATAGATGGACGTTGGATGTTAGAAACAATTGAAGCTAAAAAGAAGAAGACAGAAGAAAAAGGGGACATCTGCGATATAGTTTCAGTTGGAAATAATAACTCTAAATGAGTCGATTATACTTTGGCAAAAATTTGAGAGATAATGGAAAGTAAAAGTATGGAACAAAGCGATTTTACCACTTGAAAATGTTGAATGGAACAATTCTAAGGACGCTACAGGAAATTCAATTCAATTTCTATCAATTCGTATTCATCAGTTAAATAAATACACAAGCAAAACACTTATAAATAATCAAACAGAAATAAAATAAGAGTATTACGTAAATATTTAATCTTATCCGACAAAAAAGTTTTGTTTTTTTTTCATACAGGTTATTATCCGCATATACGCAAGTCCAAGTTTGTATGTAGGTGAGCTTGGAGTTCAAATACAAAGCTAAATTTTTGGTTGCACTTAAAACAGGTATATAACACATCTGCGATTTGATTTCTATTGTTCTAGAATCATACAAAATTTAGATGCACTCAATTTTAAGTTGTAATCTTGCCCAAAACAGTTTAAATTATCTAAATCAAGATTAAAATTAGCCAAAAAGTTAACAAGGTTGTGAGGGTTAAACATTAGGTATAGCTGAGTGTCATCAGCAAATTGCTAAAGTTTCGAAACTTCAACCGCCCTATCTACATCTGCAACCTATAAAGAAAATAGCAATGGCTCTAAAATTAGCTTTTTAGAAGACTACACCACTGTAGAGACAGATATTTTGCAAAATAATTCGCATTATGAAAACAAAAAATATTAAAAAAATATACAATAATCTATAGCAAATAGAACAGACATGGAATCAAAGTAAAGAAATGAATAGTTTTAGAAAAGTCACATCAAACGCAAGGGTAGTTACAGATTACATGATATAATAATATCTAGGCTCTTTTCTTGGCGGGAAGACTGTGAGAAAAGAGGCATCTTGTTAAAATTTTCCAGGATTGTTCAACCATTACTTTGTTATAAATTTACTATTGTATATTTTTTTTCAAAAAATCTAACGTGATTTTTTGCTACTAAAGCATTTTTGCTTTTAGTATACTTTGATATCACATTTTTATTACTTCTAGTTTGATTTATGTTAATTTTTGAAGTAATTAACTTAATTTTGTTTTTATAAAAACTATTTACAATTAAAAATAATTTAGTTTTCTTCCAACTTCTTTCCTGGTATATGATATTAAGCAAGCATATTTTGCCCGCCTTGAGTTATACTTCTGGCTACGGCCCTGTCTTATTTTCTTTTAGTTTTTGGATCTCGAAGTATTATTTAACGCTCTTACGCAGCTTCTTTAAGAAGTCTAATTTTATAGGAACAAAATCGTCTTTTGATGATCTTGCTGGCATATTATATAAAATGGTCTTAAAAACGTCGTAAAATCAATACCAAGAATGCAGGTAGTTAGTTTGCGATTAACCTTAAAAAAGCACTACTTTCCCGTATAAAGTATTGTTCATCGCTATCTTAAATTTTCTCATTAAGTGAATTTTAAAATTGCCATTAAACTCCGTAGTTATACAGGCCTAAGAAACCACAAAAACATAAAATGAATAAATCATTTTCGGTAACAGATAAGCATAAAATAATTAGTCAAATATTCATAGTGTACGAGATAAGTAACAAATATTATTAAATCATAGATTGGTTATTTCTTCAAGATTATATAAATACGTCGTATTTTTGCATTAAGGGGGGTGTAAAAAGTAAAAACATTGAATAAAACTATGGTTTAAAACCCTAAACGGTTTTTTAATGTCCGAGATAAGTCAATAAGGCATAAAATTCCTAGGGAAAAATTTAAAAAATTGTATCCTATCTTACCCCTAAATTCAAGAAACCGATTTGTTGGCACAATTTAAAAAATTTGTTTATATTTTAAAATGGGCATCTATAAACATTCGAATTAAAAAATATAACGTTATATCTTTTTCCTAAGTTTCGTCCTTTTTACTGACCCTGTATTAATTATCATTTGGTAATAAAATAATACACTACAAAGATACAGGGTAATACATAAATGAAGGCCGTTTTTCATTTAGGTCCACCAAATGTCTCATTGCAAATAGAAAAATATTTCCTACTTCGTAAGAAAATAAATACTCATTTTTCTTGAAATCTCGATTGTTTTATTTTAAAATTATAATTTGATATCACAAAACAAAATTAGAAGTATTTTTTAAAATGTATATAAGTAGTGGTCGTGTACATTAATAAAGATGTTATTAGGCAATAATCAATTTTTACCTTTTTCATTACACTATAAAAAATATCTTGTGCATGGTGCACGATGTTTTTGTTTTATTTACTATTGTATATTAACATATCTATCGCTATTATTATTTTTAAACCTAGATTTTGTAAAATGTTCATTACGCATAGATAAAACTGTTGAACAAAACTAAAATTTATTTATTTACAAATACATACTTACAAAATAAACTAGTGAACTACAATTGGTACAAAATAAAAACTATAAAATCCAATATAAACACAAAAAAATTACAAAAGAAAGAAATGTTATAAATAAATGACATTAACATGTTTTAGCTCTGTTTTGTTTTAACTCTACTTCCAAAATTAATTATAATGCACAAATACATAATGGTTGATTTTGAGTAATGTAAAGTAATTAAGAAAAAATTGCGTAACTTTTCTCTGAATTAATCCTTGCTAAATCTCTTATGGTTGAGCTCCCTTAGAGTACATTCCCATCTAGGACACCCTATATACTACCATACACAAGACACTTAAAGATGCAACTTTAAATAAACAAGAAAATATAATAATATTTATAATACACCCTACTGGATGGATTTCAGATTTCCTACAGGGAAGGAGCTTCAAAGTCCAAATCAATAGATGTCTGTCGGAGAGTTATGATGTATTGAGTAGAGTACCCCAAGGCTCTGTTTTGGGACTTCTGCGGTTTATAATATATACATCGTACTTGTTTTATCCATTTTTCAAAAAGAACTCTGGGAAAAGTATATATTTTGCTCTAAATCCTTACACCCTGGAACGACACATTTACTGAAACGTTTTCGGTAACCGTCCATCTCCATTGTTTTCAGTAACACAGATTACCAAAATGTGTGAACAAAGTAATAATCACATACATACAATTCAAATTCAAAACCCACTGTTGTCACTGTTTACGTTTACGTTACGATCAAAACTGGCCGTTTGGCGTAGACGTCAACTCGCATAAAAGCGCTAACAGCGGCGAGTGTGGATTGTTGCAGAACTAACAAAAATACGATAAACTGGTTGCATACACAACACCTGTTCAAGTATTCCATTTGAAGTTTTTTATATATATTTTTTTTATATATGGTCTTTACCAAACCTTGCATAACGGATATGGATATATTTAAATTAAATCGCCGAAACGAGGCTATTTGCTACGTGCGGTATGTTGAGCGATGCGATTTGCAGTGAGCCTTAATAAAGACACACTAAGAATTCGTTCTTAGAAAAATTATGTCAGACAAGGATGGCATATAAAATGTCACCTTGTATACTACTTGTGATTGGTTGATATCCTTATGAGCCTGTGCTCTAGCATTATGTGTGTGTTGACTTAAGACAGTAAAAAAGTGTTTATTGGCTGTCTCTGTTTTGAGTAATGACGTCATAAAATTGTGTTAAATCTTATACAGCGGCACCACAGAAGCGAGTTTGTATTGTTTGAATGATATTAGGGTGTTAACCAATTATAAAATAAAGGGACTCCTTTTGAACTGAACATTTTTTCTTTTTATTTATCTTTTCTTGTAAATAGTGAGGAATGTAATCACGATCTAAACCGTTAGAAGCAATGTTATAGGCATTTAGAGATAAACTCATTAGGTATTTCCGCGGCAAACATCTGCCCAAAAATGTATTGTAAGTACATAGTAGGATTTGCGGAATTTCGACCAAAAGAAACTAAAGTTTGTGTTTAACTTTAATAAGCATTCAAATTGATAGTAAAAAAACGGGTAGTTAGGGATAATTTTATACCATTCAGGTTACAATTAATAGTAGACAAAAAGATATTTAGAGAAAAACCGTTTTCTCTAACGACATGGAAATTCACCAAAATGACTAAACTGCTGTTAAACCCGACTCTATGGTTTTAAACTACGAAAATACAAAAAAAATAAGCGCCCGCTCCGCCGCCGAGTCGCTTAATTCCAATTTAGGTTTTTATAGATGTGAGGCAAAAATATTCAGTTGTCGTATAGCAGTAGATTACATCAGTAATGTCTACCTATACAATGGCATTAGAGAAATGCTGTATATAGCCCAGTCACTAGTTTTGACAGGTTTGGAGGCAATATATATGGAGGAATAATGTAATTATGACTTTTTTTGCATTAATAGTGCTTCTCGAGGGGCCGTTTAGGAATGTGTAGAGTGCTCTCACGTAGACCATCCGGTCACCAAAAAAAAGACCAAAAAACAAAAGCCAATATTTTCCAAATTATCGTAGATAGAGCTAAATTATTTAAATAAAAAATATACGGCAGATTATTACCTAAAAAAAAAATTTTTCGACAGTCCTCAGAGTTTTTGAATTTTCCAAAAGTATTTTCAATTTTAGATAAAAAATCATTTTTACTCGAGTTATTGCACAATTTGTCTTGTTAATAAATGCATTTTCTCTTGGTCCGAAAAGAAAAATCAATGACTTTAAATTAATTAAATTTACATTTCCGAACAAAATCATTATAACCCTTTTTTTATAGGTAACGATCTGCCCTACATTTTTTAGTAAAATAATATTTTTCTATCTGCAATATTTTGGAAGATCTTGAACAAAAACCGCTTTTTTTCTTTTTGGCCATTGTTTTTGTGATTAAGATAGCCCACGTGTGAGCACTCTCCACATTCTTAAACAACCCCTCAAGAGGAAACCATTTCCAAAAAAAAATTAGTGCACTTTAGTATTTCGCACGTCCCTAACACCCTGATTACTGGACTCTATAGTGAATGTTTCAATTTAAGAATTACTTAGACATTGTATGTATCAACATGAATTTATTTGCTACCGCTTTCAAAATATTAAAAGCGTTAGGGATGAATTCAGGGGTGTGTCCGGGGGATTTTCGCCCAGGAGAATAAAAATTCCTCCCGGAGTAAAAAAATATCCCGGAATATTGATAAAATATGTAATACACTTTTGAAATAAAATTGTTTTATCAATATTAAAATGTCACTGAAATATTAAAATTCTATAATTTTATAATTGGAAATATCGGTATCTTAAGTTTTGGAGTAATGCGTAAAAGTAATTAAAACACAAAATACTCTATAGCTAGTTGCCACGCACACTCAGTAACACTAATAATTCGTAGGAAATCGTGCACTCGTGCCTCGTGCAGTATACTGACCTGCTTAGCTTAGCACGAATAGTTTGAAGATTTACTTAATTTTTTTTCTTTTTGTTTTGCCATTTGATAGCTATCATAGGTATGAAGTTTACAAAAAATATAGATTTTATTGTTGACTGTTGCATAGTATAGATAATATAATAGGAAAATTACTCAACAATCTATTCTCTCCTCTTTTCGCAAAAGGCCGAATCCAAGTAGCGATAGTGAAAGGGAACGATTTGAGAATAAAATATCCGGTTCAAGTAAAATGTTGGTTTATGTATTTTTCGGGTATAGATAGTTTACTTATAATTCTCTAGTATAATAAGTATTGTGCAGGTATTCCAAAATAAGTTTTTTTTTGTTCTGTAAGCCTAAAAAATCGAGTATAAAATTATGAAATCTGCCACCTACCGCTGGTTTAATTCTTATTTTTTTAAGTTATTATTAGTTTTTTTTTAAATAGTGTAGATTTCAAATTCATTTTTGTTTTGTAGGTTTAATAATTATTACTATATCCAGAATTAATTCGAATAGTAAATATTATATGTAAAAATAATTATATTAGATACAGTCGCCGACATACATTTTTGATATAATATACGAGTTATGAATTGCGATTAGAAAACAGCGTCTGTTCAGTTTTAGTAAACTAGATGAAAACTTTTTTATTATCGATTTTAGGAAAACAGTCATCCTACATCGAAAGGTTTACTAATTAAAAAAATAAGATTGGGCACAAAAATGTTTCTTATAATATTAAGGGGCGTAAAAAATGGTAGGCAAAAAAAGAAAATTGTCAACTCAAAATTTTTGAGATAGACAAATTAAGGCAAGCGCCCACTAGCCCAAGCCCTATGCGCCGCATGGGTCTAAAAATTAATATTAACTTTAAGTTGCATTGAATCATTGCGTTTCGTGCGGCTCCGGATAATGTGCACGCTTTCGTTTATAATAGATAGACTAGACCTCGAAAACATATCCTCCCATTTCCGTCAGTCTGTTAGTCTGTCATTCCCTATGTACCCGGCATAGCTCAAGACTACTTTGACATCATATTTTGGTGAAAAATCAAAGGTCATATAGGGGTGAAAAATCATAATTTTGGTAATAATCCAATATGGCGGAACAAAATGGGTCACATAAAATGTAAAAAAATCATTATTAGGAAACTGCTTATTGAATGGACTTAAAATTTGCATAAAAATAAAGTGTGATATAGGGATAAACTGGTAATTTTTTTGTATAATGAAATGTATAAAAATTCAGTACCAAAAACATACTTATCCAATTGGGTATCCAAATTTTGCATACAAATTATACGTTAAGCAAGGATAGACTGTAAATTTTTAGAGCGAATCTATATGGCAAAATAAAACGGCGGCCTAATAAAATATTTAAATATTCTGTAAAATTCCATTTTTATTATTACAGAAGTATACTTGATAGCGTATATAAATATATTTTTATCTTACAATTTTAACCGTTTTTATTAAAAGACGTGAAGAAAAAATATTGCAAAGCTCAAATTCAAGTGCAGCAACTGAAGAACTTATTCAGGAATCGGATACGAAAGAATTCATGGATCCAAAACAAAAAAGCAAAATTCAACTATTAAAAGAGTTGGAAACGACAATATAAATAGCTGTATTTTGATAAACAACTAAATGGGGCTTTTCTTACCGCGAAACTTTTTTAAAAAATTATTTAGAGGTCTAACAAAAAAAATTGCGGAATATTTATTAATTTCCTTTCATAAAATTCAGGAACCACTGGAAAACTTGAAAAGCATGACAATTCAGATAAACATAATGCATCTTAAGCTAAGTGCTTAGCACGTGAATGGCAAGAAAAAAGCAAGCCAGTTCATACCCAAATAATTCAAGCTTGTGACAAGCAAGGCAACAGGGATCTTTGGTGTCTAGGATATATTATTTGACTAAAGAAGAAATTTCACACACAACAAAATATACATGTTTATTAACGAAAGAGTAACTAATCTCTGAATAATTAGGTGCTGAAACAAGGCGAAAGAGCTACATATACTACCAAAGGCTCCACTAGCGAAGTACTTTCCTGTATTGGGGAAACACTACGAAATGAGTCGGTTAAGCTTATCGGCAGTAAGAGATGAATCAATGAATCAAAAAACTAGGATTAACCCAGTTAAAAACCACTGATGCCGAGAGTATCACGAGCGTTGTAGACAAAAAACTTGAACAATAGAAGTTTGATGGTTAAATAATTAAATTAATAATTAATCCATTAATATTATTGTACGAAGTTATTCATCTATTTTTAGCGTCTCTAGCTAGAGGAATTTTACTTTAAACTGAGTAAAGTATTTAATTTTATCCGAGATTTTACCTATTCTGATTACATCTACGAAAAACCAATTGAAAAAAATTTCTGAGAAATGTCTAAATTCTGACTTGTGTCTAAGGTGTGTCCAAACTATCGACAACAAGAATTATTAAAAGAAATATACCTACCGTCGAAACTCTAAAAAAAAATTAAAAAGTTCGTAGACACTATGGTTTATCAAATGGACACCAGCTCTAATGACCAAGCTTTTGGTTTGGTTAATTTGTTCGTTGACGGCTGTCAAAAAAATGATCTCTTCCCCGTAACTTCTAAACTATTTAAATTTTTTTAACTTTAATACCCGTATTCACTAAAGAGGTTTAAATTTAGATCAGGTCTAGCTTGACAATTATATGTTTAAGATGACATATGCTAAGATCAAACAAATAATTTTTGCAAATGCCACAATTACAAATTGACAGTGACATAAGTAAAACACAACTGGTGAACTAACAGTTTCAATTGACATGACAATTAGATCTGGTTCAACTTTTAAACCTTTTTAGTGAATAAGAGGGTAAAAGTTTTGACAGTTCGATTTAACTTTTAGTGGCGTAATTTATTAAGAAAAAATATTTTGATAGCTTTTGAAAAAAATGTTTTTTCCCTGTAACTTTTAAACAGCTTAAAATTTTTAAATACGGTTTTTACATTTCCATGTAACTTTTTTGTGGCGTAATTTCCCGTAGCTACCCAAAATTTTTAAATACCGTTTTCACAGTTCCATTTAATTTTTTTACACGTAAATTATTTTTGAAAAATATTTTGGCAGCCGTTAAAAAAGTCTTCCTAACTTTTAAACGGCTATTTTTTTAATGAGATTTTTACAGTTAGATGTAACTTAACTTATATAAAGTGGGATAATAGGGCGAGATTATTTAAATCATAGCCGCTAAGTTATGGTCTACATATAACTTGTGTTATAGGGCCTATTTACTTGTAATTGTCGTCGTAGAAAAACGCACTTTTTTCTCCATATCCCAGAAACGGTTTCAGATACATTTTTGAAATTTGGTATGTTATTACAGCACACATGGGGCTATGAAAAAGTATAAAAAATGTGTTTGTATTATTTTTACTTATCGCCCATTAATATTAAAACCTTTTTTTTTTCGAATTTCCGAGTGTCGTTTGAAACACGGTAAGTGTCGAAAAGGCTAAAATAATTATTTGAAATTCTCAGAAAACGTTTATTTTTACGGTATTCCGAATTATGTTAAAAATAGATGTGATCAAACTTTGTAAAGCCTTTTTCTTTATTCTTAAAAATATAGGTCAGAAGCAAGTGTTATTTTAACGACACCTGGCCTCTAAGGATTTAAGCTTTTCACAAAAGCAAACAAGTTTTTGAAAGGCTTAGTTAGAAGAAAGCAATATACATACTTCCATGTTTAAAAAGTCTAAGCAAATTACAATTATCGCGGATTATTAAAAAAAATCAACTTTTTTATTGTATTTTGCTGTCGCCCATAACTTTGGTACGGAATAAAATTTTAAATAGAATTTTTGCACATCTCTTAAATAGTTAATGGAAAAAATAAACTGGTTTAAATTAGTATTTATGTATACAGGATGTCTCAAAAATATGTAGCAAACTCAACTCATATGTATTTGTATTTGTATCTTTTGTGTGCACTAAATGGGTTTCTACTTGCTGATTATAAATATACTCTCAAGAAAGTTGACAAAATTATGCCATAAGAAGCAATGTTTGCGAGAGAGAGAGAGAGAGAGAGAAACGAAGAACGTTTTACTATATAGTGAAATCAAAGGAAATGTATTGCCCATTAGAGCAGGATTTCTTCAAATGTATTCGTCTTAGTAAATTTATAATCAGCAAGAAAAAATGCATTTGATAAAAGTGTAACATACAGTGTGTGACACTAGAAAAATCATGTTTGGTCATATTTTAAAGACAAATGTAGCAAACCTAGCATATTTATATACAGCAAAGAATAAACCCATGTGATGATTATATATTAAACAGGGTGTTCTATTAAAATTAAAAATCTGCTACATATTTTTAAGACACCCTATAGCCATACAAACATACTATTGTTCTAAAAAGATACGTCCTCTACGTATCTAAAATCTGCTTACATATTTTATTGTGACATTTTTTTCTATTCCAAAATTCCATCCAAAATTAAATCAATATTCAATATAAAGAGTTGTGAAGAAATGCACTAAACGAAGTGAAATCAAAACGGTATTTGAGAGTTAAAAAATAAGAAAAGTCTTAAATGCTAAAAAACTTTCGACCAAATGTCTATCATCACTTAATCTTATATAAAATTTAATGGATCTAAATGAGTTGAAATTTGACATAACATGAAAGTTAGTTTAAAGCAAATACGTCCCTTTTCACAGGGAAGTAAAAAATCAGCCAAACAGGTATTTTTTAATAAAATGATGACACTAAACTTTTACCAAACCTCTATGTACAAGAGGTATTCACCTTAATCATAATTAATGGAAGACACAAATGCAAGGATAAGGTGATAAAAAAACATGTTAAAAAAACTGACAATTTGTTGAAAACCCTCTGTATATTAAAACAAAAAGAAAATTTAAAAAAAAAAGTTTTTTTTTAATATTCAAAGGTACATTATCTTAGCTAGAAAAGAACACAAAATTTCATTACAAGTTTACCTGATACTCTGTAAAAAACAGATTTATTGAAGTCCGCTACAGTTACGCTTTTGGAAACTGGAACTCCATACTTAGTGCTAAAGAAGCCCGAAAAAAAGCACCTTAATATCTTAGTCCTTTTTAAAAAAAAATGTGAAAAATTTTGCATGTATAAGTTTGTCTGTCCTGCGATTTATTTAGGTAGTCTACCAAATAAACTTGCCACTCCAGCATATATTTTTTATCGCGTTCTTTAAAATATGTAAAAACCATTCAAGTCATGGCCGTTTATGGTTTACAAAAAATATTAAAAAAAACATAAAAAGTAAAAAAATAAAAATACTGATCTAAAGTCTGTTCAAATTCAAGATAGGCAGCAAGTAAACAACGTTATTGTGCGTGCAATACGGCTTTAAATAAAGATGGCCAATTGTGATATAAGTTTTAAGCAAACTTTTAAAGTCATATTTCATACACAATAACTTTTGTTTACATGCAGTCTATCTTGAATTTAAATAGACTTTAGTATGTCGTAAGGGTTCGTGTTTATTTAAGGCGACTCTGAGACTCTCTTAGTCGTAACACGTATGTTTAACATTTCTCCTAGAGTCAACCTCATTAAGAAGTATTCTTAAAATGGAGCTTTAGAACTACCCAAAAACTAGTTTAAGCCAATCGGTACACTCCAACTTTATTTAAAAACTGATACTGAGATTTGTCACCAATAATGGAAAAGTCAAAGTTTGCTGGAAAATGACTAAGGACTTGAATTTGTGCCAAATTTTAGGAAAATAATTTTTGCCACTACGGAGAAAATCGACTATGATAGACAGACAGACGTGCAACGAAGTTTTGCTATTTATCTTCCTCCTGTACTACGATTTATTTGTCGTCAGGATAGATCTTCTGTGAATAAAGAAGATTTGTCCCACATCAGCTTTTGAGACTTCAGAGACGATGAGCCAGTGTAGCTAATAGTTCTAAAGAATCCCAACTCCTAGCATGCATATTCAAGTTTTTCAATCTGATAATTTTGGCATCAATTCTAGGTACCTAAATGAAAATTTTAAATTTCTACATAATAGAGAAGTACTAAAGAAAAAGAATGTTTTAATTATGCAACATCTGAGAGAAATAAAGTTTTTCGATACATTCAAATTAAACTTTCAAATCTTGTAAATATTAAGCTAAGCCAGCCAAAAACGATAAGACTTTTTATTCTAAGCTTAAGATGACAGTATGGTGAAATTATTTTGTATATATTTAGATATTTCCTCGCTATATCAAGAACTATACTAAAGAGAGGGCCTAAAAAATAATCAGTTTATTAAGAAATCGTGGTTCTTGGGATTAGACCAAATTGGAATTAATATCCGACGTTTCGCCTTCGATTGCACGAGGCATCTTCAGGGATCGTTACTCCACGAGATTTGAACACTGAATTCAGTGCCGACTATTGTCGGCAAATGATACGCTTGTCCGATAAAAAGTGACATCACAACCTGGCAAAAAAACTACACCACAAGGGAAAAAGACCAGAATGGTTGTCATTGAAAAATGTATAAGGTTACTAAAGGTATTATTACAATATTATTATTATTACTATCATTCCTTGCGCTTCTTAGCTTTTGCTGACGAATCTTACCTGTGCCGGTTAAGATCAGGCTCGGACCATAAAGAAGGACATTCATCCTACTCTGCTGTGCCCAGGAACTTTCTGACGGTGTGGCATGATTGTAAAATTGCCACTTTTTGGATATTGTTAATTATCATGTTTGGGATTAATATTTTTTCTAAATTTTGTGGCAAATGTTTCGATATGACTCCTGTTGTTGACACCACTATCGGGATTATTGGTAGTTCCTCCGACTTCATGTATGCTATATCTCTGCCGCTATATTTGGTGGCCTTTTCTGCTTCAGTTTTTGATAAATATTGGGCCAATGGACATGCAATATCAATTAATATTGATCAATATTAATTGATGAAAAGGGAAGTATTTGCTGCGTTTTTTAACTCTCAAATACCTTTTGATTTCACTTCGTTTAGTACATTTCTTTACAACTCTTTATATTGAATATTGATTTAATTTTCGATGGAATTTTGGAAAAGAAAAAAATGTCACAATAAAATATGTAAGCAGATTTTAGATACGTAGAGGACGTATCTTTTTAGAACAATAGTATGTTTGTATGTCTATAGGGTGTCTTAAAAATATGTAGCAGATTTTTAATTTCAATAGAACACCCTGTATAATATATAATCATCACATGGGTTTATTCTTAGTCAATCATGAGGAACTGAAACAAAAGTTTTGCTGTAGTCTATATAGCACATCTTAAGATTTCTTTTCTTTGACCTCGCTTAATGTAACATCAGTAGATAGCTATTCTTTGCACCCAAATGATCGTGTAACACAGCTATTTTGTTCCGTGGCAATAATGTTGTTGCCTCTGCAATGGGCGTAAATCTTATTATATATTGCTGAAGTTAGTAGTGTATATATAACCGAGAAGCATGTTATTGGTATGAAGGTCTTTGGATCCTCCAGTCGCCTTTTTTGTATAAAAGAAATGTATTTCCATGGGTTAGAAATAATGGTATGTCTTCAGGACTGGTCAGTACTTTCTTAAAACACTTTGAAATTACATATTGAAGAGAGGTCAATGCTTCTAGCCAGTAATTCCGGATTCGGTCTTGGCCTGGTTACTTCAACTTTTTTGTCTTCTTTGGTTAAAGCTATTTCTATTCATGAGGGTTATGTGCCCATTAAGTCGTTCAAGTGTCTCTAGTCATACTGCATCCTCCTTAATTGGACTTGAACCATATGTTTTCCAGTATGTTCGAAACTAGGCTCGGTTTAACTTAATATTATGAACTTTCATTAGCACCCTTCTGTATCTAAGCTTCGGTAGAATTACTTTTAAAGTCTTTATTATTATTATTTTTTATTTTTATTATTATTATTATTATTTTTTATTATTATTATTATTGTTATTATTACAATTATTATTATTATTACACAATATTTCCAGTTTTCACTTCATAATATAAAGTCTAAATATACCCACGAGTAATTAAATACCGCACATTTAATGCATTTAAATATTTAGCTAAATTTCATTTATATTCATAACGTCAAAAGTGTATTCACTTCGGGCAGAGGTCTTTGAAATCTATAATTTCTTAAAGGTTACAAACACCATTCTATTTCTAAGTTCAAGATAATTTGCTTTACACGGATTTATGTTACATGGAACATAATAAAAATGTGGGTTTTCAAATTCTACACTTTTTTATTCCAAATTTCCAATAAAAACTGCAAACAGGAGTCGTAAATAACGTTTATATTAAGTTAGGGTGCTGGTTGATCATTTCTTATAAAATATTACAGAAATTCCCCAGGTCGTGTCACACAACATTAAAACTCTTATGTCTATTACTACCACTAGTGGAATCACGGTCATAAAAATAATGACATCCTTTAAAAAAAAACGACATAAAGTTTTATTCTTTTGCTGCTGGCGGAATTTAGCGAATCCTGTTCAAAACTAATATTTTCTTTAGGTTTAACAAATTATCTATTTTTTATACTATAGAACTAATTTATCAAACAGGCTTTTAAGGTTGCAACTCTTCACATAATTGTTATATTTATAAATTAGTTACGTATATTTCTTTAATTCGCGAGGATATTTAATTTTTTCAGAAGCAATTAAAATTTCGTCAGTAGCGTAGCGAAACAACACACATAGTAAATTCAGGTGCAGTGTGATAAGAAACATTGTTAGTAAATGGTTTTAGAAAAAATATAAAATAATTTCCTTAAACTATGTCGACAATTTCTATATAAAAAATAAGTAACTTTATCCTATAACAAGATTCTTAAAGGCAAAATGTCTCTTCCCCCGAAAAGTAATTCAAAGCGATCTTGACTGCCATTTGCTCTTGATAGGAAATTTGAAAACTTAATATATTTTAGCCAAAAGTCAAGGCACTAGATAACACTTCTGTGGTCTTATTATTCTATTCGACAGTTTGATTATTTGTTTTTTACGATAAAAGAGTTTTAGAGCTAAGCAAGTTATTCTGAACAATTCGGCAACAGTTGGGGGTGGTTTTTGAACAAATACTTAACATTTATCGACAATACCATATTTTAATGGTAAGAAATCGACGAAAAAAAACAGGGTCAGCCTATTTAAATAAAAATATGATGCTAAAGTTACATATAAATAAAAGACAACAAAAACTAAACTTATCTGCACAATTATTTTATAAATAAACCATAAAAAACTCTATCAAAAAAGAGAAAAAAAACATTACCAAAAGTTAATACGGATCACCGTTTTTTGTCTGGTCTATTTGGGACCTGACAGCAGTTTATTTGCTTTATTCCAAAAGCCTCAGTTAAGTGGAAGTAATGATCATAATTCGTTCCTTTTGTTTTGAGTTTAATGAGATTTGCACGGCGCATATCTGACATACTGATTTTTTTGTTTAGTTTGGTAATAGTAGCATATTTTAATTGTTTCAATTATTATTTAGGAATAAACACGGCATTTCCCTAAAGGATGAGTTCAATGACCGAAAAATTAAAAATATGTCAAAATAATTAGACTTTAACGTGATTTTCTAGAATAAATATCAAAATGAAAACCTTAAATGAAAACGCAGATATGCTGGTCCTTCCAGCAAATAAAGTTTTACCGCCACCGTGGTCATGGACAGAATGAAATACCTGGAAAAGGTAACTCAACTTTTGAACAGGTTATGCAGGAAGACCCTACAGGTAGAATAGAAAGACGTATTGACATCAAGCTAACGCATCCAACCTACCACCAGCGGAGAAGAAATCTACCTCTGCTTCGACCGATCGTCAACGCAATAGCCGCGTCTACATACAAATTAGGTAAATATTTTTCAAATTTTCTTAATCAATTTACTGAAAAAAAAGATTCTTTTATAAAAAACTCTGCACTTTTCGTGAAAAAACTTAAGGCAATCCAGTTGGATCCCGAAGATATTTTAGTCCGCTTCGATGTAGAAACACTATACCCAAGTGTTCCTGTTAGCGACTCAACTATTATTATATCAGACATTTTAGAACATAATAATTTTGATAATAACTTAATAAACCTAGTGGAAACTTGTCTTACATCTACTTATTTCGTTTTTTAAAAAACTTTTTTTGAACAAACCTAGGTGGAGCTATGGGATCTCCTCTATCACCTTTAGTAGCGAATATCTTTATGGGGGCCATTGAGAATATTGCTTAACATCGGCTCTATTAAAACCAAAACACTCGTTCAAATATGTAGTAGATTGTTGTTGATTGGCCTCATGGAGTGGAAAATATTCTCATATTTCCAGACCACCTTAATCAACAACACCATAATATTAAATTCACAATGGAAATTGAATCTAATGGAACGATTCCCTTTCTAGATGTATTTGGTTATAGCAAGGGAAATGGTACATTAGGAACTGTCACCGTTAAGAGTGTTGTTCTTCCCTACATACATGGCACTACAGATAAAATGTAACAATTACTTCAGCGGTCCAATATACAAACAATCCTCAATATATATAAAAAGAATGGACAATGCTTGCAATCCCCGAAAGACGTTATGCATTTTCAAGCAGGAGGAGTATATAAAATTCCGATGACGGATGCAAGCTCGGAGCTAAACGAATAATAAGCCCTTTATGATAAGTAAATTCGGCTCCAAGGCCGAAGGATCATTCTAACCCAAGACATAGTTCTAATAGTGACTCATTGAAAGAACACTTGTCTGAATAATAATCAGTATGACAAGCGTTACAACTTTTATTAAAACACTGCTGAACGAAGGAAACAATAGCAGGTAAATAAATTGTTTTTAATTGTTTTTAATACAATAATGACAAATGTTTTATTATTATCGTTTTACTACTTATACACTAATCTGTTAAAAAAGTTATCCTTACTTTTCATATAAGTATCTATTTAAAATTCTTTTAATTTTTCTACAAAAATGTTTACAGCATCGTGCAAGGAATGAAGCGAAGAAATGAATCTTGAGTGAAAAGATTCACATGTATTAGTTGTGTTAATAATCGACGGATTTCCTTCTAACCAGTTATTGGGGGGACTTATGTGTCCTTATCTGCATAAACGTCTAACAAGTAAGCAGCATATTTGTCTAATAATTTATTTTGAGGTTTGTAAGACATTAAATTTAAAGCAAAGCAACGTATGATTTAGCCACTTCCCAGAACATAATTAATTAAAATAAAATATTTGTCATTTCAAAACAAACAACTCTAAATCGTCGTACTAATGTCAATGCTATTCCAGTTACAAGCTCATCTATTATTAGTCAACTAAAATTACTATAATTATTATCATATTTGGTTGCACTCTCAGTTTCTTTAATTAGTAGGTTTCGTTCCAACGCAGTGCAGGTATTACCTCGTACTTGCTAGTTTAACTGATTTATTTTCAGTTTTTATTCATAAAATGTATGCAATAACTTAGATACTTGATTTATTTTAGTTTTCATATAGTTGGTTTTACGGTAATTATTAATTTTTGTAGTGTAAACAAATGAAGTAGTAGTCTAAGTGCTAGGTTTATCTTTCGTCAGTAATAAATGGATGTATTTTTGCAGAAATACAAACTGTGTACCATGGCCACCATGTCTGGCAACTTTGGGATAGAACAACAATGCGAAGGTGTGTATTAAAATTGCAAAAAATACAGATAAAATTGCGTCATTTATAAATGGCTGATTTGGGGTAATTAGAAGTATAACGTTGTAGTAATAGTAATGAAAAAATAGTGCCAGACGTTTTTGATAAAACAACAGTAGCGACAGAAGCAAACGTATTAAAGTTTTATTTTAACAGCTATTATTTACATCAAAAATAAATGGCTGTGTTTTGTATTTTAACTTTAAGTTAAGACCTCTTTAACATAAACAGATAGTTAAAAGACGAAAATCAGGAAATACAAAGTCTCGACCGCACTTAGCGTGCGGTTGACTCGTGCACAGGATTTTTATATTTTGAACGCAGTCTTCAAGCTTTATTTTAAAAATGTCGAACGCAAAAGTTTTAAGATTTTCCCCAAAACGCCAAAATTTGCTAAAAAAATAAACAAAAGACAAATAAAAAAAATGAGCATCGATTGTGTTATTCTAAATGGACACACTTTTAAAATATATTTTTTTATTACATGGGCCTCACCTTGTTGATTATAAATCAGACTTGACAACCGAGGAAATTGACAAAAATCCTGCTATAAGAAGCATTCACTCTATATCTATGTGTTGGAAGGTTCTCTCTCGTTCTAGCGCACTACTTCTTTTTGCAGGATGTCAATTTTTATCATTTAAAATATTAACAGAAACCCTGTACACGAGGCACACAGCGTGTCGCCGAGAATTTTTATATCGTCGAGAGAACGTCCTAACTTAAAGTTCAAAGTCAAAATTTACAAATGATAATAATGCAACTTTGATCACGTCTAGTGTCCCCTTTGTTCTAACAAAAAGGAGTTATTTTTTCATTACTTCCAGTTATTTTAATAGTGAAGCAATTTCATTGTTTGGCCGGAGGTGGTCCAGTGCGCTATCATACTGGTCCTTCTGACGACCGGCCAGGTTCGACTCCTGGTGGGTACACACACACAAGTGTAAAATGTATCTACTTCATGCGCCACCCCATTTATTCTAATTGATGCCGAATGTGGGTGGATAGAGGTTGTTGCTGCAGATACACATTTGTCAGTCGGTGGTCACTTGATAAGATCAAAGGCTACACCGTAACCCAAGAGTCTCAGCTCGAGGGTGGAGTATGGGCCGGGGATCGAAAGAGTGGTTCGGAACCCACATTAAGCTGTAGGTTCCGTCCAGATTGGTTAATCCCATGATGAAAAGGAGACGTTAAATACAAGCTAGCAAGAAATTTCATTGCTTTTTTTTTAGATTTACTAACCATAGAATCATTAGAAAACCGCCGTCGTAATCATGACCTAGTTTTTCTTTATAAGTTAGTAAATGGTACAATAGACTGACCCACTCTACTAAGCCTTTTAAACTTCAATACGTCGGCGGGGATTTATAAAACTAGATACAAAGGCGTCTTTAAATATCCATATCGCAAATCCACTTATGGTATGAACGAACCAATGTATAGGATGCAAGGAGTATATAACATAAACAACGATAGATTTAATCTTTCGGGGCCGCTGGCAAGATTTAAGCGACTGTGCCTTAATGTGATAATTTGTATTTCCGTGTTGCTAATTATTTTGAAGTATTCTATTTGATGTTATGTTCAATTTATCTTTTTCTTTCGTCTCGATTAAGTTTGAAATTATTATAAAAATGGTGCTACCGTTCATAAATAAATAAATTATACACCCCCGCACTGTTGTTCTATCGCTGAGCTGCCAGATGATAGTTTCCATTTCCATCGTACTTAAATCCATTCCCATTTCATCCATTTATAAATGACGTAAGTAGACTGTTCAGTGGATCTCGAGCTAATATGACATAAGCAAACGTAAAATTGTATTGAAGGTTATGAAGTTACTAATTACAGTAAGATATCCAGAACCATTTAAGCTTATTTTATTTTATTGTAATAGCTGCAAGTGAATATCGTCTTAAATAATTATAAATGTAGAACTTAAGATTAGGGATGCCACGAATACTCGGCCTATCCGGCCAAACCCAAATATCTGACTACTTTTCTCGATTTTTTCGGATATTCGGTTTGGCCAGACACTAAACTATATGGCCGAATATCCGGTATTTTGAAAATACCTAAGAAGTAAGGAGAATAACGATTTTAATTCAAAGTATAAATAAAATGCAGTGCTTTTCCTTTTAATAATACTTTATTTTAAATAGATCAAACTCAAAAAAGGCGCTCACAAACTGACAAAGCAAAAAAATTAAGACTAAAAAATAAAAAAAAATATATGTAAAAATTTAAATAATTGTTATAATACCATAAATCAAACTACTGTTGCTTAATATTTAACACCAATCAACGGAATATTATGATATAAATATATTCAGATTTTACCATTATTTGGGGAAAGTCGTTTTTCCTCAAAGACGTTACCCGTCTCCGACAAAAATCGTTCATTGAATATTGTGGTTGCTAGCGTGGATAAAGACTTATACACATATTTTGATAATACAGGAAACTCTCTCTTGTTATGTTTCCACCACGAATAGGGACAGTCTTTTCTTTAAATTACAGTATAAGTATTTCTTAACTTCGGCGTCTACATCATTGACAGTTCCGGTCTCTTCTGAAAAATAAGAAGTAGAAGCAACCCTCGCTACTATATCCCAGACAGACATAGAAGATCGAGTTTTTTTTCATTATCTATCCGCGTCTCTGATTTTTTTATTCTGATAAATTTAGATTTTATTTGATCTTTATTGTTAAAGAAACTACGCTTGTATCTTGGATCTAAAATGGTGGCAAAAGTTATCATTTAGTTCTATATCTAAAAACCTGTTCTTTAAAATTATTTTTTAATGTTTCTTGCATTATATACAAGCTTGGTTCTTTTATCTCTCAAAGTAAGGTATTTAATGAAAATATTGTTAGAACAACCTCTGAAATTCCACACATTGGTGAACTAATATGTTTAGTAATCTTTTCGAATGGCATAAGTAAGCTCAGCAAATGTTCAAGTAAAAACCACTGATTTGATGAAAGTTGCGGTACATTAGTATTTTCAACTGCTAATAAGGAAAGAGGCCTTTTTAGCTCGTTCAGTCTGTCTAGCATATACTAAGAAGAGTTGGAACATCCTAGACAATTTTTTAACAGGTCTATTAAGCTCTTTATGTTGCTCTCCTGTTTTTTTCTCGACGATGATGAATGATATAAATGTGTTGCAATATTTCTGCCAGCAGTAATTGTCTCAATCACAGTATTCTGAGATGTTATAGAATCTAATACCATCAACTCTACGGAATGAATGAAACAAGATTCATGGCTCAACTTCGTAATTCGCGCACCTTTTTAAACGTTAGCTTCCGAATCTCGAAGTAACAAGTATATATGACTAAGAACTATTTCAGTTTCTTGAAGTAACTCATTACCCCTGTATGACTTCTTTTAAACAGACGAATGCCTATATAACTATAATGGCATACATTACATGTCCATAGCTCTGTCGTAACCCGTAAGTGACACCCATTTGGCATCCGATAAGAATCCCTTCATTGCCAGCTTACATTTTTCAAAAAGTTGTGGAATTACTGTTTCAGTAAAATATGTACGTCCTGGCATTTCATAGAGAGACTAAAATTTGTTCATTAGACGTCTAAAGCCTAAAAATATCACATACTGAATAAAGCAAATTAAACTACCTATAATATAGAATGCATTCTACCTTTATCTTCAACCACTGTAAATGGCTGATTATCTAAGGCAATCATTTCTCCTATTGCCCTATATATTTCTAAAAATTTTCGTTTGTTCATTTCTTTCCCACGCCGCGAACTATTTTTTTATTGCATGAAAACGATGAAAGCAAAGCAATATGTAATTGCTTTGCTTTCATCGTTTTCATCGGCAAAAAAATATTTCCAGATTTTGCTAGATATTTTAAATTCAAAATTTCCCACCAATCATTGTCGCAACCCATATATCTCAATAATAAAATTAAAAACGCCTTCATCCGTACTTCCCCGATGTTCAAGTCGGCGTGACGAAAGCAAAAATCGATAATTTTTTAACTTTGAAATGCCTAATTTAAAAACAACTGTGCCGGCCAGTGCCGTCAGCTAGGATCAGGGTGGCTTCCGGCTTAAATCATAGCTTTGCTGATTTTTTTAATGCCGGATATTATTCGGCGGAATACTCGACCGGGCCGGATATTACTTTGCCGAATATTCGGTTTTAGCCGAATAGTCAAAAGTATATTCGCGGCATCACTACTTAAGATATCCAATTATTATTTTCATCTAATACAACACAAGAGACAGTCTAAATAACAAAACGAACTTTTTGTTAAAATAAAATCTATTCATATTAATTAAAGTATTTGCCCGTGACTTTAAAATAAATTACTGTAAATAAGCGTACCAATACTAAAGCTATTCCAGATGCAAGCTAAACGGTTATTAGTCATTACAAACTGCAATATTTATTATTGCATACTTAGTTTCTTTAAGTTAATAGTAGTTTTTTTTTTCTGACATGGGGAACGGCATTACATCGTCCTTGTTAGTTTATTTTATTTTCGGTTTTTAATTAAAATTATGAAATTTAACTATACAAAATTGTATTTTATATTTTACTCGGTGAAATGGGTAGGTATATTACTTAGGTAGTTGTCGGTATGGCACAATTTTTCTTGTTATTTATGTTATTGAACGCCTTCAAATCTAAGCTAGTGTATCTCTCTAAGAAAGCTTTGTAATATGCAGATCAACTCAGAAGAAAAACCAATTTTGTTTTGATACTTTTAAGAACATGTTTATCTTTTATTTGTCGGGAATATCCAAAAAATATAAACGTCCGAGAGCGGGGTCATTCCTTTTCTAGAAGTACTAGTGCAAGAAAAGAGAACAGTAAAATAGGAACAGGACCAGGCATGCCAGCCGATATTTAAAATTCAGTTCGTATCCAAAATCAAGCAGTGGAAAAGGCGTTAATGTTTGAAATCACTGAAAGGTATCATTCACCATCATGGCTCTATAAAATTCCTTTTTCCTGTAGTAGAGTGTAGGTAATTGAAAATGGACGATCTGTATTTACTATGACCTATTGATCTAACTTAAAAGATGTATAAATAAGAAAACATATTATTTCTGCAGTAAGCGCACGTTCAACAGGAGAATAAAAATTTCTTTAAAGAATTTAATGTATCTCAAAATGTCAATAGGGACGTGGGATCCGTGCTTATTCAGTAAAAACCGCTTATTCAGTAAAAACCGCTAAAAACACAAATCAAGTATAAATAGCGGATATCAGTTTTCTGAAATCCGAAAAATTATTGGAAAGTAAACGTGAGCATAGGGTCTCTGCAGATTTTCAACGAGATCACCAGTAACATTGATTTACTGGTCAATGCTGGTGGAGAAAAGCATTCATTAGTTACCGAAGGGAAAGTGTTGGAATTTTTTCTATGAATTTTTTTCTATTTTTTCTTACATAGAAATGTAGTAGACGGTAGCCCGTTTGCCGTTCCTTTGTATTCTCCTATTTATTTTCATTGTTATGTGTCAAGAATATTGGAAATATTTTTATGACGTTAAAATTCCCCCTATCATGTTATAGTAATTTACGTTATAAGTCCAGCAGGTGACGTTGTTTTGGAATATAAACGGGCGTGCATCGCGTAATATTTTATTTCATACTGTCTTTATAATTTCTTTTAAAATAAATAAAAAGTTATATGTTTAGTTGGCAATCCAACAGTCGTATCACTTTAACGATATTATAACCATTGTTTTCCATAGGTAAATATGAATGTATTTTGCTCGTCACTGTCAAATAAATAAAACCATTTTATTTCCTATATTTTTAAATGAGAAAATGTTAAAATTTCATAACAGTATGAAATTAAAAAAAAAGTGACAATGCATTAGTACTACCATCTAATTCATAAAAAACGTCCTGTTTTCAAAACTTGTTATACAGAATCTTATTCTCTAAAATTTGGTTTAGACTTGTTTCGTTTTTCCAACCTCTCTTTGGTTCATTTCAAAATTACCCACAGTATAACATGTTAAACCCTTTCCCAATATCTCACATATTTCTTCCTTAAATAGATCATAAAAATCATTTACTTACTCAAAGAGACCTGATTTAAAAAAAAAACAAAAGTCTTCTCAAAATATTTAGTTACTACGGATAAAATCTCAATTCTGCATACAGTACAAAACTATTAAAAAGGTTCTATTCTATGATTTTCCATGCAATGTACATCAAGCTTTGATTTATTTCAAAGTCGTACTTTTTTATATGCCTTACATGTCATTAAGTGCAATAAGAATCCTGTTGCATCGACCTTTGCAACGCGCGCCACTGGGAATTAGATGGTTTCTTTAGATGTACTATGCCCTTGATATTTAGACAATATTATGTGAAAATTTGCCTTTAATGATACCATTACTTTCTGTAGACCGGAGAAACAACACTCCGTTTCCGTTGAACTCTGAAACTTATGTGTCTAAATTATAATCTAGTTTACATAAAAAGTTTATGTTAATTTATAATATAAATTAGATCGTGGATGTTATTTATATTTGTTTAGACGAATTCCTATGGGCTTTAATCATACATATCATTAAATATGCACTTTAGACACAATTTCGTGGCTAAAACACTTTGCTTGTAAGGCGAAAATAAAAATATTAAATATATGCAAAAGATAAGGTAGGGGGAGTTTGAAATTAAGAACACATGATTTTCACATGTTCCATGGAACACAATTTAAGATAAGATTTATTTTTTGAGATTTTACTTGAATAATTAGGGGAAGCTGTGTCTATATTGCAGTTTCTCGTTAGGCCCACTTCTCATTATTCGATTCAATTCGCATCGATTCGATTTATTCATTATGAATGGCGAATATTTCATCCTCACTATTTCAATTTTTATTTAATTCAACCGCATGATCTTCATCCGTTTTCAATGTTTGAAAAGATAAAAAACCAGATTTAATTCGGACGAATGGTTCGCCGAGGTCAAATCCTACTTTGATTCGTTGATTCATCCGCATAGTGTAGAGTGTCCTGTTCGTCCGTGCGACTCGTTGCGCGGCTATAGTAAGTATATATTGACTTCAGCGAACCATTCGTCCGAATCAAATCTTTTGTTTTTTGTTTATTGTCAAACATTGAAATGAATGTGAATGAATTAAATTCATGCGAACGAAATGAAATCCAGGCGAACGAATTAAATAAAAGATGATGAATACTGAGGATGAAATATTCGTCATTCATATGAATTGACGAATTGAACCGAAAAATCGGATCGAATAGTGAGTGGCAGGCTTAGAAGTTTTTTATTTAGTTTTCTGGTTTTGGAAAATGTAAGTAAAGAAAAATAATCCTAAAGACAAGTATATCACATTTTTGATATTGGTTTTTCTTTATGTAAAAACAAACAATAAAGGTAAAGGATATAGTTGCAATGAAGTTCAGTTTAGCCCTTCGTAGTGCCAACCACTTTGAAATAGACAAAATAGTATTACATAAAAACAATAATATAACGATTTTTATTTAAAATAATGTTTGTAATATAATACATAGTTTAAAAAATGTTTCAGGAAAATTAAAAAGGTGAATCTGGGACAACATAATTTAGTAAAATAATCTAATTTAATCATGTAACACTTAATCGATCAAGTTGAAATGTGGCACCGAAGTTAAGCTTGGTGGACTTCATGCTTTTAACTCTAACCATAAAAATATAAAAGTTTCAATACACTATCTATTTAATGTAAAATAAAATACTTCCTAAATAGATCCCAACTTTGTAGTGTATTCCCTATAGTTGGAATCCATCGTAGCCCCAACGGCTCGGGATGACGCTCTTGGCCTCGAACAACGCCAAGAGTTAGCATCAGCATCCGATCGACTGGTTAAATTAGGTTAGAGAAAATCACTTTGTATTGTATTTCTAAAGAACTAGACACGACAGCAAAGGCCGACAAATCAACCTTTGTTATAACTCATTTTTTTCCTCGGTATTTTCAGGCTTTCTAATGAAAAGTCATTTTAGAAGCAAAAAATAAAGGCAATTAATATTTACTGATTATTTAAATCCATATAAAATCGCAACTTAACACCGAAAAGTTAATTTTTGTAAAGAAAAATTTTAAATAACATTATCCAAATGTTATCAGTTTACTTTAAGGCCCTTACGTACATCCTACACTATTGTATTGCAAAGTTGCAAAATCAGAAAAAAACGAAACAGTTATTTATACTATAAGGGATGTAAGTAACATTTACCAGTCAAGGACGAGTTTGCGCCCGAGCGAAGCGAGGGCTGGCATAAAAGTTCGAGACTAGTTAATGTACTTACATCCCATATAGTATATAACATTTTTCTCCCTCCCTGTATTCAATGTTTACAAGAAAATGCTAGATATATTTTTGGATTTTCATTATCATTACATTCGATGATATCCTCATTAAATTATGAAGGCAGCCGAAGTCCCCATCAAGCTTATGGTGTGAGTATTCGATGTTGAAGTTCACCCTTGTTATAGAGGAAAATATAGATATTTCTAAGTATCCAAAACTTCGAGCATTTTTGAAAAGAAAAAATGATGGTTATAAACCCAAAAACGAATGTGTTTAAAAGTGAAGATGTGAATAAGTTCATGCTTGAAGCCCCCGATGATATATACTTATTGATGAAGGTCGTAATGGTAGTGAGAGTTGTTGGAGCGTGCCGTTCTAATGAACTCTGTGAAATGAAAATGGACCATGTTAAAATAAGTCAAGAAGTCATAATTGTGACTCTTCCTGACTCCAACAATGAAATGTCACGTATATTTACAGTTACAAAAAGTGAGGACACAGGTTTGTCATTTCAAAATAATTCAAAAGTACGTTGATGTAAGATCCTACAAGACGACTATTAATCCGCTTCTTTATGCGATATCAAAATGGAAAGTGCCTAAACCAGCCTGTCGGGAAAAATACGTTTTCGTCAATTCCAAGTAAAATTACAAAATTTCTAAAGTTTGAAATGTATACTGGACACTCTTAGAAGAACGTCGGCAACTTTATTAGCAAATACTGGACTTAATGTATTAGCTATCAAGCGACATGGTGGATGGAAATCCGCTACTACTGCGGAAAGTTACGTAGCTAAGAGCCTCAATAATAAAAAGGAAGTAGCGAATAAAATTTTATACAGTACGACCCAGTCTCTTGCAATGCTTCAAAAGTGACAGAAACATTGGTTAGAAATGAAGGATCTGTGGAGTCAGAAAATGTAATACACATCGAGAATAAACGAGAAAACGTGTTTCCAAATTTTGTTAATAATATGAATAATTGTACCATTAATATTCATTTCAATTAATATCACCGGATTTTTGTAATATGTTGATGAAATCAAAAATGAAAGCTGCTTATAATAATTATAGATTATTATTTCCCTAGGGATGTAATTTGACTTACATTCTGTCGTTAAGGGCAACCAATACCTTGTTGAGTAACTTTCACTTACGTCTATCAAAGCAGTGTCAAAATGGGTTGCTTCCAATACAGAGAGGGGGAAAAATACATTTTGGAGGTTATTTTAGGTTGGGGTGAAATATTTGTTTTTGACTGCCTTTTACTTTGGGAGTTATTGAAATTTTTAATTTTTATTATCATAATTTGTTTAAAATGTTGTATTTTTTCCACAAAGAGTAACTTTAGATGTACAATTAAACAAAAAAACATTGATTAAAGTTCAATCTGTTATCTTAATGTTCATTTAAATGGTAGGTCCACTAGACCGCAAACCGGATAAAAACGGAAAAGCGTAACAAAAATAAGCACTCAGACTTGCGCTCTGCAGCACATTAGTAAACAGTTAAAATTAAATTCTCAAGATCAAGATTTTCATATTCCGACAAGTAGAAACCTGCACGAAAATGTTTAGGGGAGAACCAGTATAACTTTTTCCGAGGCAAATTCAAGTTCTTCTGTTCTAGATATACGACCCTTTGTACTCAAAAAACAACTCGTATGAAGCAGAAATGACGTTGGTTCACTTGGCAATTGACATTTCTATAGATGAATTATTTATTAACCGAGATAATTTATCTACAGTTACAAAGGCTACAAAACCTGTGTTTATGGGTCAGCAATCGGTACAGTTTAGGGGAGAACCAGTATAACTTTTTCCGAGGCAAATTCAAGTTCTTCTGTTCTAGATATACGACCCTTTGTACTCAAAAGACAACTCGTATGAAGCAGAAATGACGTTGGTTCACTTGGCAATTGACATTTCTATAGATGAATTATTTATTAACCGAGATAATTTATCTACGGTTACAAAGGCTACAAAACCTGTGTTTATGGGTCAGCAATCGGTACAGCCGACTACTTGAGAGCTTCAGGATTTGATCCTAGCAAAGCCTATTTTAGGACTTGAATTTAACAGAAATAGTTTAAATTTGAACATAAAGGAGATCATCTCTGTTATGTATATTTTATAGATTTTTGTTGTAAGTTGTACGTTTTTAATTAAAGTAACAAAAGGTATTGTGATATTGTAACTTTTTACTTCCCTCGGGGGGTAGTATTGTAATCGTGAAAAAATCACCCTCCGAGATTTTTTCAGATCTTTACGTTTCAGGGTCCCTAGATGACGAAAGACATGTGTTCTCCAATCCGATTAATGGTCATATGGAGATGACCTGGTAACATTTTGGTAATAATCCAATAGGATCACTCTCTCAGGTTTTACATATCTTCGAGTTTTATCGTCCCTAGATGACAAAAAATATGTTTTATGAATTCCCTCAGTCCGTCTGTCGGTTTGTCTGTCTGTCTCAGATTGACTTCAAATTTTAGCCAAAAATTAAGGATATAGGAATGACCTGGTAATATTTTGTTAAAAATCAAATAAGCCTGAACAAGATGGCGTCCTATAAAAAATATATTACTAAAGAACAAATTACGCAATTTACCTCAAATTTTGTACAAAAATCAAGGGTTATATAAGAATGAGCTGGTAATATTTTGGTATGAATATATGATAGCAAAACAAAATGGCGGCCTACTAAAATATTTAAAAAATCAGCCGGAAAAACTACATATCAGATTAATTTCAAATGTTTGCAAGCATTAAGTGTGATATACAGATAAACTGGTAAAGTTGTGTTACGAATTCAAGATAGCGGAACAAAACGGCAGTCAAATAAAATGTTTAACAAATCAGCGTAAAAAAATCTCCTTATTCAATTGATTTAAAATTTGGAAAAAAATTAAATATGATGTAAGGATGAACTGGTACGAATTCAACATGGCGTAAGAATATCGAGGTGTGTGTCAATGTAAAAACTACTTATTCAGTTTATATAGTTTATTTTAAATTATGCCCAAAAATCAAGTGTGGCGTAGGTAGAAACTGGTAAAATATTGGTAGGAATTCAACGTTGGAACAAAATGGCGTGCAATAAAAATGTTTGAAAAGACAGTATATACGTGTTCCTAAATAAACGTATACTAAATTAAATTAGATCACACTTCACTATTCCAAATAAAAGGAAATATTCATAACGAGGGAAGTTCTGGGTACAAGAAATTTGCCGATTTTTTATTTTATATGTGTTTATTATTGTATAGTACTGCAGATTTATATATAAAACAAAACATTAACGAACAAAAAACACTGTCTTGAAACAAAACTCTTTTGTAAACCGAAAGTTAAGTTGTCCGTAAAAACATGCGGGCTCTCGAACGCAATCACCATCCCAAAAAAAAAGGAGCCAGTCCGCCACTGCTCCTTCTCGACAATTGCCATCTTCTTGATAGGATTATCTAAGGATCCCTCTAGTAAATTTGCAGCTCTTAGTCTCATTTTACAAGTTTCTAATTAATTAATTTTTTTCTTTTACCCAATTTTTGGGTGGGTTTTTCCAAGCATTTTAATGATTTGTGATCAAGTTACGATTGGTTATGGTTGGTGGCTCTTACCGATACTTTCAGTTTGATAGAAACACGGCAAGGCGGCACTTTTCGAACTATATCAATAGTTAGATCTCCCTTGTTTATGTTTGAGGTATCATCTTCAATCATGGTCAGGATTTAAGTTACTGAAAAATGGTGTAATACCAAAATAGTAAAAACAATAATAATCATAATAATAACCATAAATTAACAGCTAAAGCGAAACGTCTGCAGAGATACAACAAATGCTCAAAGAGAAAACGACAGAACTGGCTTTTCAATGCCAATCAAAGACAGTTCTATCGGGTTATCAATAACACCAAAGTTCAAGCCAATACTGAGGAGATTCCGCCGAGCAAAGAGCATTTGACCGAGTATTGGTCGAACATCTAGGAAGAACCAAAAGAGCATGACCGAAATGCTATATAGATACAATCACGTGATCATTTTCAAACACCACAAACGGAGTTTGAGCCTGTCACCAAGGAGGAAGTTGGCAGCTTTATTAAGAGAGCGAGCAACTGGAAGTCGCCAGGGAATTTGAGACTATCACCAAGGAGGAAGTTAGCAGCTTTATTAAGAGAACGAGCAACTGGAAGTCGCCAGAAGTTGACCATATTCACAATTTCTGGTATAAGAAATTTGAGGTCCTCCATAAAGCTATGGCTCGTCATTTTACTAAAATAATGCATCATCCGGAGACAACCCCTGTATTTCTAACGCTAGGCACTACAACAGAAGGGATGCACTCGAGATCATCAAGGATGCAAAGAACAACTTATCATCGACTCTATAGTACTTAAGCACACCACATTCCTGGCTCATATACGTACTAGCAATATACAAAATTCACCCTAGGATCATCAATTTCCTGGCAACTATCAAGCACCAGTGGAGAACGAACCTGAGGATCCATAATGGCGATCAAACTATTACCACCGATCAGATACACATCAATAATTTAAAATTTTACCAAGGAGACTCGTTAAGTCTACTTTGGTTCTGGTTAGCGATGAACCCCCTCTCCACGTTGCTCAACAATACAGGACATGGCTTCAACATCAAAGCCAATAGTGACGATTCCCGAACCATACCCACGATCTATATATGGATGATATTTAGCTCTATGGTGGAAAACATAACCAGCTAAAAAGCTTATTAACGAGACATACACCTTCTCGAAAGACATCCATATGGAATTTGGAATGAAAAAATGTAAAGCATTAAACATCGAAAAAGGCGAAGTCATTAATGGTGTTGTAGCCCTACCCAATGGAGAAATAGTTCAAGCGATGAACCAACGAGAGACCTACAAATACCTACGATCCCAACAAGCTAGACTGCTCCAGGACCAGCAAAAAAAGACCAAGTTGACCGAATGCGAGCTCTTCTAAAGACAGAACTGAACTCCGAGAATCTCATTACAGCAATTAACATCTATGCTGTACCCATGCTGACCTACAGTTTCGGAATCTTGAAATGGACTAACACGGAACTAGAGGGATTACAACGAACTACTCGCTTAATGATGTCATCAACTCTCCGAATGACCTTATCACGAAGAGAAATTGAAAGATTCCTTGTTTCGCACTCCCGACAGCTGCAAAAATTGAAAAATTTCTTCACCAATAAGGCAAAAACATCAAGCCTCCACCGCATAGTGACCTTAGGTGACAACTCGTACTCTCCACTCAATCTGGCAAGTAACAACATTATCCTAAAGTCACTTTCAGACCCCGACAAACAAGAACAGTGGGCTCAATCAGCCACACATAGATAAGGAGGCATCCACCGGGTGGCTAAAGGATGGACAACTATTCCCAAAGACAGAAGGATTTGTGATGGCAATACAGGACCAAGTTGTTAGCACATGAAATTCATCATCAGAGACCAGTCCGTTGAATCCGATAAGTGTCGAAAATGTAGCGAGAGATCAGAGACTATACAGCATATAACATCTGGCTGCACTTACCTAGCAAACACGGACTTCCAATAGCAACCTAAAATGGTCTAATCATATTGACACCTTAACTAAAAAACTTTCTACCGCCTGCTTCGCCATTCGATCAGTTTCAAAAGAACTAGACGTTCCTTCTGCCAGACTTACTTATTTCTCTTTATTTGAATCCCACCTCCGCTATGGCCTTCCCTTTTGGGGCTGCTGTACCACCGAGCAATTTCGTAGTATTTTTATGCTTCAAAAGAGAGCCATTCGTTATTTGTTTGGTCTAAATAATAGAGCTCACTGCCAATAATATTTCAAAAAACATGAAATATTAACACTTCCTGCATTATTTATTTTGGAAACGGTATGTTTGCTGAGAAAACATATAAACACCCTCCCAGAAAGGCCACAACATGTATACCCTACCAGAAACTCTAGGCATGATATTTATCTTCCCATTCCTTCCACAGAATTAATAAAAAAATCAATTATTTACAACGCCATAAAACTTTACAACAATCTGCCAGTACATTTAAAATCTATCCCTATGCTTGCACAATTTCGAAAAAACACCAAAGCATACCTCATTGAGAGACCATTTTACAGTGTTAATGATTTTTTTTTCAGTGAGTAAGTCTCTTTAAATTGTCACTAAACTCGCTTGTTTACTTAAATCTTTTGTGAGTCATGTCCTAACTCGTAGCATAGAATTTTGTAAATCATTATATAGGGAAAAGAACTGTCGAAAATTCACTTAAAACTTAATTATTTTTGTTAGGTATTGGATTAAAAACAATTTAATTCTTTTTGTATACTACATTCTACACTAGTTCAATATACCTTCTGTTTAACATCACAATTATTTGTATAACTATAATAACATAGAGTTTAAGGTCGCATAGTTGCAATTTTGATTTCAATGTCATCGAAATTATTCACCTCGTACATGTGTGTTTGTTTACTTTTATAAGGTTATCATGATTCATTTACTGTTTGCAATGTTATGTTATATTCTAACGTGTGTTTTACGATTTGGTAAATTGATAATTTACATTTTTAAAAAAAAGCACTGTCGAAATTATTTTCGATTAATGTTTTGATATGTCTTATTTTTAGGTATATTTTGCTTTGTCCATAAAATTGTAAAATTTTTCTGCGGCAATAAAGCATACTTTTGTTTGTTTTGTTTGTTTGTTCCTCCAACGACATAACCAGGTGTGTATCATCATTCACCAGAAGCTTGCCAATCAATAAGGGCTCCTCAACACCTTTGTGCCCTATTATAAATACCAACCAAGTCCAGTGCTTTAAAATAATGCCTTCAAACTGTACTACGACCGACAGACGGGTGACGAATAATCGGCCTGATGTGGTACTATTAAACAAGGAAACAAAGTAAGCTTATTTGGTAGATGTCGCTGTACCCAACAAAAGGCCAAATATGCGGAGCTGGCCATCCAGATTCAGCAGATGTGGCGACTGAATAAGGTTCATACCGATACCGATCATCGTATCATCAACGGAACTAGTTCCAAAAACATTAGAACAGAACCTGAAAATCATAGGACTGCATGCTAACACCTTCATCGACAGAAGGCAGTCTTGCTCAGTACTTGCCACATAGTGAGAAAATTCTTACAGGGCAACACATAGAACTAATAGAAACCAGCCCACTCCTTTTGATGCATGCATCCGGGATGGGCTTAAAACCATTGGTTTAGTGCAAATATTTTACCAGTTCCTATGCCATACTTACTTGAATTTTGAACATAATTTAAAATAAATTGAATAAACAGTTTTTACACTGATTTTGCATCAAAATTCATTAGATCGCCAATTTGTTTCGTCATGTTAAATTCAAGTCAAAATTTTACCAGTGTATCATATGTAATTTCTCAGTCTTTTAGCAATCAGCAAAACTAAGTGTTTACGTAACAGGAGTATATTACATATATATATATATATATATATATATATATATATATATGAACTTTAAGTAAATAACAATCCTTTACACAACAAATAAAATGATTTAAGAACTTTAATTTTGTTGGAAGCATAAAAATGCTAATATTTTCTTAAATTCAGGCAGGAGGAGGGTCAACCCTTTAAGAAAGTGGGAAATTCACACAAAGGATAGTTTAACATATTTTTTTTGCCAGTTGGTTTTGTGTATCTGACCGACCCCCAAACACCAAGCCTTCCATACGCCCCTGCATTCAACGTTATGAATGTATAAATAAATTTTGGAAATATGTGCTATAGAAAATTGAGGACAATCAAGCAAACAAGAAACTAGCATAGTTTTTATTTGAACGGCCAATGTTTTTGCAGAAATTCTATCTGCAGAAATCTATGACTCCATTTTTTCTAAATGTGCATTTTGCAATGCAATTCAGACGATTTCAGAATAAAATTTAAGATTAAAAAGTCTAATAAATAATAATTTTTGTGAGAACAATTTTCTTTACTATTCAGGTTTTCTAAAGAATATGGAATTAACAAAAGCCGCTAATTGACTTTGCCAAATCATCCCAATGTGCGAAAAATAAACCATTATATTTCAAAAATAACTCATGACAATTAATTCAAAAGTGTCTACAGGATAAAACGTTAAAACATTGCTTCCGCTATTTTCAAAAATGTCTTTTAAAGTATCCGAAATATTTCAGATTTCAAAACATCAAATTGCTAGCCATTAAAATTCGAAACACTTAGCGTTTGCTGAATCTTTTACCATATGAGGAGAAATTGGTTTTGCCCTTTATTTTCTGACTTTGATTTTATTTGTTAGTACCTATTACGTGTTCCTTATTTCGTATTAGTTTTTTTATTACCAATGAGATAGTAACTTATTTCCAGTTGAATCGTGTAATAACTTAAATATTATTTTACTCAAGTCTAATCTGTTTTTAACTACCCTTACCAAAACCCAAATACATGAATTAGTTAGAGATTTTTAAATTTGCTCTGTCCCCAAAAACTATGCTCCTTTCGGCATCCGCCTTTTAAAGGGTTCGGTGTAGATATTGATTATATTTCTTTACCTGATATTTCATAAGATTTAGAAAAATGCGTTATTCGAAACCACAATGCTATTGTTTAAATTAATCTTACTAGATTTTTGAAATTTTTGAACTGCCCTTCTCTCTTTTAACAGAAAAAATAACTTTCTTTGTAGTGTTTTTCAATAACTTTATGGCGATAGGTAACTTCATGCTATTTTAATATAGATATTAACTTTAATTAATTGTGGTCACTATGAAGCCATAGTATTTAATTTATGATGCATTAAAATTAAATTTCTTATTTTACGAACTTATTATGACCAATTACTATTCATCAATTAAATACAACCAAAACCGTTAATTACATTCCTATAAAATTGCATATTAAAACCTATAATCAGCTCTGTTTGATTAATGTTAGTCAATGGCATGGCTTCAACCGGTAAGTAATTACTTGAAACAGATAACCTGTATTTTATACATTTTTTTTAACCTAGCCTACAAGACCACTTCTATGCTCCTCCCGGCCTCCGGTTGTTAAATGGGTCCGTGTATATATTTGATTATTTTTCTTTCCCTGATATTTCATAAGATATAGAAAATTGTGTTATTCGAAACTACAATGGTATTTTTTAAATTAATTTTACTAGATTTTTGAAATTTTTAAAACGTCTTTTTCTCTTCTTACAAAAAAAAAATTAAACGGCAATAGGTAACTTCATGCTATTTTAATATAAGTATTAAACACGAATTGTGTTCATTGTGAAGCCACAGTATTTAACTTATGGTGCACTAAAATTAAATTTCTTATTTTACGAACGTATTATGACCAATTACTATTCATCAACAATTATATACAACCAAAACTGTTAATGACACTCTATAAAATTGCATATTAAAACCTATAAGCCGCACTGTTTGATTAATGTTAGTCACTGGCATGGCTTGAATGGGAAGGTAATTACCTGAAACAAATAACCTGTATTTTATAAATTTTTTTACACCTAGCCTACAAAACAGCTTACTTCAATGTGAGCTTCCTGACTCAGTGGTAGGATTATCAGCTTTGTATTTAACGCATGTGTGTTCGAATCCCCGTTCGCGGATTACTTTTTTAGTTTTTTTTTAATTAATTATTAATTAATATATATACAGATTGGGGTAGGTTAGGATTGGTTGTGTGTGTAGCAAAGAAATCGCGCGGTATCGCGCTAACAAAATTTGAGGTATATATTAAAACAAGGATTCTTTAACAAAGCCTATATATAGTGTTAGGTAGATTTGTCCCGTTAGCGTTAGGTAAGGAAAGGTGGTCGATAAATCCATCATTAAAGCTATAAACCATCATTAAAGCCATAAAATCATACGTCAACTAAACAAAACAAAAACAAAAGAATATCGTAATCTGTATCCAGTAGCCCATTAATCATTTTTCAGACCCTAGGCCCGAACATATTTACGGACCTTAAGCTTGAGGGCAAGTGACAACCAAAAAAAAAGTCGTCACATTTATATAGCAGAAGCTTATGTCCTTCTTCAATATAATAAGACATAAAAATTACCTACTTTACTGACAATAGGACACACAAAAAAATTATATTAACGATTTTTGATGCAGCAGATAGTCAAGGTAGAATTTTTCCTGGGATTTTGCGGGTCCATTGACAATTTTCACATGAGGAACACTTCTTAAATTGTTAAAGCAATTTAGGGATCATAATCATTTTGCTTTAAGATTTAAATGATGTATTAAATTTAAAAATAAAAATAAGGAAAGTGGTTTGGTGTGCTCGTGCAGGATAAACAGTTCAACTTTCATAGTTTTCAAAGAGAAAAATATAATAAATATTCATAATATTTGTTACTTTTTGAAAAGAAAGCTGGCTATGTTCAATCAAAAGTACTTTAAATAGTACAATTGTTAAATATTTCCGAAAAAATAAACCGAATGAATGAAGGTGTCACACATTTAATGGAAGTCAGGGATCTATAGATTTTTTTAAAAATTTTAATGTTGTAGGGCGTTGAAAAATAAGCATGTTTGAATATTGCGTTACACCCGAGTTAGTGTCAGTAAAATTGCTATAATTATATTGCTAATAATGCCCGTAATGCCACTGATTTGTACACTTAATGGCAGTGTTGGTTTCTTGTCCAGCCACACCTTTATACAGCGTGTGCCTTTGGGTAGCATACGGACAACTTTTTTATTTGTAATTTTAGCCGAAAAGGTTATTCTTCATAAAAAGTTTGACTTATTAAAAAAAATAATTTGGCCGCAAAAAACTGGCCAAATAATATACAAGTTTTACAAAAAACATGCAGAAGCAAGAAGGTAGAACAAAAAAATTAGATAGCCCAATTGGAGAGCATACAAATATGATATAAAAAGTAAATTAAAGTTTTTTGTACAAAATCTATTTTTTGGGTAATTCTATAACCAATCGAAATCAAATCGAAAATAGGTATCATATAGACAAATTTTTTATTTGTGATTTTAGGTAAAAAAGTTATTCTTCGTAAAAAGTTTTGATTATATAAAAAAAAAAGAATGTCATTTTATACACAGGGTACAAAATATATTTAAAAATAGAAGTTTGCAAAACAAAAAAACTGAAATTCCAACTTTTTAGACAACTCTACAAAGACCTTGCAAATACAAGTCAAAAAGCTTTTTTCACAATAGTTCTAATTTTTGAGAAAATTATTAGTGAATATGTAAAAAAAATGCTTCATGTCAATCAATGTCTCAAATTAAATGACTCACTCCGTATATATATATATATATATATATATATATATATATATATATATATATATATATATATATATATATATATATATATATATATATATATATATATATATATATATATATATATATATATATATATATATATATATATATATATATATATATATATATATATATATATATATATATATATATATATATATATATATATATATATATATATATAGAAGAAGGTAAAAGAAAATTCTCCAACAAAACTATGTTCCATAAAAGTTAGCCTTGTGTAGAAAATGCCTCTCTAACACACTCGACTGCAAATTAATTAAGCGAAGGGTAATAACGGACTTTGGTCAGCAGTTGATTGCCCAAAAGTTACTTTCCGCACGTGTTAGGTGCAATTTTTGTGAGGTAGCCTCGTACTGTTCCCAAAATTAAGAAAATTAATGTAAGACGATTTTTTACACACTTTTCTTACTAGTTCGAAAAAATAGTCATTCTCCGCAACAAAATACAGGCGGGAAATAGCTTACTTTCCGCATGATTTTAGAAGAACCGAATTTTGCCAACTATTTTTTTCTTTTCCCAGACTTTATTTGAACAAATAAAGTGGAACTAAATGTTACATTTCTCGAAAATTTATCTAATCATGTAGGTATATTAGAATATTTATTAGGATTAGGTTTTAAAATACCATTTTGAAACGACAATTTCGTTATATATACGTGATAAAACTGAATTTTATACAATATTTTATACAAGAAATTTAAATAATAATAAGTGTCAATAAAAATAAAGTAAGAAGAAGAAATCAATCAATGTAAACATTGTGTTTTTTTAATATAATCTTAAAATAAATATAGTGTCCCCATATTTTTAATTTCTAGCACTCTATAATCTTCCAAACTAACAGGAAGTCGCCAGTCGGTCTTATAAAGCAAACCTTGATATATGAAGGTATCGATTTTGTTGAAAGTATAACACTTAATATAACATATTTATCTCTTGGTGCTCGAACTTCAACTAACCCTGATATATTTTGCAATTATACGTTATATGTTGGATTCACCACTTTTGAAAACATGCGAACTTATAGCGTTAAAATGTAAAACCGATGGCGTCGATTTTTTTTTTAAGTTATTTGTAAAAAAAGTTTACTACTAAAGAGGATAACATTTTCCCCACGTAAGAGAATTCCACAAAATAATTTAAGCAGTCTGGCCTAAAGTAAGTCCACAACATGAATTTTGCAATTCTAAACTGCATTTTAATTAAAACATTTTAATGCAATGTATAATTAGGTATTTTTGTTGCCAAAAGTTATTTTTAACTCTCAACTTTGAAGCTACCATTTTCAGTTTTAAATAATAAAAACCTAAAATATATCTTAACAGTATTTTCAATGAGAAGCTCTTAATAAAATGCACTAAATTGAAAATAAAAAGCTAAAATTACTAACAAACGTACAAACATGAACCTATCAATCAAACTGGTCGGCATCTAAAACCTAAAACGAGATCCAAGACCAAATCACTAACTTAACTACACCAGCGACTGACATACTAGCTGTTAAAATTCACCATGTTAGGGGGAACATAAAAATCGCTTACGTAATAATTTGAACTCAGTTTCATTTAAACTCGCTTGTATTACGATTTTAACTTAAAAATACTAAATATATATATTACAAAAATATTCGTTTTTAAAGTTTCTTTGCGTGGGCTAACTACATAGACCAAGGGTCTTCAACCTTTTTTAGTGCAAGGACTAAAAATCAATTTCACATCGTCCGAAGGGCCACAATGGTCCACGTGACGTTACCACGATATCAATAAAATAAAAAACATATAATTTCAATGTGTAATAATCCTTTTTCTTATAAGTTCAATCAAACAATGCGATTTTTGACATTGTTTATTTTTGACAAGTGTGTCGATATTTGGTTATATTTTTGTAGTTGCAACCCGCAAACTTCAAACTCCCTTCCAAACATGCGTCTGTAACTCTCGACCTTGTTTTAGACTTCACATTCTTCATACGAGAAAACAGCTGCTCGCAAACATATGTGCTTCCAAACAGAGACATCATTCTCTGGGCATGTTTTCCGATTTCAGGAAACGAGTTTTGATCGACATATTTTGAATAAAAATCAAGAAGACCCATGTCGAACTTGTCTTTCAGTTCCGAATTACACTGCAAATCGATAAACCTATCTGACAATTTTCTGGCATGTCTTCAACGGATACACTGAATGGTCGGGCAAAGAGATTGATGTAATTTTCATTACATCTGAAGTCAGAAAACCTTGACTGGAACTCTTTTTTTGAGTAAATCCAGTGCTACGACATTCGCAACTCTTCAGTTTAGGAAAGTGCGTAAACTTTTTTTTCAACAACTGATTTTTCCATAAAACCAGTTTAAGCTCAAATGCCTTCACAGTGTCAAGTACGTTGTTGATGAGATTTTCTTTTCCTTGTAGTTTAGTGTTCAAGTCAAGTCGAGTTCACTAAATTTAGGAACTGGTTTCGCTTTGGTTTCCATGAAGTGGACGATTTCCTTTTTGAGTTCAAATACGCGTTTTAGCATTTTTCCTCTGCTCGGCCAACGAACATCAGACAAATATGTCACATCACCATACTAGGCATTCATTTCGTGTAAAAAATTTTGGAATTCTCTGTAGTTTAGGCCGGGTGATTTAATGAAGTTCACAGTTTTTACGACCACTTTCATCATCTCATCAATATTTGTGGATTTAGCACAAAGATTTTATTGAAGAACTATATTAGTAATGTATCAAAGGAAGAACTTTCTGCTGTTTTTTCGTCAAACCCATAAGCCCTTCGTTTTTTCCTACCATGGATGGTGCACCGTCTGTTACAACTGCAGAAAGGTTTGTCAATTCTAAATTATATCGTCTGAGTATTATCATCAAACACTTATAAATATCACATCCTTTTGTAGTTCCTTTAATTGGAAAAAGGGCAGCCATCTCTTTAGTGATTTCAAAATTATTATCAATGCCCCGAATAAATATATCTAATTGAGCGGTATAGGTTAAATCTGTGCGTTCGTCGAGCGCAAAAGAATAGTATACGAACTTCGATGCACGTTCTTTTAGTGAATTCTCAATGTCTGCCGCTAACTCTTCGATTCTTTTGACGGCAATAACACCAGACGAACTAACTTTAGGAAAAAGTTGTTTTTGAGACGGGCACAATACTTCAGCGGCAGCCTCCATACATTCCTTGATAAATTCACCATCAGTAAAAGGTGTTGATTTCAGAGCTATTTTTTCGGATATAATGTAGCTAACCTTCACGCTTGCTTCATTTTCAATGTTCTGCTAAAAACTATCTAGCTGTCCGTGAAGCTGACTTTTTAGAGCTCTTACTTTATCTTACCGTAATTGTCCTTTGAATGTCTCGAACTTTGTGGCATGCTTTGTATCATAATGTCTTTTTAAGTTGTATTCTTTCAAGGCTGAAAGGGATTTTTGACACACCAAACAGACGGGTTTTTGATTAACACTAACGAAGAAGTACAACTCAGTCCACTTTTCTTGAAATATACGCTTTTCCCCACTAATTTTTCGTTTTTTACCCGATAGTAGAAGCCATTTTTAATGTTAAGGTAGAAGAAACGATTTTAATTCTCCGATAAAAATGTCCACGACAAAACTAAATTTGAGCGACTGCACGCCACCATACAGTATCCGTCAACTTACAGCGTCAAAACACACTATACTCAACTCACTATAATCACTTATCGCACAGGTAGCAACTTCACTGCTAGTTGGCACTCTTTCGCTTGTATCGCTTCGTTCGCTCTTGGAATTAGAACTGGCCGCTGCCGTGTGATACCGGCTTTATATGGGTCGAGCGAAAAATTACGACTAAGACCCGCTAGCAGTGATAATTTCTAGAATCATTAGAAAGATTCAATGGACATGCAACGCAATCTAGTGGCCTTGTAGGTCGTGATCGCGAGTTCACAGAGTGGATCTCTTTTCTAACTAGGTGGCGCTAGTGTCCTCCGAGTGTCATTCGCGGGCGCAGCGCGATACAATATTTTCTTTAGCCTCTGAGAGCCGCAAAAAAATTGGAAGGCCGGCTGCGGGTTAAAGAACCTTGACCTAGACCTTTGTACCATTACAGCCAAAAAATACTGAGAGAAAGAAATTTACTGTACTACCTATGTTTAAGTTGCAGCAGGAGCGTATACAAGGGGAGGCAAGGGGGTCATTACCTCCCCCCACCATATGAATCGATGATCAACAATTTATTAAATTACCCCTCATATAACTATAAGCTGTATACGTGCCTGATTTGCAGGGATTTGAACAGTAGAGAGCGGCAAAAACTTTGCAGACAAAAAAATCAAAGAGTTCACCGCCAAAGGAGATTTCGTGTTGACAAAAATGAAATAGTTCAAACATTTAAAGCATTAAAATAGTAAGATAAATAATATTTTATCTATACATTATTATTATTTAATAATTTCACTATTTAAAATAAAATATGTCAACTCATAAACAGAAGATCCTTTCTAGAAAGTTAAGTTGCATTTTTTCTTTTAAGGCAAATATTTGATACTTAAACTGACAACAAAACTCTTTTCGCCATTCAGAATATTTATTTTGTTGTTATTGAAAATATTTATGTGTTCCAAATTTTAAATCGATTGACTAAGTATAAAAGTAAGGAAGACAGATACACAGGTAACTTAATAGACAGATTTAGCAAATAACGGAACCTTGAAGTAAGTTTGTGAATAATAGGTTCCATCATATTAAAAAAAAATGCATTGGTTAGAATCTTCATCTTTTTAAAGATGGTTTTAGCTACTTCTAACACTATAATGTTTTCCAGCACATACTCCTCAAGCGCTTATTTTGCGGATTAAAAATGATTATGATAAGGGGGAGGAATGGGACTCCATCGGCTGGAATATAACCTGTGAATTGGTTGCAATGCAAGAACAGGTCAACTCAAAATCAGAGACCTAATTAAGTTGTTGAAAATGAGACCAGATTACATGCCCCTCAGATACCCTTATGATCCTCCCTTTGAGGTGGTTATCCACGATCGAAGAGTGTAGTCGGATGGCAGGGTATCTTTCCTTCGTAATGGGTGGTTCTGGTTTACACACGGATCAAAGACCAACCAAGGAACTGGGGCAGGGTGTTTATGGACAGCGACCGAAGAGAAGTTTGAATTTCTTACTTGGCTCTTTCCCTACTGTCTTTTAAGCAAAAATCTTCGCCAAACTGCAAGGTGTGCGAAAAAATAGAAGAAAGGTTTATGTAGATTAGCGCATCTACATCCGCCAGACAGCCAGGCACTCCTAAAGGCACTTCAGCGTCCAGAGGAAACATCGAGACTGATGTTGGAATGCCTAGACGAACCATGGGCGCTGGCTGAACGGAACACTGTCAAGTTGTTCTGGGTTCTATGCCATAATGGCGTCGAAAGTAATTGCTGATAAGCTCGCAAGAATACGCTCATCAGAAGCCTTGTTCGGACCAAAGGCCGTCTTAGGAGCATCCAAGTATCCACTGGCAAAGTATACGGGGACATACCCACAGCAAAACCTTTATTAAGGAAACTGATGCTGTAGTTGCTGGAAATCTGTACCTTCTGAACAGAAATCAGTTAAGAGCAATTACAGGTATCTCTATAGCACACATGGCTGTCAAGGATCGCTTGAGTAAGGGTACACGCTGATGACCTAACATGCAGATTCTACGGTAGGAAAAATTAGACGGCTGTACATATTGTGGGCTACTGTGATGCACTGGATCGCAAAAGGCATTTGTTCCTTGGGCAACCAAAGGTCAACCCCAACTTTCCTGTTCTAGATCTGAGCAAATTTGCCCAGAGCTTTAAGCTGAAAAGGCTAACTTAAGTGTGGAGTGGTTGGAGATGAGCGCGTCAACGTCATCGCAGAGCTTTCCACACTGCTACAATAAGCTGTAAACGTTCAGTGCCAGAGAATGGGTTTTGGTTGGTATTCCACGTGAGTCCGACACTACCAACTGGCGTCGGGCCATTGGTGTCCGTAAAAGAATTTCCCACCTCCAGCAAGAAAAAAAAGTTAAGATACCCATGGTTAACTAGCCAAATTCATGGTTAAGTGCTGCACTAAACAAATTCGGACTTTATTTCGAAAAGTATTTTTAACTGGACCCAATCAAAACTGGACCGGAGTGGTAGCATATTGCAAAACATTTTGAGTTTTTTTTCTGCGAAAAAGTTTCCGTAGTAACTTTGAAGTGATGCAACATATTGTCTTAAAATTTGGTTTGTAAAGTGCAAAGAACCAAAAAAGTACGTTGGGTAGACCTTGTAGTAAATTTCCTTTGTCCGGGTATTTAGGTTATTGCAATGGTTTTCAGAATTTCTAGACGCACGAAGCTTAATTTAACCATAATTTTAATTACATTGTATTCCTGATTTTCGATACATACAGATGGCGGTTATATAATATTGGTTACCGTGATTCTACCTACACCGACTATTCCGGAGAGATTTGCTCAATTTGATTGAACTTCTCAAAGAATAATTGAAGTAGTGCCGGGATAGTCCCTTGGATACATATTGAAAAAAATGAAAAATGGCGGAGTGAAAGTGGTCGCCCAAATTATCAAACATCATATAGTTTTAGGGTTTTAACGGACACAAAATTTAAATGTCCAAATCGTGTTAATTCTTGATATTTTATATTGCTAGTTATCTATAATTGATGGCGCTTCTTATAGAATATTACTTATCTGTAAAAAAAAATTATGCAATGGCCGACAGTACTTGTTTATTTTACTTGAGACGTCCAAAATTTTTACCTAGGTTTAGAACTCGAAAAGTGTGAAGCTGACCTTTACAATATATTTAGATGAAAGAAGGATGAAAAAAAACATTTTTATAAAAAAATAATTAAACTGATTTCAAAGAAGCACTAAAAAGTAAAGAATAATACTTCACTCTGTCTTAAAAATTTGTATTAGTAATTAGGTGTTAATTGGATGCCAGCTTCAACAAGCCAAATGTTCTTGAAATAAAATTTCAATTACTTTTTACTATTTTAGTTCTTTTTAAGTCAGTTTATTACTTTTTATATAAAAAATGTAATACAGAAATATCAATTTTGACGAAAATAATTTAAACAGTAGCTTCCACAATGGATTTTTACCAAAATATTACCAGGTTATCCCCATATGACACTTAATTTTTGACCAAAATTTGAAGTAGTATTTAAGCTATGCTGGGAACTGACAGACAGGCAGAATCAATAAAACATACTTTTTGGTATCTAGCGACGCTAAAATGTAAAGATGTGCAAAACCTGAGAGGGTGACTTTTTCACAATTACAAACATCTTGAATTAGTTCCACTATTTTACTAGTTGATCCCTATACCAGAAATAGTTATGGGAATGTAAACACTTTTGTATTTCGTGCAATTTTTTTATTTAATTAAAAACGTAGCAGAGCGCTTTCGGCTTTCGCCATCATGAGTACCACTTAGTCAGGTGAGCACAGGAAATCCAAAGAAGGAACATGATGAGACAAAACAGTGAAGATTTAAAATTTGTTAACGTCACATCTATAAAAACACATTAAAATATCAAAAAGGGTGTGTTATTTCACCCCCTTTAGCGATTGAAACCATGAGATCTTGAAATTTTAACACGTGGTCGCTTCAAATGACAAAAATAATATAGGCTTTAAAATTCAGGCCTATAGATTCATAGTGTGCCCCTGTCTGTATGCTATTATTTGTCTATCTACCACAATTCATTCATTCATCTTAGGTCCTTAGTTGTCAATATACTTTTTATCCCCTCTTGCATTTTCTTTCGCATAACTGCTTAAGGAAAATGAAAAAAATCGTCTATAAATATTTCTACTAGAGACATAAAAGAAAGATATGTCTAAAGCAAGGCTTTTTTGTTGTTAAAGCAATAAACAAATGAATATTTTTATAACGGTAGCTTGCATTACTTGCAGAAAATTTTATTATATCTTTAATAGAAATAATGAGGCTGTTAATAAACACTAATCTAGGTGACTGATTAATTGACAACTACCATAAGTTGGTACTCTTTACAAAATTGAATCCAATAATAGAATTGTAACCGTGGGCATCTAAGACATGCACGGTTCAAAATTAATAAAAATCATTAAATATGCTAGTTCAAAAGATTGTTACAAAACACTATACAATCGTGAAAATATACGGATTTGTTATGAACGATAATAAAGAATATCTAAACATTATATTACGAACAAAACAACGATCAACTATGTAGCGCAATATTACTAATGTGTTTTTAAGTTTTTGTTGAAATGAAGCAAGTAGGTATGAAAATTGTTAGTTTTGAGCTACATGTTTATAGTTTATTGTATAAGAAATTATCTGTCTATACAACGCTCTTTTAGAAGTATTTTGGAGTACTGTTCTGTTGTTTGGTGTCCTTCTTATCGTTTCTACATCAACCTGATAGAAAGAGCGCAGAAACAAGTTTTTTGTTATACAAACATCATTTCCCATTTCATGAACTCCCATATGACATCAAACTTCTGCTTTGTGGCATGAGGAGATTGGAGTATCGTAGGAGAGTTGCCATGGTGGTGTTCCTTTACAAGGTTGTGAATGGATATGAGGACTGTGAAGTACTTACTGAGTCTGTCCTCTTTCACGCACCGAGCAGATGTACGAAACAGTTCCGGCTTTTCTTTGAGAATCTACACAGGACTAATAAAATTACGGTTTCATTGCATTTACAGATCGACTTCTCAGAAATTACAACAGACATTTTTCGGATGTTCACCTTTTTCGAATGAGTTTCGGCGCTTTTAGGAGAAGTTTACTGTAATGATTAATATTCTTATATTGTTTAACAATATAAGAATATTAATTAAATGCTTTGTTTGTTTTTTTTATTTCTTTTTTTTTTCTATTTTTCTTGAAGACTTGTACATATATTTATACATGTTTATACTTTTTGTTTCGAGTTAGTGGATACGTTTCATAAGAAACTTGACTTTGTATTTTGTACTTTATATTTTGACATAATGTTTTTTTAAGCTTATTTTAATTTCGCCATACCATTTGGAGGTTGACTCTGTAGGGAAAGTTATTCGAAGTAAATAAGTAAATAAATAAGAATAACAAGGATTGAAAAAAGATTTTATTGTTACAAGAATTGGAGAAACGAGAGTGTGACAGTTTAGTAGAAGTCACACTATTATGAAAACTAATTTGCCCATTTCACAAAATCTTTATGATAGGAAAATGTAGTTATATTTATATCCAATGATAATACAGAAGGATTTGCGTGTGACCAGAAACTGAAATATTGTGATAGAAAAATTATATGCCACATTTTATTTTTTTTTATTGAAAAAGTATTATATTTCATTAGGAGTCCGGAAATAAGGATTTTTCTAACAAACAAATTTCTTTTTTGGCTCTTTTCTCAACTCAATAAAATATCTAATTTTAAATTGATTGAAACAAATATTTAAGTAAATTTCATAATTTACAGAATATTATAAAATTAGAAAATTGTGTCACTTACCTTAGGTTTTTATAGACAAAGGACGAAAGCGCTTATATAGGGTACCCATTTTCGGCACTTTTATCTCCCTTATTTTTGAAGATAGAAAGTTGCGGTTCGCAGCAGTACGATACTTCTTGCGAAATTACGCCTGCAGAATTTTCATAGCTTTTGGTTCCATGTAAGTAATTATTAAACTAAAGAAGTAATACTTTCAAACTTAATTCAAAAGATCTCTTTTAACTCTTAATTAGTTATTACAGCATTTTAATTTAAGTATGTTAAAATTATTGAATTTTATTTAAAACAAAACAATAATTACCTATCTGACTTAAAATTTAAGTTAGGAAAAACAAAAAAGATTTTGGAAAAGCAAAGAGTTTTCAAAGGTGGTTTTCAAAATGCAGCCATTTTCCCGAATGCAAATTGGTACTTTCGTTGGTCTTCTAATAGCGTTCAAAAGAATCATAGACCCTCTTTACAAATTTCGGAAAGTTAAATCGATTAGCGCACGAAGCTCCGCTATAGACTGATCGATACCAAACCATCTTTGAGGAAAGTTATAGTCTAAAAGCGCAAAGATTTGGCTTAGGGCACCGTCTTGATGAATATAAACGACAAGATAGAATGCCAATGGAACACTTTCCATCAATCGAGAAATAACTTTTTCAAGGATTTCTAGATACCTACGCTGTGTAAACCTCCTTCAAAAATTCTAGACTATGCATCTCCCAAAAATAAAACACAAGACCTCAATCCCAAAGCGGTGGTGATTTTCTGCGAACCAGTTTCTAATATTATGGCGATGAAAATCTCGCACTTGAAAAATAAAATTCATCGGAGCAGGTAACGAATCTGTCAAAAGATTCATCAGTATAGATTTATTGTAAATACCATTACAAAACAGCATTCGGCGTTCGGCATCCCCGGGGTTTAAATGTTGAACTATGTGGGCTTTATATAGATGATACTTAAATTTTGCAAAATTCTTTCACCGTCAGACTTGTATACACCAGTTGCTTCCTCTATTTGCTGGCACGAAGATGAAGGCGTCACTTCTACATAACCCAATATGTTTATTTCTTTTCTCTTTCTATTTTGTTTGGTGTAGCTTTAGGACTGGGCTAGATAAATGACACGCAATCTACTAAATTTGATTTAAAACGGGGAAATATGTCCCGGAAAGGTTGCCATCACTCTGGATATCTAATATGAACAAAAACGACCCCCAAGATATTATTCCAACCATAGTGCCCAAAATATGTAACCTTTGAAAATATAATCCCAAAGCTTCTTGGGGATTTTCATTAAAATATATGAAACAAACCAACATATATTTTTCACAATTTTTGTAGACCGCCCTTATTGTAAAAAAAGTAAATTAAATATTGTATATAATTAAATAGAAACACCAAAACAACAAAAATATTTTATTAATAATCAAAAACTGACAAAACGTTTTTGACAATTTACTTTTTGTTCCAAATAAATTAGCCATAGCCTACTACCAACTGATTGGACACAAAAGAAAATTTTAGAAAATTTCGAATTTTACGAGTTTTTTTTAAAAAGAACTGCATACGTGTACATTTTTGGAAAGCCCACATTATTCTTAATGAATATAAAGAATAGTGTCTCATTTAAAAGATATAATATAAGATCCGATAACTTTATGACCGGAAAATTATTTTTGAAAGCGGCACTGAATTCTACGGAAAAAGTCATATAAGGAACAGATTTCGCCTGTTTGATAAGCTAGCGGATAGCTAGGATACGAGGAGTGCCTGAAAATGCAACAATTTCAAAAACGCCCTGTATCCCAAAAACCAAAAGGGCTTCACAAAAAAGTAGCGCACTGTCGCGAAAACCACAACCCTCTATCTTTATAAATAAGGGAGATACCCGGCAAAAGTCATTTTTTGCTGAAATAATATTCTTTATAATAAATATTGTATTCTGTGGACAGACTAATTCAGATGTTGATATATGTAATTTACTTAAATATTTGTTTCAATTAATTTAAAATTAAGATATTTTATTAATTAGTTTTTTAGAGTTAGGAAAAAGTCAATATAATAAATTTACTTTTTTTCGTTTGAAAACTTTCAACACTTGTTATGTTGAACATGTAATGAACGATATTTTTTTTATTATACCCCCTGAAATTGACAACACAAAAATAAAATATATAAATATAAATTTGCAACATATTTATTTCAATAATCTTTAAAAATCAATCAATCATTTATTGGTAATTGAACAGGCATAGGTATTTTTACATATGAAAATATTAAAAACACAATACAAGATGGACAATTAAAGAAAATAAATAAATATTTATATATATTTATATATATATATATATATATATATATATATATATATATATAAATTGACAGTGTACCACATTACTGGCTCATAGACGTACTCGGAATATACAAAATTCAGCCTATGATCATCAATTTCCTGGCAACTAACAAACACCAGTGGAGAACGAACCTCAGGATCTATAATGGCGATCAATCTCTTACCACCGATGAGATACACATCAATAGGGGAATTTACCAAGGGGACTCGTTAAGTCCACTTTGGTTCTATTTAACGATGAATCCCCTCGCAACATTGCTCAACAATACAGAACACGGGACCACAAAGAGAAAATGTGTATGTGAGAGCATAAAGTACTAGTAAAACTAGATCGACATATGAATTTAGTTGAAGTTGAAACTGCCTTACACTGGCCTTTTTTCCTTAAATGTACAAGAGTAAGGGGCATGAAGTAATTCCTAAAACCAGTTTTTAATATAAATTATAAAAAAAATGCTGCAACTTGATTTGGCCACCCGTTTTTACCTTTACTAGATTAACAGGGAGGCCACATAGAGAACATGTGTATGTAATAGCACAAAATACCACTAAACGAGTTTTTTCCTTTAAGCATTTAAGAGGAAATGGCGTTCTGGAGACCTCACAGAGAAAATTTATTTATAAGAGCATAAAATAATTCTGGAACAGTTCCAATTATGTAATTTTATTAATTTTGCTAAAAAAATTAACGGTGGACGCATGTTTTCCCCTTTAAAGTACAAGGGTAAAAGGCATCCTCGGGGCCTCACAGCGGAAATTGAAACTTGATTGAAATATGAAGTTGAAATTGCTGCAAAGCTGGCTTTGGCAGCACGTTTTTCTCTTAAACATACGGCGATAAAAGCTCACAGAGTAAATTTCTTTATGACAGCGTATAGTAATCCTAAAACCAGTTCTGAATTTGAAGTTTTATTAATTTTAATAAAAAAAATAGTAATGGCAGCATGATGTATATTGTGACCATCAAATAATTTTCTCCCTCTTAGGGGTTTTAGAACATTAAAAATATAATATAGAGCCTGTTGTCATATAGGGCCTATTATTATGTTACATATGTATTTAACATAGTTACTTAGGAATTTAAACACTAATACGGTATTTACGGATTTATCCACCAAGGTTTTGTCGATGCTGGAGTATTTCATTTCATTTAGGACTAAGTGGATACAAATATTCCGTTTTTGCAAGTAGTCGGTATTATTAAACTTAACACATAATTAAATAGGTTAAAACAAAATAAATGAGTTTTCAAACCTTCAAAACGCGTACATTAAACATTTAATAAATTATGCATTATCACAATTATCAAATAACGATTTGCAGGAGTGATGTTGAACAGAACATCAAAACCCCAATCAATCTTAGGAGACAAAGCGCGCTAACAGTTTCAAGGGTGAGACCATAAAAAAATAAATTCTTCGCATCATATGGGCCTATGAAGTAGTAAAAAAGACAAACACAGTCATATTTTAGCAGTAATTGATGTTGATCCGTGAAGAAAATACAAAAAGTCTCTCTTAGAATGAATAAGGATAAACAATGGGTACGGAGCGTTATGTATATACATACCGTAATAGTTCTAAAAGTGAAGGTCGCAATCACAGTAAGTTTCATTTATTATTTTAGACCTGGAGGGCAGGGCTTTTAACATTCATCAATGAATTAATTGCCATCTTAGTACCTGCTACTCTTCTAGATTATCGTATTTCTATAGGTAGTAGTGATATTGTTTTTATTGTATTTCTATCTTTTCATGTTAAAATATTTAGTTAACTAATATCTCTACCAGTGTATCCCTGCGCTCAGATTGCCTAAACACAAACTTTTAAAAAATAATGAGGTAGCCAAAATCCGTTTTTATAAAAGATTAATTTCTAAATAACTAGGAAAGAAACGACCTACATTTTAGTTTTTTTGGTGAGTAGAATCTAATTATTTTATGAGCCAAAATAAAATCGACGCCATTATCTGTACAGGTGTTGCAACAACAAAAAAAAGAAAATAATTGCTTAAAAAACGTATATATATATATATATATATATATATATATATATATATATATATATATATATATATATATATATATATATATATATATATATATATATATATATATATATATATATATATATATATATATATATATATATATATATATATATATATATATATCATGGTTCTTGGGATTAGACCGTGTCAAATTGGAATTACTATCCGACGTTTCGCCTTCGATTGCACGAGGCAGCTTCAGGGATCTTTACTCCACGAGATCTGAACACTGAATGAGCTCGAAGAGATTCAGGCGGGCTTTTATACCCGACTTGTGCTCGCCGAACCGTGACCCTGTGTTAAGAGCGGTTTCCATGTGTGATGTAGACCGTAACCCGTATCTCTATTGAAATTTTTTGTATGTTTAAATATTTCAATAGATTCTCTAACTTTTCGTTTATAAAAACCCGGAACCGATGCTAGAACCTTGTTTCTTTTTAATACATGAACAATTTGTTCATCGTTCATGTTCCTTAACTCTAGTTGATATTGAGCGTCCTGTTTCTCCCACATACACTTCTCCACAAGAGCAAGGAATTTTATATACTCCTTCTGTTTGGAAAGGTACAAGATCTTTCGGGGATCGCAAGCATTCTCCAATCTTCTTATGTGTATTGAAGATTGTACGTATGTTGGACCGCCGAAGTAATCGTCCTATTTTGTCTGTAGTGCCACATATGTAGTGAAGAACAACACTACCTAATGGTGGCTTTTTATCATTTGATGATAAAGAACCACCATCTTCATCATCAGATCTTGTACCTTTCCAAACAGAAGGAGTATATAAAATTCCTTGCTGCTGTGGAGAAGTGTATGTGGGAGAAACAGGACGCTCAATATCAACTAGACTTAAGGAACATGAACGATGTATTAAAGAGAAACAAATTGTTCAATCTGCTGTAGCTGAATACCAGCATAACACTGGCCATTTTATAAATGTAAAGGAAACCAAGGTTCTAGCATCGGTTCCAGATTTTTTTATAAACGAAAAGTTAGAGAATCTATTGAAATATTTAAACATACAAAAAATTTCAACAGAGATACGGGTTATGGTCTACATCACACGTGGAAACCGATCTTAACACAGGGTCACGGTTCGACGAGCACAAGTCGGTTATAAAAGCACGCCCGAATCTCTTCGAGCTCATTCAGTGTTCAGATCTCGTAGAGTAAAGATCCCTGAAGATGTCTCGTGCAATCGAAGGCGAAACGTCGGATAGTAATTTCAATTTGACACGGTCTAATCCCAAGAACCATGATTTCTTAATTGACCAAAGCCGTGAAAGCTTCCGTTCTATGTTATATATATATATATATATATATATATATATATATATATATATATATATATATATTTAAATGGAACACCCTGTATATTAGAAGTCCTTTGAATGGGTCTTTTCTTGCCAATATAAATACACTAAGTTAGAATCCTTTATATTTAGAAACATCCGAGAAATTTGAGAAAAACCCTGGTATACGAAACAATATATTCCCATTGAATTTACTATGAAATAAAACGTTCTCTCTCGTTCTAATACATTGCCTTTTATGGCAAAGCTTTTGTCAAATTTCTCGACAGTCTCTAAAGATAAAGGTATAATATACAGGGTCTTCCATTAAAAAATGTAAGTTGGGTTCATTTTTCTTTTTCTTTATAAAATATTTTAAAGTCAAAGCTTGATTATTCCAAAAGATAATACAGTAAACATCCTACAACTCAAGTATTTAAGTTTTTTTTTCCATTTCTTCCTTTGTTTCTTTCCAATATAATGAAGAACCCTATACATCCGTCCACTATATTAAAAGATATGTATTAATTTAATGCTAAGTATTTAAATGGTTATATAAACTGTGTTATCTGTACGTAGTGGAATTTTGTACTATAGAAGCGAAATTACCGATTTTTTTTTAGTAGGCACGGGAATTCCTAAAGCAAAGATCATTTTGTATTTTCTTGACCAAATTTAAAACTATCTCGTCTATCCACTCCCTCCTACGCATTATTTAAATCTAAAATATTTAATGCGGACGAACGTATCCCTGATGCCTGCATACTTTAAACATTCGCCCAAAAACCGGAATCGGCGTATAACGAATCGCACGAGCGAATCAGACCCTCCACGCTATGCGGATATTTACAAATCGTTGCATCGACGAAAAGAAAGTAGCGGATTAAGAACATAGCTTATTTCACAGTTCATTTGATGAAGATTGTGGATAAGATGCACGAGCAACCCTAAAGATCATCAGCTGAGAATTAGGGAGAGTTTTCACCTTTTGTCACCATTACCGCGTTATTCCACAAATATTTTAGTCGATAGTGGCAATGAAAAACAAAAGATGTATTTACCTTTTGGAGCCTTAATTAAATATCATTGTAACTCTTTTATGTAAGAGTTTGAAGTTGAAAAGTGAGAAACATCAAGATAATTTAAAGTAAGGGAATGCAAAACAGACCAGCAAATTTTACTTGACAATGTCTCCATTGTTCACCCAATGATTTCAAGTTTACGCTTAAGTGTTTTTATCTACTTTAAGTGAACCCGAGTATAGATACTGGAGTTACTCTTCATACAGAAAAGAGGATGAACAGACCGATGGGTACGGAATACCATAATTTTTAGTATACACTAAGCAACGCTCGAAGTGGACATTCAATAATTGGAGATAAATTCAGTAGAGCTGTTTGGTAGATGATAGTAAAGATGATACCAAATTATCCATATCACAATCACAGTGTTTTAAAAAAAACGTACAAGAAAGGGGAATATTAAAACTGACATACAATTCATCTACAATGATTTGAATGTGTATAACATTTCATTGCAAACATTTAACAGATATATACAGGTTATATCAAAGGGTTAAAATAAATACATTGACATACAAAAAGTGAAACAGTATTTCACCCAAGTTGCATAAAGCAGCTAAGATTTTATCAAACAATGTAATCTACTGTTCAAAAACCTGTGCTGAAAAGGATTCTAAAATTGCCGGTGAAGTAATGCAACTTCAAATAATTTTAGATAAATACAAGCAAATAGTACAAGAAAAAAATGTAATCATTGATAAACTTCAAAATTCGAACCTCAAACTAAGTCGAAACTTTGAAGATGAGGTGTATAAATTCAAAAATGAAATAAAGGATCAGATGTCTTTCATTAAAATATTGGAAAGAAGAACTAAAAACTTTGAAGATGAAGTTTTTAGGAAGAAAAGCGGAGTATCGAGATATTAAATGAACAAAGGGACAAAATAAATAGGCTTAAAGGTGATCTCTGAGAACTAGATGACAAGGCTTAATGTCAGAAAAGGATTAGTTGGTATTGGAACTCAGTAGGGCCAAATAGGAATTTAAGGAGCTAATGGACATTAACCGCAATATGCTGGAGTCTGTTAGAAAATAGAAAACGCACAATAATTATCTTTTTAATTAATTAGAAACTGTCAAAGAAGGCAAAATATTAACTTTAACCTGCGTTGTACAACACCCAACGCCAGAAAACACTCATGTACTACAGAGAACTCTCCTATCCTTGGTATCCCACTCTCATGTACTGACTGCTGTATCGTCCATCAAAGACCTGACTCATTTGGATAGTGTAATTTTTATCTTTGACTTAGACTATTTATCAGTACTTCCCAAATCAACTTTAAAATCCTTATTAAGTACTGGTAAAACAACCAATATGATTTTATGTATTCAGAGATCTTATAAAAATAATCTTTACTACTCAAGATATAATTGTATGTCAAGTTTTTATCGAAATAACATTGTATCAGTTAGAATCATAGATGTTGTGGATGTGTCAAACAATGGTCGCTTTTTTAGACGAAATGCTTACTCATTATGTAGAATAATGACTAGATACATTGTTAAGAGTAATTATTCTCCAGATAAAATTGATTTAAGGTCTGTGCCAACATGTAGGATAGACACCTTTAATATTCTAAGTAATAATAATAAGAATAATAATAATAATCATAATGCAACAAGTCCATTAATTTTCAGTCCATAATACATAAGATAGAAGAACTCTGAGCACTGGCTTAAGGTAGATGAGCTTTGTTACATGTCCGACTATAAGTTGTTTCCAAATTTTGGAGGGAACATACCATACATGGTGGCAGAGTAATTTTAAGAAATAAAAAATTCCTAGAAAAGTACCCATTTCAAAATATAACTAAATTTGACAACGTGATAGTTGAAAAAGAATTTGAATTCTTCTTAGTAAGTAATTTAAAATCAGATATTTACATATGTACTTTGTTTATATAGACCTCCTAACTCAAATGTTCAAGATTTCCACAATGTACATTAATATTAGCAGGAGATTTCAATATTAATTTTGCAGTCTATGATTCAGCAAAGGTTAACTTAAAAATTTTCTGGCTTGTTTTAATTTGGAAATGCTTGTTGATAAACCAACTCGTTTAACAAATCATTCAACAAGCATTATAGATTATATTTGTACTAATTTTAACAATGACATAGAGAGAAATCTTAACATTAATGTAATTCCTGCAGGTCTTTCGGATCATGAGGCGGTTAGAGCCAACTTTCAATTTAATTTTAGGGTAAATAATACAGGACATAGATACGGTAAAATATATCGTACTAAAAATTTCACAAACTTTAAACATTTGCACAACAATTTGATTGGAAGAGTATTTTGGAATCTAATGATCCTCTGGTCATAAGATTCTCCTAAAACTGTTTAATAAAAGATTTCCTCTGCGAAAAATTAAAACAAAAACTAAAAAACCCTGGCTTACTAAAGGAATAATAAACTCCTCAAAACATATGCGAAGTTTACATACAATTCGAAAATTTACTTATAATGATTATTTTATACAATATTTTAATATATATAGAAATATTTATCGGCGGATTATCAAATTGGCCAAAGAATTATATTATAAGAATCGAATTAACAATGCAAGAAATAAAACAAAGGAAAACTCGAATATTGTAAATGATCTTCGGGGAAAAAATAATGTTGTATGTGATAAATCATCATTGTATCCTAGTATTTTGAATGATTTTTATTGTTCTGTGGCCAATAGGCTTAAAACAAATCTGATACAAGAAACGCATCCTATGAGCTATTTAAATGGGAATAGTTTTGTTCATCAAACTTTTTTTCTTACAAATGTTGATGATTATGAATTAGGGAGTGTATTTAGGCAATAGGAACTCCTCTGGATTTGATGATATATCTGTCAGAATTTTTGATAATCTACTGTTTTGTTATTATATATGTTTTAGTTGTATATTTTTTGAGCCTTTCAAAGTATAGTTTAGTTTTTTTAGCATAGTGTAAGTTATTCCATAAGGTATTATAGAACATTTCTATTTTTAAGGTTGCTTTGTCAATGAGGCATGTTTTTCTGATGACAATAAAACTTATTTTGTTTGTTTGAAAAGAAGAATGCAGAATAATTTATAAAACGATAGTTACTAATACATAAGCTAGAAAAAAAAAAACTTAATACTAGAGACAATGAATTCCTATGGAATAGGTCCCATTCTCTTATTGCAATTATGCAATCTTTGATGTTTTGTGCTTGATTTTTTTAAATGCGTATTTAAAAAGGTTTATGCTGTTTTCATCAACCCCCTGGATAATTAGATTTTTTATAGTTTATAATTATATTTCAATTTTTTTGATGTGCATTGTATATAATTATTTCTTAAATGCTTGCACCTGTAAAACCTTCTCAATATAGGCATTATTTCATTGTGCATTATCTTCTCAGTCCACGACCACTTTTTACCGAATAATTTTTGTATTTTTTTACACAGTTTGAGCTGCAATAGTTGCTTTGGTAATAGGTAAAGGTTATTTATAAAACTACAATTCAACAAATCCGTTGTTAAGTTTTGAAAAAACCTGTACATCTCTTTTGGTAATAGAGATAACCACAAATTCACAAGACGGTCAGTGATATCAGTATAAAGTATTTAAAAATAAATGTTACAGAAATTTAAATTATTGTAGAAAATCCGTAAGTTGATATTTATCTTTTCGCAAGCCTTTAAAAAAAACACACTGTATACGGACTATTTTCTATCTTAACAATTTCCCAATAAAATATTTAGTAGTCAGAGATACCACCTGTCACCGGCCTTCCATAAGAAATAAAAAAAAACAAATCCTATTGAATTTACCTACAATTATTGAATGTCCACTTCGAGAGTTGCTTACTTTATATACAAAACCTACGAATTTTGGTCTCAAATGTATTATTTGCTCCTACGAACGAAGTAAAAGCTCCTGTTCTATTCGAAGGCTATAAAGAACTTCGGCTGGTAAAGAATTATCAACACACTTCCATAGAATTTCGATTGAATTTTAGTTAGTTATTAAAATTAGACAATATTGGTTTGAATGCAATTTATATTATGTTAAGCCAAATATTTTAGAGAGATAATTAATATTAACAAAGTTCCTCTAAACTGTTGCAAGTTAAAAAAAAATAATCCATTAAACATTTATGGAAAACTATATTTATGATCAATTTTATTAGAGAGTCAGGACACATAACTGACTCTGACATCACATTATACTACTCATTTCACTATAAAAATTATGTTGCCATATATAACATTCCAAGTTGAGAACCCTGGTGTGAATTTACGAAGCAGAATAAATTTAGCACTCCTATTCTGTTAACCAACAACATAATTTACGACTCATTATAATTACCATTGCTTCTTAAGTTTTTTATTAATTTTTATTATTTTTTTAATGAATTAAAAACCTATTAAGACTATTTAAACAGAGTGATAATTTAAATATGCATGTCATTAATATGTAGGAGCAGATTGGGCACGTCCATCGGGCTGTTCTAATGTTCCCAGTAAATATGCTAGAGGTACATAAAAAATCTACAGAAAATATACATTACGTGACTAACATTTCAAACTTAGGCCTCGTGATAACTACGCTTAAATATAGAAGAACTTTACCACAAAAAAAATCAGAATAAAGTTTAGATATTTTTATATCTGAAGAAGAGAGAAATTATTTGGGTTGACCTCCAAAACAATAAGAAATTTTGCCAACCATGGACGGTCTTCCTAAAACTCCAACAACTTGTTAAGAGATAGACAAAAATAGTTCCAATAATAAACTAAACCAAACCAGAATCACTAATAGGTGCAAACAAGTGATATTTGTGTTAGATCTTTACGAGACTTGATTCTCTATTTACCACGGAGCAGTGGTCTCTGGCAAAACTCTAAAATGTCAAATGTGGAAAGAATTACACTCAAATATATCCTTTGAAACCACAAATCTAAGCTTTTTGCGCCTATTAGTTACAGCCTGGCTGGTAAGCCAAAATTGGCCTTTGCGACCTTCATACACATATAACTCTATTTTTATAAAAAAAAAATATTTGCCGTAAGTGCTTTATATTACAAGACCTTAAATTTGCCTGAGACTCTACTAATCACATCACTTTAGAGTGCGCGCGTATTTTAAATCTAATTTTCGATGATTTGATGTGTGATTTTAACTTTAATGATGGTTTTATCGACGATCCTAGGCTAACATAACGCTAACGGGACAGATCCACCTAACAGTATAGGTTATATTAAAAAAAATTGTTTTAATATACTCTCGGAATTTTTTTGGCGAGCTACCGAGCAATACCTAACCAATCATAACCTAACCTAATCCGCATTTTTATTAATTATAAGTTATTTAAAAAAATAAAAAAGTAAACCGCCTGAATGAGGATTCGAACACATATGCGCCGCGTCCAAATCCAAGTATCCTACCACCGAGTCAGGAATGCTGAATATTCAAGAAACCTTGTTTAGACTCCGTGAAAATAAACAACGAACCAAATAAAAAGCGCACTTAACAATCTATGTTGTAATTGTTAGACTCCCAAGTGTATTTAAGGTCTTTTTATTAGTGATTGGTGATAATGACAAATGGCACTAGCTTTACACATATTTCGACTAGTTTGACCTTTAGTCAAAAACACGTGTCTACGTTTGGCTACAACATCTAATAACGAATATCCTAGCAAATCTCGATCGATATACAATAAAATCTTTATTTTCTATTATCTACCCCCTCCCCTTAGAAGAATAACCCTGTGTAGCGCCTGGACCCACAGGATAGGAGCATGGACTAGGTCCCTCTATCTTGGACGCAGTTATCACTGTTCAAATTACATAGCCAAATTTTCCAGACGTTTGATCTTATTAAAATTAGAGGACAGCGGATTTCTCACCTCAAAATGGTTTCCGAATGAATGCATGAAAGTTACCTGAATTATTAGTTTGGTTTTGATTGCTACAATGTTTAGGGCGTTTTCAAGTAAAATAGTTCAGAATTTAATTATACATACAGTGCAATAACAAAGGAATACAATATGAACATAGGTGGGGTGGATCTCAGTGATATGCTTGTAACTCGAATAAATAATGGAAGTAGTAAAACGATATTACCTGCTCATTTTCTATCTTTTCATCGACGTGTGTATAGACAATTCTTTGTTATATCGCCGGCATTGCAACGAGAAAGGTATAAAGTGCAAACAACTGATATTTTCCGTTCAGAAATTGCCCACTGATTGCACTGATTAGACAAAATCAAACCATTCGTCGAAAGAGATGAAGGCTGATTTCAGCACAAGATTTTCCTTGTTCAACTCCGGATTCTCCCCAAAAGAGAAAGTTACAATGAACCCGATTGAAGATGTCAGATATCGCAATGTTGCGCATTGGTCAGAACACATTAAACCCAAGAAAAGATGCATTAATGCCTATTCACGAAAGGCATGTATAAAAAGGCAAGATAGCTTTGTGCCTAACAAAAGATAAAAATTGATTCTTTACGTTCTATACTAGATAGTTGCCTTGTTTAATATTATTATAAATTATAAGAGTCTATACTTATGTCTCTGATTAAATTTTCCCCTTAATATCAGTTGTGTTATTGCCCAGTGAAGCCATATGGCCTCTTCGTGTATGTTTCTTAATTTTCGGAAAAAATCGAAAAATTCGTACGTATTTAGTAATAAGCCATTGTTTGCAAAAGTAATTTCTTGAAAAAAAATTTTCTCGGAAAAAAAAATAATGTGGACGGGAAAGAGTCAAATGTTGGACTAAAAATTAAAATAAAAAATTCTATCTATTATCGAACACCCAAAATCAATATTGTAAGCCATTTAACAGACAGACTTAAACCATTTTGCCAGCTCTTAATACCCCATCTAATAACAAAAAAAAAATTTGAGTTTTATTACTTTTTTAAAATATTGATAGTTTTTAAAATAAAAAGATATTTTTACTTTTAAAAAGCTGTCTCATCTCCTTAGAATGACCATATATTCAAAAAATTACCTATGTATGCAAAAAAAGAAAATAAGTTTTCCTGTTTTACCGTGTTTTAAAAGAGCTAATGGTCATAAATATAAAAATGATTTGTATATTTGGGGATTCTTGTATTCCCAACGGTAACCTTGTACAGTGTAGAAAATATTTAATGCAGAAAGACATAAAAGAATTTGACATGTTCACCGTTTTTTTGAGTAAGTAGTAGAGTAAGAGTAGGCTGCTTCATATCTCTAGAGCGAGAGAAAAAAATATTAGGGACAAGAAAATAGGAGAAATTAAACGTGTTTCCCCGTTTGTTAAAAGTGATAAATGTCCAAAAAAATGTTTATATGTACAAAATGTTAAAATAAATTTTTCTTGTTCACCGTTTTTAGGCAAGTTTAATATTTCTGGAACACAATTTCGTTTTATTCTCAGGTAACTCCCTAGGGCTACCCTGTATATTTGAAAAAATGATTTTATAAAAAAAATAAAAGATACTTTTTTTTTGTATATAATTCATGTTTTTGGATTTTTTTCAGGGGGCGGCCTCGTAATTTTAGAGCTACCTTGTATAATAAAAAAAAGATTTTATGTACAACAAAATAAAATAAATTTGAAGTATATCAACGTTTTCTGAAATATTACGTGTTTTTTTTAAATATAGTATAAAGTAGTATCAACAAGTTATAAAAACAATATCAGATTAAAAGCGCCTAAAAATATTTTTCCAGCATTGCTTAAAAAAAAGTTTTGATCGTGTCTTTATAGGTATTAATATTTATACTTGGTGATATTTGGTTGACATGGAAGTTTAAAGTCTAACAAATTTTACCTATATTATTAAAAGTAGTTTTAGTAATCTAAAAACAGTCTCAGATTAAAAAACATCATAGTGCCTCAACTTATTTTTGTTTGGTAATTTTTTGATTTTCCTGTATAAAATAATGCAATTAGAAACTTGTTTTAACATAGGATTTTTGTTTTTATTATCTGAATAACGAAATAGCAAATGGAGTATTAAGTTTTTTCGCCAATATGCTTATCAAAGTAATCAAAATAAAAATAATGTGCACTAATTAATGTTTCACCCTATATAAATATGCAAGATATTTCAAAATAATAATTAAAAAATTTTAAAATTAAATTAGGTTTTGAAAACAACTTGCGTTGCTCAAAATAAATAAGTCTATGTATTTATAAAATTAAAAATATATCTTTTGGCCCTCGATTTCTAACTCACCCTGTAGGTTGAGGAGTATTGTGCAATACCAAAAAAGTTTCCTTATAGTGTGGGCAACAACATCTAAAATATTAAAAGAAGTTTATCGCCGAATGTCAATACGTTTAATTTGTCCTTTGTGTATTACTTTCTAAAGTACGTACATTGGTAAAATTTAGTAATACTGTGAATTGTAGGATTTTTTAAGTTCCAAATTATTTTCATTCAATTTGGAAAAACCCTGAAGAAGGGAATAAACATCCTTGAAAGTTTTACCTTAAAATAAAGTGTTTTTTGCACTAGCCCATATTTCTTTGACTATATCCTCACAAAACCTTAAACCAAGAAGAGAAAACAGTTGTTATAGTGTGTTTCCATCCAGGTGTATATCAGTTCACTACTTTTTCTCTGAGATGAATAATTTTGCTGATTATTTTTCAAAATCACATTTGCCCTTTTCGAAGCATTCTGTTTAGCGTCCGAATGGAGTCTCCAAAGCTTCGAAAATACCAAATGCAATTTTGATGAAAAGTCAGCAAAATTGTCATTTAGTTTTCGTAGAACATGAGTTTTAACTTGATTAGCTAAACGGCTTTTAGGATAAAGATGCTATTTTAAGGTTTAGTGAAAAATGTATAAAATGACCGTCGCTGGCCACTAGCCTAGACACTAAAATTTGATCAGATATTAAATAGTTAAAACCTAGTGGAAATAAAATTATTTTTGTGGCTACCGTTGCTAATTTTCTTTTACATAATGGAACGTAACATGCTAATTAAATATAGTCATAATAATTAAGTTCCCACAACCGCAGCTTAATCGAGTGTATTTAATTTTATCCTGACCCGATACCATCTCCACGACTACGCATCTGCATTTTCTTGTCTTAGAGATCCATAGATTTCATATATTTATTCTTTTCGTTTTTATACACACGTCATTACATTTGCATACAAATTAATTATTGATTGGAATTATTTTCTGCTATTTGACAAAACCATGTACTGCAAGGGAACATCTTCAAAGAATATTTATCAGCATAAATTAAGGCAGGTATCTATACAAAACGATAGATGAGACATTAATTGCTTGTAAAAAATAATTAAATCAAAAAGAGGTTTTTCCACCATTTATATTATTAATATAAATTTGTATTTCTCGAATCGTAAACATTTTCTAGATATCTAAGTTCCTAGAATACGAAAAATCTAAATTATGTTGTCTGTAGGGATATAACTAGGACCATAACTTGAGGAACGCTTAGAACTATTCGTTTAAAATTTGCACCAAAAGAAGTCTGGATTTTGGTATCCATCTTCGGTCTTTTTAAGGGTTATAAAAACGTACAAAATTCATATTTTGAAAACGCACAAACCGATAACAGTTATCTTGGAAAAAGAATTAGTTGGGGTAAATGTTCTGACAGAAAAATTGTGGAAGTCATTGACGTAGATACCTAATTTTTTTCCTATTATAGGTTTTAATACAAACATTAATATTGAAAAAAGTTGCGAAACACATAATAATTTTTGTGCAGTATATGTATAGCCCTAAAAGGATGAGACAGTCCCCTGGAGACGAAAAAAATATTCAAATATATTTTTCAGCTATATAGCGTTGCCCTGGAAAGATGAAACAGCCACCTGAAATTTAAAAAAAAATGTATTTCCGAAGTATTTAGCTCCTTAGAAAGTAGTGAAACACGTCAAATTTTTTTTTTATTTTCGTATATGAAAAAAAAATTGTTTTAACTATATAGAGTAGCCTTAAGGTGATGAAACAGCCCTCAGGAAATGAAAAAAAAATTGTCTTCACTAGCATTTAGCTTACTTCAAAGACAATAAAATATATTAAATTTGTTTTATATTTTTTTTATTATTATACATGAGGATGAAACAGCCCGTTAAACACGAAGAAAAAAAAGCGTTAAACTTTTTTAACAAACGGTTAAACACGTCGAATTTATTCTATTTTTTTGTATGTAAACAGATTTTTTTATATTATACAGGCTAGCCCTAGAGATATGAAGCAAAAGGAAAAACGAAAATAGTTTTTGTTCTAATGCGGTTAGTTATAAAAAACAAACGGTGAAACATGTCAATTTTTTTTTATCTCTGTATATAATTTTTTTTTTACTATTCAGGGTGACCGGTATAGGGCTACAAAAGGCCCTTAAAAACGCAAAAATTCAACTCTTCCGCTTTAGAGAAGTAAATGCTAAACGGAGGTAACATTCCTGCCAAAGCTTCTTTACTTGTTAAAAATGAAGAATAATAAGTATGTCTAAAAATGCTGCGCCCCTACACTTTTTTTTCTTACTGCAAATTATTAACGCAACGGGACATAATTATCCAATAAATACATAAACGTGCATCTATTTTCAGCTTAAGTTTGAAAAGCTAAATTTGTCATTTTAGCTTTCTAGGTAGACATTAACAAGTTTAAACAACACTGCAAACTAACTAGGACTGCTATGTCCAACAAACTTACTAGCTCTAGAAGCTACATGTATTTGGTGCGTCCGTGCGTCCGCCCGTGGTGAACTTCTAATCAAACTTTGGTGGTTCCATAGTAAGCACAGTGAAAAAAATATGGCGGAATGGGGCTTTTTTGATTTTTTTTCTGCGAGAGAATCGATGCATGAAGTATAAGAAACAAAAAAAGTAATTGGGACATATTTATCTATTTGCCACTTATTTGGTAATTCATAAACCCTGCAAAACAATCCGTGACAAAAATATTTCTCAAATGCCCAATTTTTTTTCGGGACTTATTTGTACCAAGTAATTAAAATAAAAGTAAAAATAAAAATATTACAATTAAATGTTATCTGTGTAGAAAGGAACTAAAACTGCATAAAAGGTACTACTAGTTGACATAAAAGGTGGCATTTTAATTATTGAGTAATCAGCCTTCCAATCAATCCTACCTCACGAATAAGAGTTTTGATATGTTTTTTAAATGATTCACATTTGAGATTTTTTATTTCATATTATTATAAATTATAGAAAATATATATTTAAAAGATGATTTATATTTTTCTGTTTAATGAACCGGAATTTCTAAGTTATTTTGATTTCTAGTATTTAAATAATGAGTATTATATAGAAATTGAATTTTTCCATATAAAATAATTTTAAAGAAAGGACCAGGCACACCACCCATTAAAAATGGATCTCGGTGAATTTTTCTAATTTTTTTATTTGTTGTAGTGCTCGACCCTAGTAGTTATTCTGCAAAATTAAATAAACTTTTATTGTTCAGTTTTTGAAATACAGGGTGTTCAAAAACGCAATTTGTCTATGTTTTTAAGGATTTCCAAGGAGAAATAATTATAAAATGGAATTTTAAATAAACCATTATTATGTTTCTTCTCAAGATTCTACACACAATAATTAAAAAAATATATTAAACAAAACATATAAATCAAAAAAATGCATTTATATACAAGGTATTTCAAAATAACTCTACATCAGAAAATTAAAAATTGAACAGATCGTTCGTATTATTATTATAAGGCCTTCAACTAAAATACAGCGTTTATAAACGAAAGCTGATTTAAGGTTATTAAATTGAAATTTTTATATGCATGTTAATCGTTAATTAGTGCAAGGGTTTTAATAATCAAAGAAAATGCAAATTTTCAATAAACTATTGCTACGTTCCTTCTCAAAATTATATTTAAGTAAAACATATATACAACAAAAAATTATATCTACATTAATTTTTTAAAATGACAGAATTGAGTTTCCATTTGTTGCTTGTAAAAAAAATAATGCAATGTTGTCCCAAATTCGGTTATCATAATAATAAAGTACAAATATGGATTGAATATCAAAATGAGAATAATCTAATTACAGTATACTACTGCACGTGTAAAGCTGGTTCAAGAACTGTTGGAACGTGTGCCCATGTTGCAGAAATTTTATGGTATCTGGGGTGTGTAAGAAAGCAGATAAATATAAAATATCCTTCCACCAAAATCTTGCAAGATCTCTTAGATGCTGCTGGTCGGCAACTACAATGTTCGCCATTACTTTGTAGCGACTTAAAAATGAATTCGAATATACACGTAAGATCTCATCCACTGGGTGTATTAAAATATGTTCTTATATAGTCAATAAAACAAGTAGATATAATCCGGAAGATACCTGTTTAATTTTCAATACTTTTCTAAAGGAAGATAAGTGGATTTCGCATCTAAATTCTAATTTAGTTCATTTGAATTCTATTACAAACTGAAGATATATGATAATTTTTTGTAAGGCCAGTTACATACCTGATACAATTATTATGTAAAATTTGTATACATTTTATTAGGCAACTTAAAATTAAAAAATTAACAAGGTTTAGTTTAGTGATAGTATTTAAAAAATCTTTAAAATTTAAATTGCATGGGTAAGTGAAAACGTTTCCGTAATTATAAAGACACATTCATTTTATGCGCTTTATTTAATGTTCTCAAACGCATTAATTAAAATATTAAATGATACCATTTTTGTTTTATTATAACCATTTTGTGTAATAAAGTTCTTTGGACAGATATTGTGATTAAGTATTGTTCATAAATCATATTAACCATTAATTTTTATATACTATATATTATCAATTAAAAAAATATATCCTTGTATGACAAATACAACAGTATAAATACCAAGATGGTTATTATTCAACATTTATTATTCACATATTTAAAAGCACTGAATTATGTCACATCTAGATGACTCTGCATAGCGTATTCTTTATAAAACATACATTCACGTGTTATATTAAAATTGAACTGGCAGATGATTCCCATACTCATTAAAATATAAATTGCAGAATCTATAATTATATTTTTAATTTTTAGTGGAAATTGAACACCTTTACAAAATTTAAGGCCTAGATTGCCGGCAGTTAAGGTATTGCACAGGTAGACGTTTCGCTACATCAATTTTTACCACGCGTCTATTGTTTTCAGTAATTTATACGCTTTTATTCGAATTTGCAATTCTTGACTGTTTTGTAATCGAAACATCACTAAACGCTTGCTTAAATTTGTTTAAAATTAGTTTAACCTATTGAGTTCACATTGTGCATTATGACGGGTGCTTAAAAGTTACATTAACACATCACACATGTTAAGCGCGAATAAATTTTGCCACAGAAAACAAAACTTCTAGCAAGTTTAAACTAATACTTGCTTCAGTAGCGCATATAAGAATGTGGTTTGGGGAGAGCCAAGGGCGTAGATACTTTAGTTTTCTGGGGGGATTACTAGGCCCATGTTAAAGCAACTAATAGACACGACTAAAGAAAGAGGTTGGATGTCAAATATTATTTTTACTAAGCAGATTCAATTTATCCAGAAGAAAAGGAGGGACAATACCCCCCACTCTCCCTTATATCTACTCCCTTGGGAAGCAAATGTAAAAAAGTACTACAAATCATAAATTATACAGCATTATATATGTTAATAAATATGGCAGGAATAAAGTTGGTTGGTTGGTTGGTTGACTTAACATTATTAGAAAACTAAACCTTTTGTCAAGGGATAACAGCAATTATTAAAGCTACCTTATAAAATCAAGCTTTATCTCCTCTACACTACAGTATCAGTATGTAGAGTTTCTCCGTATATTTTGGAGCACCCCTGGAACTTTTATTTTAAGAGCTCAAAAAGGTTTAAATTATAAAAATTGAAGGATTTTTTCTGAATTGTCAGAATTTGCCATCGGATCAAACAAATAAACATCGAATAGCTGTCAAAAATATCAAAATATTAAATGGACCACTCTGTAAGTTATACGTTCATCAAAGGGGTCTCGTCTTGCGGGTTATAAATATATTAGGTTTAACACCTTTATCCTCAATGACAGAGATACGAAAAAAGTTCCTCTACATAGTGGAGTCAATGGGAAGATTGGTCGGGTTTTCCTCAAATTTTTTCGGGTGTTTTTAAAGATAATGGTATGAAATCTGGTATATTTATAATCAATAAGAAGAGACCCGTATGATGAACGTATAATATACAGTGTGTTCCATTAATTTCTGATTTTTTTTTAATTCCGTCTTTAAGAGGGGACCCAAAAAGTATCTAACTAAATGAGATTTTTTAACAATAATTATTTGGAAACAATGTCCGTACTTCTCGAAATCCACCCTTGAGGCAGTCAAAAACGAATATATTCTTTTTACAATGTCTATATAATAAATGAGATTTTAGAAGATAATTTCAATGGCTTTTAAAAATATTTATCTAAAAATAATTTGGATTTTTCGTAAAGGTGGCAAAAAATCCAGTGATAATTTTCACAATTTCTCCTCAACTAAATGAAATTTTAAGATGACACTTTCGTCAAAGGTTATCCAAAACATATATTTAAAAATCAGTTTCTGGAGTTTTTTGAAATTCCGGAATTTTTCGTCGTGTTATAATCAAGGAATCATCAAATATTTTACCTTACTCTTAAGAAATCCTGTATATTTGGTATATTTTTAACTTGGCGGATTTTTTCGATACCTTCTGCAATGTTATAATTTACATACGGTATTTTGTATTGCTTTTTAAATTTGTAAAACTTGGCTCATCTAAATTTTGTCTAACTGAACCAGATAATATAATTTTCTGTATTTTAACATGCTTTTATCTTCATGTAATCAAGTATGTATGTAAGTATATGTAATTCGGATGACAATACAATAATTTGGTATCATCGAACTGATCAGATCAGTACCAAATGGACCGATTTTAACCATAGACTGTTTGATTTGAACTCAATCATACAATGTCAAGATTGTTGCTTGTTTGGTCTGTTGTCGTGTGGTGGATTTGGTTGACACGAAATGTGTTGTCAACACATAATAAAAGTCTATAAACAAAATTTATACTTGCTAATAGCATTAGAATTAAATTTGAAGGTGGTTTAAATTATTCAAATAACCTGTTCTGAATTTAAATACAATGCCATAACTTAAAAACCGGAAACACCGTCGCATTTTTTTGAATTGTCAGTACTAAAATCGTAAATCAAACTAAGCTGTATTTCGTTGATTCGGAGTATTAATTTTGGGCAATTTTTATGAGTTTCTGGCTTATTTTTGATCATTTTTGTGCGAGTTCTTGGGCATTGTGGGGCGTAAATGTAAAGTGTACAAAAATGTCAATAATTTAACTCATATATCTCTGTTTCCGGTAAGTCAAAATGTTGTTGTTTTTCTCTATTAATTGGCGCACGCGAGACCTTGATTCCTTCTAATATTTTATTAATTTGTAAGTACGGTTCATTACTTTAACGGTTAATATTACTACTACTTCCTTAAGCTACATATTCGTAAATTCAAAGGCAAAACCGATGTACATATATAGCTACAAAAAGACAAGGGTATATACCTCTTTATACATATTTAACAAAAAATATACATTTCTTACAATAAATTATTTTAATATACTGGGATATAGTGTACATTGTTTTGAATTAAGAACAAAGTAGACAAAAATAATCGAACTTAGGAATAGGTTTTTATAGATGTTATGTCTATGATTTTGACTTACTTCCAATTATCGTATCGATTTGAAATTTGAAGTATATGTAATTTGGCTGACAATACATTCCAGTGGCGGCTCCTCCATTAGGTCAAATGGTCAATGAACCCCAATAAATATTTCCATTTCCATCCAATAGCCGCACCGAGGAAACATAAATATTTTTGTCAGTTGATGTGTTTAATGTGGATCGTGTGATAGGTTGTGTTTACGATTGCGTATTTTTATAGATTTTATTTTGAAGGTTTTACATTTTGTTTGTTGATTTGAAATTAATGTTTTAAAGAAAGGTAGCCATAGTGTTTTAGAATATTAAGACTTTATAATCCGTTTTCATTTATATTGGCGAGATGAACTTTGAGAAACGGCTCGAATTTAAGACGGTTCGATGTATTTGGCTCTAAACTTCGCTTGCCCAAACCTACATTACACATAACCGTCACTGGCGCTAACAGTCGAAATCCCGACACATTGGAATGCATGGAATTCGTCGTTGGCCTTAAACGTCGAAATACGTAAACATGCACGCCAATGACGTAAGAAACTTCTGTCACTGTTGCCAAAGTGCATTATAATTCAAATGAAGTACATATTTCCGACAATATTAGTAATATTGTTTTTTATTTATGTTTGATAACATGTTATTAATATTCCTGAATAATAAGTTTTAAATGTTCTCAAAGAATTACCTAGTTTATAAAAATAGCAAATAGCTACGTATTAATTCTACTGCGACCGTATCAGTGTTAGGATACAATAAAATAAGTTTTACTAACATGATGAAAAATGCCTGTAAATTGTTAGTTGGTTCGGTTGTGAAACGTGCAGAAATAATACGCAAGCTTTTACTGTGTTCCCGATATGACTTGAATTCTCAGTTTTTCGCCCATTTAAATGCAATTTCGAACGAGATTACTAGAAAGTTAGATTCAGCAATTTAAGCAAGCAAATCAAGCAGTTTAAAGGGACTATCAATATTAGGAGAGCAGAAAGTATATTGTTAACATAATCATCTAGGGAACAGAAATCTCTTTCAATAAGAATTTTTTGGTTTACTTTTATGCTTTGAATACATTTTATTTTTAATGGTAATATATATAATTTTATACATCCGACTAGAGGACCCTTATGAAATAAAGAAATTTGGTGAAGTGTCATAACCAAATCATTCCTACCCCTGTGTTGATATTATTGGAGATATCCCTATTTCTAGAAATTAAGTTTCCGTTGTTTAAAAAATACGTTATTTATATACTGAACGAAAGCATCTTGAAAACAGTTGATACTGTTGAAGACTTGGGAGTGCTATTGAATTCCAAATTTACTTTTGCCAAACACATAGATAATATCACGAATAGAGCAATAAAACTATTAGGCTTTATTTTAAGATGTCTTTGACCTTTCAGAAATGTGTATGTTCTAATAGAGTATTTTGTACCGTGCCATTCGGACTTGTGTAATGTATTTAAAATTCTTAACAATTTTATTAAGTCACCTTCTCTCTTACGTAAAATAAACTTTCATGTTTCTGTCAGATCAACAAGACAGGAGCCATTATTTCAGACTAAGTTCCACAGAATTTGATAGGTTGCACTTTGATTTTGTAATTTGTTAAGTCTAAAAATTTTAATGGCAATTTTCTGTTCATATATTTTTATTTATTTGAAAAAAATCAAACATTGTTTCTTACAAAAACATAAAAAAATACACAAACAAAAAGGAAGTGTTATGATAATTAAAATCGTTTAAATTTTCCTTTACACTCTACAAGGTTTTCTATGAGAGATGCATAAGAATTTATTTATGGCACAAATATAATTGAAATTTTAATGTAACTTAAATTCTTTATAATCTAAGAATTTATCTTATTGACACATCTGATTTAGATATTGAAATTAATTTGCTTATATAAGTAAAAATATTGAGCTCAATTAAGATGTTAAATGAATGGAAAGAGCAATGGTATGTGATTGTTTTGTATGACCAGTTTGGATGAAATAGGGAATATTCAGGATGTTATTGGAGTGGTCCCATAGCAAACATATTAAATATATCGGAATGATGCCATACACGTATACACGAGCGCGAAAAACAATCTATATCGCGTTCACCATATTGCCAGGAAAAAAGTATGCATGTTAAAATGGTGATTCTGGCAAAATTTCAAATGCAATGGACTCAGGGAGTCTAAAATTTTAACCTAAGTTTAGGCCTTATAACTTGAAACTTTGTATAAAGAAAACTATCAAGGATGAAATAAAAAAATAAAAATTACTAAATCAATACAATAAACAACAAAAAGTAAATAATAATATTTTATTCCCATATATGTAGGTACTCATTATATAAATGTCCGTTTATGATTAAGTTATTAAAAATTAGTTTGAAGATGACTTCATAAAGTCAAATTTTCGATGTGGAATAAAATATCAAATTTTTACTTTTTAGTGTTTTTTTTAAGTCCGTTCTATTTTTTATAAAAAATTCTGTTTGGATAACAACACTTTTTAAAGTAAATATTGTGAATTAACTCCCCAGAAGCGAATCCCATACCCTGTGTCTGTGAAGTCAAAGCCAAACTTATTCTTAATTACTTAATCACGAAAATATATTTATGTAATGAGTGTTTTGTTTTACTATCTCTATTCGTTTGGTGAGTAAAATTTTCCAGATGGAATATATTATTTTCCAATTTTAGGTGCATTTTTTGACGTCGGTTTTATTTTTTTATACATTTTTTTATTTCATTCTTTTTAGTTTTATTTATATGAGTTTTATTTTAAAAGTCATATTTAACAAATAACCTTATATAATATCTATGTAAATTCCTGATAAAATGGTGAACGCTTCTTTTACGATGAATAAATATTTAATATAGCGTCATACTTTTTTACAATATGCTAGCTGTGGGACCACTCGGGAAATATCCCGAATATTCCCTGAAAAGTTCATCGAAATTGTTGAAACCATCGCAGAGTAATCGTTGTACATACATAAAAAAATGCATAGGGTGAAATTGATAACCTCCTTTTTTGAAGTCTGTTAAAAGTTGCATTAATATTTGTGACATGGCAAGCTAAATAAAATAAAGGAAATGCCTGTAGATCCACCATTTTTTGTCCAATTGTAAATATTTAAAAATTGACATTCATAGAATTTAAAGTTTTATCGGAATGTAAAAATTTATAGATGGCACAATTTCTGATATATTTTTAACATGTGTAAGATAAAGCTGGAATATACTTCCACAATTAGGCATTTAGTTTGATCATTTTTTTTTAAATTTTATGGGCTCATTATTTAAATGTAATATGTAGTTTTTTTTTCGTTTTCTTTTTAAAATTCAAATAGCATAAGTTCACCAGTCCTGGTTATTTTTCGAAGTAGTGCCATATCCATTTCATTAATTTCTTTTTTTTTAATAAGTGCAAATGTTTTTGATAGTAATTAGGAATTTTCTTTATTTTTAGTATGCCCAAGGATGACCATTATGTAATAAGATCACCAACAAGATGTAAGCTCTAGAAAGTAAGAAAATTATATCATCTTGGACTGTGTCATTTGTTAAAATCTGGCCTTCTTACCAACAACACCGATCCAGTTATTGCCAGGGGAGAGGCAAGTGAAAACAACCCCTTTGTGAGTTGAGAAAACTGATTACATCATAAGAAGATAATATTTGCTGTATTGTGTTTTAAATAAAATTTATGTTTAATATAATCTTAGGTTTAGATTTATTCTGAAAATAAGCTATATAAGGACTCATTTACCATTTTGTGAAGTAGGTTTTATTTGTGCATTTACAAGTTGTTGGACTTATTTATGAATAGACTTTTACTTCTTAAAACTTTTTATTTCTTTAAACTTTTTATTGCTTTATTTCCTAGCCGTAATAGTACACTCATGATTAATTGATGTAATTGAATAAATTAGTTTTCTTTACATTAAGAGCCAGTTTAAAATTATCCAAAAACCATTTAACCTTATTTATGTCCTTAATTAATAAATCCTACACTCCTTCCCATGTATCCTTGGCACAATTTACTATGAGTTTATTTTGACAAATAATGACATTATGCCAAAGTCAGTTAAATAAGATATTGTTTAAACTAGATTTTTCTCAATTAAAAATTATTTTACTTAGTCGGACATTAAACAAAGCACCACAGGTTTTATAACGGATAATGCTTTTAGTCAATGTCTATCCCTCTTGAAACACTGTCTCACCCTTAGGTATTATTAGCCTTATAATATGATACCTTATATGTACAGCTAATAATTATGATATGCCGGAATCTATATATAAAGCTATTGTAGGATACCTTTTTAATGGTTTGGAACTATTTATTTAGAAAACTTAACATTTACTTGAATAAAGATTCTGAAAGATACACCATAATTTTTTTAACAATACGCAGTCTTATAAGTTTGGCGGCCAGTTCCTAACATATATGGTAAAGTCAACGATAAGATATTTTTAGGAAATTCTATAAAATCATTAACAATCTTATAAAACACTAATCAATATGTGACCGATAAAAACTGATTTTTAGATAGGTATTTGCTCAGGATCAGGATAAAAAATTAAACACTAAAAAAAGTTGAAATTGTGTGACTCAAAAAGCTCACAAAACAAATTAGTTAAAAGATATATGCTCAAGCTTCAAGGCTTTTGTGGATTTTTATATGATCTTTTGAGTAAAACTTTATTTTATCTTTAGGTAGGGAACATCCACATTAATAACAGATGGGGACTCAATCCTATATACTAACAAATAAGATTATCTTACATACCCACTTTAAAAGTAGGTTTAAAATCATCTGAATGCAAATAACCTCTTCCTGGGCTTTCCAACAATTTTTTTTCAGTATTCAATTTCCATTATTCCATTAAATAGAAATTATCCTGTGATAAACAAATATTTTATAATAAACAAAAAAAACAGTCAAAATATTTCCAGTTCAAAGTTAGAATGCAGGCAAATACGCTAACATCATTTTTTTATGGTGTGGTTTTGATTAACAATGAATAAACAATATATTTATTTTTATCAATAAAACTTGACAACACAGCAGGCCCATTTAAAGAATTTTTAGCCAGTAGCGTAGCTCGCCAATTCGTTATTTAAAGTGTCGGGCTAGCGCCGCATTCCACACATTCCAATCTGTCGGGATTTCGACTGTTAGGGCCAGTGAAGTTTCGGTCCACTAACTGTTTGGGCCGGTGTAGTTTAGGGGAAAATACGCACTACCTTTAAGACCAGTAGTCGACCTTTGACCTTTGACAAAAACAAAGAAGTAAATCGTTATTTTCCTAGAAATATATACGATTTATGTGCCTGGACACGCGGTTGCGACGTAACAAAGGCATTCTATTGTTTGGTGTGTCTGATTTTTTCAGATGACTCTTTGTGGTTTATATGTATTGACCCCTCTGAAAGGTTGTGCCATCTAGCTGATCTGATCAGCTTGATGGTGCCAAATGGTGCCAGTCGATTTTAACCCAATGTAATCTGGATGAAAATGAAAATGAAAATACTTTAAGTGGTACCGCTGATATCAGCTAGTAAACCATCAACCATGGTTTATTTTGACGAGTCTAATACATTACCAGTAGTATGTTAAAAATATTTTAAGACTACAAAGTAAAAAATAAATTATAATTTAAAAAAAAACTAGAAACCGCACTTTTTTCAGTACCGCATTAAAAAAATATAAAATAATGTAATTGACTAAATATTTTGTTACTATTATCTAATTCAAACACTAGAGAAAACAATGAACTGCATATTTATTATATATTTAAATTTTCCTTACTGCTTGTAAAACTGCATGCTGATTTATTTTTATTCTCTTGTTGACACAAAGGGGTCCCCTTTTTGTGTCTTAAATCCTATGTTGAATGTTTGAGAATAGTAGAATGGTGAGAGATAGTAGTCGTAGTCGACTATGTGCTAGGGGTTAGAGTCTGTAAGAGATAAATCACAATAGCTCTGGTTTTTAGTGTGATTTTTTACACTGAATTTCATTAATTCATATGGGCCATAGTAATTAATAACCAACAAAACTCTCCATTGGAATCCAATTCGTGCCTTTCCCACATCCCATATGACCTGTGTCGCCAGAATTCTATAAACTCATTTGTCGTTGACAAATGCTTTGTTTTCATTGGATAAAGTTCTCCCGTTCTGTATTCCAAAATGAAAAATACTGCGTTCGAAATTCCAAAGAACTGTTCAAAACGAAAAGTACATAAAAATGTTTTAATATTGTGATTTTAAAAAACATATTTGAATATTGTACGAACAAAACTGCCTGCCTTAAAGCGCTAAGCTTCAAACCCTATACTGAATTGTATATAATACATGCAGACCAATAAAATATGATTACTAAAATAAACTAAATTTAAAAGGTTTTATAAAAACTAACACCAAAGTTCCTCTTTTTAACTGGCACATCACCTGTCGCTAGCATATAAAACTATTGTTAACAAAATAAACAGGACAAACCTTTACTATACTTTTTTACTTTTATTAATCTTACTTTACACGGACCAAAGGCCATTCAAGAAATTTACAATTTTCATCTTTAAGCAAAACAATATCGTTATGTTTTAAGTTAACAGTTTTCTTTCCATTTTGGTCTATTCTGCAATAGATTAAGATAGTCTTTTGACCGTCGATGCCAAAAATGTTGTTGCATTTGACTTAACCGCTGTCATTTAGACAGCCAATTCTTCAGAATATCAATAACGTTTTTCTCTGAGAATGCCATAAGGCTTTCACCAATTGAAAAATGGCCGGGAGTTCATACCTTGGGAATCTGAAGAAATGGTGTTAGCGGCCTTAAATTTAGAATAGCTTCTATTTGTGACAAAACAGTAACTAATTCCTCAAATGTTAGAAGAGCATTTCCAATAATTTAATTTAAGTGAAATTTTGTTCGTTGGCATGGTGCAGGGATAAATTTCCACTGTATTTGTTGTAAACCTAGAAAATTACTTATTTATTTAGAGTGATCTTTACTTTGGAAAAATTTATATAACTGGTTCCAGGTGCCAAGAAAATTTATTGCATTGTCAGCATATATTACAATGCGATTTACTCTATGTAAAATGATCCTTTTTTATGAAAGAATAAATGCTTTTGTTAAAAACTTAGAAACAACTTCTACATGAACCGCTTTAGTTGAAGGACAAACGAAAAGTGCCATATAACACTTCGTAATTAGTGTTGTTGGTGTCATAACGTTGATGACCTTATAAAGTATGGTCCTCCAAAGTCGATTTCAACTTAGAGAAGGGTCTGGATACACGAATTCTATCAATAAAAATATCAGCCGTTATTTGTAGGGCTCTTATAGCTTTGAATCTAGAATAAATGTGACAGTTTCTGATATTTTTTTAATTAACCTTAATTTAAAGTTAGATAGAACAGTTTGAGCACATGTATGATCTAAACGTCGATGTTTCGACTTCAACATAAGAGATATTACTTTTGAGGGCAACAAACTGAGATACTTATAATCAAATGATAACCAGGAATTTGAAAGTTGTCCACCTACACAAGTATCAAATTATTGTCAAAAAAAAAAAAGGTGAAGAGTGCTTTTATTAGATACTATTTTTTCAGAATGCATTTCAGTACTCTTTTTACAATTAAGATTTCAACCTCTCTCATTTAGTTTACATTTAAAGGGCCCTATAGCATTTTTATTTGTTCTAATCATTAGTTGTAAAACCCTGGACAATAAATCAGCTGGATTATTAGTAGAATCTATATGTCGCCAAAAATCACTAGCAGTCCGCTGCTGTATCTCTGACACTTTGTATAAGAACTGAACAACGACTGGGAGCGAACTGTATCCAGCACAAAGTGATTTGTGTGTTAAATCGGTCCTTGAGTAATGATACAAGTCTTTCGGTTAGTTGCGAGAGCAATAATGCATCACATAATTATAATCTTGGAAGACTGAACAATTTTAAAGAGGCAATTCTGTTTTTGTGGGATATCAAATTACATTAGAGTGATTATTATATATATCTGGGAATTTTTAATTTAACAAGGTTAGGAATAATTTTAATTAATTTATTCCATTTAGTTAAAATCTCTTTAGTTTAACTATAGTTGTTTGTAATTGGTAAACTAGTTGGAAACCCAAAAGATAAAATCAAACTGGAAAACCACGGAGTATACAGTATTCCGTGCCAGGACTGTGAAAAGTTGTACGTGGGGCAAACTAACAGGCGAATATCAGCAAGAGTGTAAGAGCATAAACTCAGCATCAGAAATAAACAAACAACCTCAACTTTATTCCTACATCATCAGGAAATCGGCCATACAATAAATTTCGATGGGTGTAGGGAGATTGCCAATATAGAACATTATAAGACCAGAATAATCCGAGAAGCCATAGAAATTGAAAAACAAGGTGATTTGAATAAAAGGGACGAATCATTAAAACTACAACAGTATGGAAGACAATAACCGACAAATCTAAAATCGCAAAAACTCAAACGCAATTAGCGCAATAACAACAGCACCATCTGGAAAACATAACGACCAACGCCTGCGCAGATATAACCTTCGGCCCCGAGTGGGGGTATAAAAGGAAGCGTCGCAGTCACCAACACAAAACTGTTCTTTTCAGAACGACAGTAGTGAATGGATGTACACCTGGAATGAAAACACATATATATATATATATATATATATATATATATATATATATATATATATATATATATATATATATATATATATATATATATATATATATATATATATATATATATATATATATATATATATATATATATATATATATATATATATATATATATATATATATATATATATATATATATATATATATATATATACTAGCAATTTGATTGCAAAACTAGTTCTTATTCCCAAAGATACTGAAATATATATAACAGGAGTACACGGAACAGTCACTCATTCAAATAAAGTTGTTAACCTTTCAGTACATTCAAATATACGAGGTAGTTACAAATTCGACAACTCATGTTGTGTTTTAGAAAAAAATACTATAAAAATTTCCCAGTTCACCCTTCTTAAGGACAAAATCTTAATTCCCACAAATATTGAACCTGAAGATCTTAATATTGGGCGCTGATGTGTCTTATTTAATTGTAAATGGAACTTCTAATTGTATACCCAGAAATCTCCTATTTCTGGTTGAAACTGTTCTTGGTTACATTATAAGCGGACCTACTCCCCCTCAGAATATAGTTTAGTGTTCTTATCCTGGTCCTAAATCTGGTTCTGTCATAGAATAAATGTTTTTTCTTAGAAAACTCAATTAGATCTGAAGGAATCTGGTACTGACTCTGAAGAAATTTTGGCCGAAAGTATTTTTGTTAACTCTATTAAGACTTTAGCTTTAGATAATGGTCCACTGCATCTGGACACTTACAATTGGGAAATTCATTTGACCAAGCAGTTAAACATTATAATTTAAGAAAAATGTTTATAAAAAATCCACAGATTTTTTATCGTTATAAGGAGTCACTGAAGAATACCTTTCTTTAGACCATGGAAAATATATCAGGTTTTCATTAAAAAATTATTATAATAAAAAAATACTTCATTCCCCACTATTTCATAATTCGCGATGAAAGTCAGACTAAATTGAGGGTTGTGTTTGACGCTAGCATAAAGTCATCATATTGTATATTTAAACTTACAGGAAAGGGCATAGCCGTGACCTTGACGAGACCGGTCCCAAGATTCAAAACGATCAAAATGAGAACATCTTGTTTCCGGTTTTCAGTGGCGTATCCACTTTGATTTTTACACTAAAACCTAGAAAGTAATTTGAAAGCTTATTCTTTTGAAAGATAATTATAATTAATGTATGGACTAAATTAAACAAGCCGATTAGTGTGATACATTATTTCAGGTGCCTGTTTTACAAAAAATTGGTGAAACATTAAAATGTATATCTAACAGCTCAGTTTAGATATTATTAAATTCTACTTTTTACATAATAAACCTTTCGTGCCAATACCCTCATATTTATTCAGGGGTTTAAGTTCAACGTTTATTGCTATTGATGCTATAAAATTGACACTTGGTTTGAAATAGCGTCGTATCAAATGTGGCAATTTTACCGCCTGTGCAAAATAAATTAACATAGCGAGAACGTATTCTGTGTAATGAGCTGTCGTGACACGTGCCCAATAATTTCATTAACTTGATGTATAGTTTGCTACTGAGATATACTTGCAACTAAGAATTTAACAGCGCAACCACAGGAGAGTCTATTTGAAAAAACTTGCAGCTCATTTGTTTATCATGCTTTGATAAGTTGCAAAATGCACGATATTTTTCTTGTTCTTGTCTTTTGTATTCTGCTTTCTTTTTATTATTTAGCTTGAATATAATAAATTATTAATTTACTTGAATTTAATAAATAAAATTTAACTTTTTTTAAATATGCAGAATGGTTATTTTTAGTTAACTAGGAAATTATATTTTTTTCAAAAATAACTAAAATTATTTAGAAAAGTTAAGGAGTTAAAAAATATCAACGCATCTAAGACACAACAAGCCATAAATAATTAAATATAAGTAATTTTATTAATACAGTCTAAATAACGTTTTAAATAAAAACAAGCACAAGTATTATTTTAAACTCAAACTATTTACTTCTCATTTAAATTTACACAAATTTAATACAGTACAAAACAAAACAAGAAAAATACCTAGATACGAAATATCAACATCTAAGACACATTAGGTCAGAAGAAGATTCAGTGAAATTAATAATTATATAAATAAAAACAAAACATATCATAGAAATCCAAAAATAATTTTGGAAACGTGAATAAAATAATTAAACTAAATAACTGCTATATACGGTACCTAATAAATTTTATTGGTTTAAAAATGCTTAATTATATTTTAGAATAATATTAATATTAGGTATCCAAAATATTTTAAAAGTAGCACTACCTTTAAATATTCTGCTTTGTGAAATAGTACCGTTTGCTTCGGTGAGATGAAGGTTATATAGATAACATGAGTTCCTACGCCTTAATTTTACTTTCTAGTACAATATTCAACAAATACCTCTAGTTATGATTCTCAATTCGAGGTGCGATAACACTCGCATAACATGTCAATGGGATTTTTTTTTTGTACAAAAAGCGATTTACTTTTTTACCGAATGTTTAAAAATGTTTGAGATATTGAAAGCCAAACTAACCCCTCGATAATTTCCGCCGTAATATTTCAACACTCTACATGTGTTTTAGTATGGGCTTTAATAAACATAAAACATGAAACTTGACTTAACATATTTTATACAACTACATATATATTTTTTAGTACAAACGTAGCTACATGTTTCGCCCAAATAGGTCACTATTAGACCATAATTTACCTTGTTGGCGGCAAAAATAAACATAAATTATTCTAGAGCTTGATCCGTTTAAATTAACAAAACACTGCTATTTAATACATACATTACATATTTATTTCGTCTAATCCTGACTGTAGGCAAGGTACTGGTTTTTAATCGATTTTTGAGGAATCTGTCCTATTAAAACAATCATTTGAAATATGCTGGCTACACAGGCCGTTATCTTTTCTCGTTTTCCAACTGGACTTGTTAATAAAATATATATAATATTTTTTCCTCTGTTCAATATTTGGAAAGCTATAAAACTATTATATATCACAGTGTGCAGTTTTTTTTAAGATACCCTAGAATGGAACAAGAGGCTTTTTAACTTCTTTCGCAATTGTTTAGTTAAGGTTAATATATATATATATTTGTTTGTGTTTTCTTAAACCCTGAATATTATTCGATAATGCTGGTTTCTTGGGTATAGGTTTTTTCGGTGAAATGAAACTACGCTATCTTCTTGACGTTTCGCCCGTCCTAGCAGGCTTTTTCAAAAGTTTTTTTTTATTATTTTTCGTGGCAACCTACAAGTATTTAAAAAATGTAATATTTAAAATACACAGATTTTCAAAATATTTGATGGAACATGTATATTAACAAATCAGATATTAAAATTTAGCTATATACAAGTAAAAATAAACACAAAAAAAACGGAAAAGTTTATTAAAAAAATAATTAAACAGACGACTCATAAATATTGTAATAAAGGAAAACAAACCAACCTTTTAATACAGGACAACACACCAAAAAATATGTTGCAATGCCTTACACAAACCAATTGTCAGAAAAAATAAAATACATTTTAGCACAACACAGTATAATAGTGTGTTTGAAAGCACAAAATTCAATAGGTTCTTTTTTCACTACGCTAAAAAGTAAGGCCCTGAAAAAATATAGCTAAATTTTAATATCTGACTTAGAATATATTAATGTACATGTTCCATCAAATATTTTGAAAATCTGTGTATTCTAAATATTACATTTTTTAAATACTTGTAGGTTGCCACGGAAAATAATTTAAAAAAAACTGAAAAAGCCTCCTAGCACGGACGAAACGTCAAGAAGATAGCGTAGTTTCATTTCACCGAAAAAAACCTATACGCAAGAAATAAGCATATACATATATATATATATATATATATATATATATATATATATATATATATATATATATATATATATATATATATATATATATATATATATATATATATATATATATATATATATATATATATATAGATATATATATATATATATATATATATATATATATATATATATATATATATATATATATATATATATATATATATATATATATATATATATATATATATATATATATATATATATATATATATATATATATATATATATTTATCTTGGGTTTCTGGTCTGAATTATCTTTTTGAAAAATAAAACTTGTTTATTCTTCGGAAATCATTTTAATTTGTTTTTTTTTCTTTTATTCCCAAACGTTTCGGCAACATGCCTTCATCAGTGGATTCTAATACAGGTCACTAAAACTAACAAACAATGCTGTTTTGGATTTTTACTTATAAATATGTCTACTTTTTTCTTTTTTTTTTGTTTTGTGTAAGAGAATAAAAATTTTTATATACATATACATCCATACATAAGTACACCCCTGCACAGATATATACATATATACAGAAATTTAATAAACACCTAACCTAATTAATATTACTTGTTTTTTTTTTATTTTTAAAACAAAACGTTCAAATTGGATGTATAATTATACTATAACTCACCTAAGAAGGTAAATTTTTTTAATCCATTCACAAATGGGACATATACACTTAAAATTTGTTCTACATATATGTGACAGTACAGTATATACATACTTAAAACCACTAACTGACTGAAATTAAAATTCGTTTTGCTGCTGTTGCTCGTCATATATATTGTTTTTATTGGGTTAAAAAACAAGGTGTTTTATATTGTTATTATTTTGGTATGTGGAACGAGCGCATTTATTTTATATTTTTGTAATTAGTGTACCTATTATTATTTCATTTAAGATAAAATTTAGAAAATTGAACAATTTTTTTATTTTTGCAAAAATAAAAAAAAAACAATATTAATTAGGTTATATGTGTTTATTAAATTTCTGTATATATGTATATATCTGTGCAGGGGTGTACTTATGTATGGATGTATATGTATATAAAAAAAACATTTTTATCCTCTTACACAAAACAAAAAAAAAGAAAAAAGTAGACATATTTATAAGTAAAAATCCAAAACAGCATTGTTTGTTAGTTTTAGTGACCTGTATTAGAATCCACTGATGAAGGCATGTTGCCGAAACGTTTTGGAATAAAAGGAAAAAAAAACAAATTAAAATGATTTCCGAAGAATAAACAAGTTTTATTTTTCAAAAAGATAATTCAGACCAAAAACCCAAGAAAATCTCCTAAAAATATAAATCAATTGGTCCAGAAACTCCATATACAATATATATATATATATATATATATATATATATATATATATATATATATATATATATATATATATATAGATATATATATATATATATATATATATATATATATATATATATATATATATATATATATATATATATATATATATATATATATATATATATATATATATATATATATATATATATATATATATATATATATATAATATTTTTAATCTAACTCAAAAATAATTTAAATCAATTAAAAAAAAAACTGACCTAATTTAACCCTACATCGTTTGAGATATCCCAAAAATACTAACAATAAAAATTTGGAATCTGTAAGCGTAAACTAACTTAATCAGACCTAACCTAACCCTACCTATCCTTCTTTAGCCTTAACTAAACAATTGCGAAAGAAGTTAAAAAGCCTCTTCTTCCATTCTAGGGTATCTTAAAAAAACTGCACACTGTGATATATAATAGTTTTATAGCTCTCCAAACAAAGAACAGAGGAAAAAATATTATATATATTTTATTAACAAGCCCAGTTGGAAAACGGGAAAAGATAACCGCCTGTGTAGTCAGCATATTTCAAATGATTGTTTTAATAGGACAGATTCCTCAAAAAGTCGATTAAAAACCAGTACCTTGCCTACAGTCAGGATTAGACGAAATAAATATGTAATGTATGTATTAAATAGCAGTGTTTTGTTAATTTAAATGGATCAAGCTGTAGAATAATTTATGTTTATTTTTGCCGCCAACAAGGTAAATTATGGTCTAATGATGACCTATTTGGGCGAAACATGTAGCTACGTTTGGACTAAAAAATATATAGTTGTATAAAATATGTTAAGTCAAGTTTCATGTTTTATGTTTATTAAAGCCTGTACAAAAAGTAGAGTGTTGAAATATTACGGCGGAAATTATCGAGGGGTTAGTTTGGCTTCCAATATCTGAAACATTTTTAAACATTCGGTAAAAAAGTAAATTGCTTTTTGTACAAAAAAAATCTCCATTGATATCTTATGCGAGTGTTATTGCACCTCGAATTGAGAATCATAACTAGAGGTATTTGTTGAATATTGTACTAGAAAGTACTAAAAATTAAGGCGTAGGAACTCATGTTACCTACATAACCTTCATCTCACCGACGCAAACGGTACTATTTCACAAATCAGAATATTTAAAGGTAGTGTTACTTTTAAAATATTTTGGATACCTAATATTAATATTATTCTAAAATATAATTAAGCATTTTTAAACCAATAAAATTTATTAGGTACAGTATATAGCAGTTATTTAGTTTAATTATTTTATTCACGTTTCCAAAATTATTTTTGGATTTCTATGATATGTTTAGTTTTTATTTATATAATTATTAATTTTACTGAATCTTCTTCTGACCTAATGTGTCTTAGATGTTGATATTTCGTATCTAGGTATTCAAATTGCTAGTTACAAGAGAAGTTGTACTGGTGAATAATTTCAATACTGCTAGTTATGACTAATAAATTTTGTGACTATTAGCGATAGTATTTAAAACTGTATTTGTAAAATCGAAGTGCTGATCGTTAGTTTCAGATATACTTGATTGGGTGTTAACTGATAAACTGAAAAATGTGATTTTTAGGAGAGAGTTTGAGGAGCCATGATACTCGATTTTGAGAACCATTGGGTGGAACGGAGAGTGCATAATTTATATTAGAGGAGTGGCTTTTAACAGAGTTTTGAGATTTCGTGGTATTCTCCAGAGAAGAAAAACTAGTACTAAAGTTTAGAGAATTGCTGACATGTGGATCTTCGTAATCATGAGATTTGGCAGTTATAAGCCAAAAACTAAAATTTAATTCTTGTCTCGTAACTGCCAAACAGGCCACTGTATCCACAATAAGTAAATGGATATCTATGCAACGCGTCCCTCTCTAGTTTTAGTAGTATAACCTTTTTGGCTAATTTGTTTTCGAGTAATTAAAAGAAAATCCAATTTTTAGTTTTTACAGGTCCAAAAAAAACGTTTCAAATAAAAAAAGTTTCATTTCATCGGGTTATTTAGCTTTCGTTATTATTAAAAAGTGTGAAAACCTAACCTAACCTAACCAAATCTATCCGAAAAGCTCAAGGAGCCACTCCCAATTCTTAATTATTAAAGATACAAAAGAAAGTCTTTAATAAAAAAGTTGTGTTTCATTCAGTTCTTCAACTTTAGTTATTATAGAAAGTACAAAAAACCTAACCTATTCCAACCTAAAGCTAACCTTGATTCAGCCGGCCACTCCTAAATTTTAATTTTTAAAGATACCAAAAAGTTTTGTTTCATGGAGTTATTTAACTTTAATTATTAGAAAAAAGTGAGAAAAATAAATAGTATTTTGGAAAATTAAAAAAAAATGGAAATGGGAAAAAAACTATTCGATCTAACTACTAAAACCTAAACTAAAAAACAAAACAGAATCCACCACTCGCGTAATTGAGGGGTTAATGACACCCACAGAACTCGTCAAATAGAGATTATGAGCTTCTAAAAAAATTGATCAAGGTCAAACACAAAATGGTGAAGGTCAATTTTTTAGATGAAGTTTATAATTAATTTTCCCATAATCAGTGTCCAAAAATACGTAAGATATCATATTTTCTCGTTGCGAAAATGTAGATTTTTCAATGGCCCTGACTCGTCTTTATGTAGGAAAAAAAGTGGCAAAAAAATCTAAAAAATAAAAAGTAAAATTTGGGGCTACTGGCCACCCGCTATGCCCGAATCCGCAATCAGTTTTTTTTTCTACCTCGCTCCGATAATCTTTTAGCTTTTTTATAACTCCCCACTTTTCTTGATGTACTTGACCCGTGCTTTATCGTTACGTAATAAATCATCAGTTTTGTAGAAAATTGTATAGGCTTTATTTTAATATATGACTTTATTTTTTACGTTCACTGGGCTATAATTATTTATAGACTGTTCTTATATGAAACCCAGTTTAACCTAAAGGATGGTTTGTTTAAAATAAACAACAGTTAAAACTGAGGTTTCATATAAAACAGCGTGTAGAAATTATTTAAGACTCTCTTACATGATATACCTAGGTAGGAACATTTTCTTATCGCAGACAACTACATACGAATTTTGTAATTTAGAATTATTTACAAAAGAGACTTTACATAAAAGAGAACTTTGTGTAATACTAAGAGAATTGTTATTTCGTTTTTTATAACTCTTTAAATTTTGCTAGTCTTATAGCTACGTGGGTAAACTTAAAAGTCATTGACCATTGAGTTTGTATTTTCAAAATTTCTTTATTTACTGTTAAACCCTATGTTAAATATAACTATTATACTAATATATTCTCACTGAATGTTTTATGGGATGATAATCTACCTGTAGAGATTTTAACTGAATAAATTAATTATAAGTATCCATAACCTTGCGCTGCGTTATTGCTCTCATAACATACCCAAAGAGTTTTATCAATATTCAAGTACCGACTTAACATTTCTTCTGTCAATTTATGGACTCCCATTCTCTATATGTTGGATACTGTTCTGGTCAAAAAGGGGAGTTTTTCAACTCGATCCTACTTGGATGACTTTTTTAGGGAATATTCAGGATGTTACCGGAGTGGTCCCATAGCATGCATATTGAAAAAATGTTAAAAATTGGGGAATGACGCCTATTTTAACTGTTACATTAATAATAATAATGTTTATTTACGGGATTAGACCCAATTAGAGTTAGTATAAAATTTACAAAAAAAAACAAGATTCAGCAATAGAATTAATTAAAAAATTAATTTAACACTTTTAAAAATGTTTTAAAACTAGGTAATGTCATCGTAAACATATCACATCACAATGGTAGCATAATATCCATAGTTTGTTCTGTGATAATTAATAAAAAACAAGTTTGTATGTCGAGTCTGTCTCTGGATAACAATAAAGTTGACTCTGAAAAGCAACTCAGGGGCATCAATATAGTTATGTAAAATTTTAAAGATTGTCATTCTATCCGCATTTTCTTTAAGTTTCCTAAGGGTAGCTATGTTTAATCTCTTCATTAGGTCATCATTATCCCAATTAAAATTTTCATGAGGTATATCTAATTTATATGCCATATATCTAAGGAATCTCCTCTGAACCCTTTCCAATTGATGCACATGAACTGCATAATAAGGAGACCAAATTATAGACGCGTAGTCCAGGATCGATCTTACAATACTACAATTTTAACGCATGTCATGTTATCAAAATTAGAAAGAATATTGATCTTTTTTCTATTGAAACTTATAATTTTACATTTATCCGTATTAAGCACCATTATATTTTTGTTACACCATTTAACAAACTCTGACAGGTCATACTGAAGTTCCAGACAAGAATTACAATTGTAATTTTTTTTATAAATGTTCAGATCATCAGCAAGTAATAATATTTTACTATATTTGAAACATTAAATTAGGTCATTGACAAAACAGTTAAATGGTAATGGCGCCAGGTGACCTCCCTGTGGGAAACCCAATGTAACGTCTATTTTTTGGATACATAATCATTATACTTCACAAGTTGAGTGCTTGAGCCAAGATAGCTCTTAAACCGTTCCAGCAGATCTCCAAAGATAGCAATACTCTCAAGTTTTTTCACAACAATGTTGTAATCTACCCTGTCAAAGGCCTTGGTGAAATCGGTATAAACAGCATCAACCTGAAAAACGTTCTCCAAGGTCTCTAACAGGGCATCTGTATAAACAATAAGATTTGAAACGGTCGATCTCCCCACACAGAATCCATGTTGCTCAAGAAAAACACATGTTTAAACAGTGGTGAGATTTTATCATAAACAATAAACTCAAATATTTTGGCAAACAGTGATATCTTTGAAACTGGTCTAAAGTTGTCAATCGACTTTCTATCTCCGCTTTTGAAAATGGGGATGAGATAGCTGAGTTTCTACTTGTATGGATAAGTACCAGTATCATGTGATCTTGGGTAGATAATATTGAGGATATAACTTATAATACATTTACAACCCTGTATGAAAGTAACCGGAAGATCATCCGGGCCACTGCCTAAGGTGATTTTAAGTTATTCAATCTTTTTAAATATATTTGTTTGAGATATGCTACATTTCTTAGTCAGTACATTATGTCAACTGTTGTTTCAAAATCAACATTCAAATGGTCCCCATTGACATTGCTTTCTGTGTTATAAACTGAGCCAAAAAATTTGCAAAATATTTAACCATTTCGTTAGGGTTATCACTTACTTTATTATTATAAGACATTTCTTTTGGAAGTTCAAATGACTTTCTTTTGTATTTACAAACCTCCAATATCCTTTACTGTTTTCCTTTATTCTATTTTGGATACTATTTATATATTCAATATGATCTCTTGTAATTAATTGTTTACAAACCTGCCGTTTTTATGAAAAGTTATAATAAATTATTAATATTATTGTCTTGTTTATATTGTTTATGTGGTATTTTTTTTTCAAGAATTAGTGATTTCAATTCTAAACTGAAGTATTTTGGAAATTTTGGGGTTTTTGCTAACTTTCTTGAAATAAAAAGCTCCAATGTTTGATACAAGATATCAACACAGGAATTTACATCTTAATCATGAAAGATTCCATTCCAATCATGTAATCCCAAAAACGTATTCAAATCATAATAGCCAACATGATATTCTATACAAACTTTAGAACTTTCAATATCTAGGTCGAATTGCAAAGCCGGATGGTGAGTATCCTCAGAGATACATACACTTAGAGATAAGTTACAGAAATTTAAATCTAAATAATTAGAATTTACATTAGAAATATCATTACACTGAATAAAGTTCAAGAAAGCTATATGATTCGCAACTGCTTCTACCTGCGCTGTTATTCTACCCTTCGGCACTGCTCCCAGTTCAACATTAGTCCATTGAACACTTGACAGGTTGAAGTCTCCACAACATATAACAGAGTCATAATCATTGGCCTCTATCACATTACACAGTGACATATAAAATTCTTCATACATAATCACATCAGAGTTTGGGGGAATATATACGCAGGCCAACAATATTTTAAGGCCATTTATTTTAATCTGGATAAACAAATGTTCGACATTGTTAATTTCTTTTTTTAGTTCACTAGAAATTAATTCTCTATTAACAGCCACCATCACTCCTCACTGGATAAACTACATCTATCGCATCTAAAAACAGAATAGTTAATTAAACCAAGTTCTGTGGTCTCTATAAAATCTGTAAGCCATGTTTCGGTAATAAACAAAACATCATAACATTCTCCAAGGGCTGCCTGTGAAAAGTTTTGCAGTCTCTGACTAGATCTAATACTACTTACATTCTGATAATAACATGTTAATCTTGATGTTAGGTTGGGTTTAGTTCTTATTATCTTCTTTGTACCAGCGAAGGGCTGTTCCTGAAATGTTGCCTTATTTCTGTATTTTCAAACGAGCCTCCCAATTGTTTAGCTAATTTATTTCGTGCAAAATTAAATCTTCTACAGATAATACCTTCAAGCCAAAAACTGGAATGTTTATTGTACCGTAGTGATCTTTAGTCACTCCAACTTTAAAATAATTTGTATGGCCTATTGTATTAAACTGTTCTACTATTATTTGGTTATCTTTAAGATCAATTTTATTTTCAATATATGTTTTCACAGTCTCAGTGTTTGTAGATTTGTTTGCCTTACCAATATAAAGCCACATCTTGGAGCTTCCTCCTGTAAAATTGTCTCTAGCCATCCAGTTTCTTTGAGCTTTCTTTACCAGTAATAAAAGAATGAAGAGCACTTTCACAAGCTTCGTGCATGTGTATCTTCTTCAGTTGTATCTATTTGTTTGTAGCACTTGTATTACCTTCTTCTTCAGATTGATTAGTTTTCTCGGGATCTGCATGGGTTAGATCAATGTCTATCTTAGGATGGTTAGTTGAAGTGGGTACATTTCTGGTATTTGTTGGCCTTATTTCAGCCATCTGAAGTAATTCAATATTAGTTTATGTTTCAATATATGAGTTCACTAATGCGTTGTCAAGAATAAAAAGTATATGTTACCGTTCTATAATGTATAATAAGACATTATTATATAGTATAATGTTACACAATATGCAATGGCCTTTTTTTAAACTTAACTTTTACAATAAGACTAGTAATAATAAAACTAAAAAGGATGAAATAGAGGTTTTTATAAAAAAATAAAACCGACTTGCACCAAAAAATTAAAAATATTTCATTTCATCTAGAAAAATGTACAGTCATTATACTCGTGGTACTAGACATCAAAACACTCAGTATATAAATATATTTTTGTTATTAGGTAATTAATGGATTTGAGATTAGTTTTATTTATTTTATAAATTTTTTTATCAAGATCTGGCTTATCGACGAAGAAAAAAATGCCGCAGGAAAAATACATTGTTTTTCCGTTAAAGATTTCGAAGTTACTATTTTTTTGCATATTTTTTTTCTGTTTTAAAAAACTTTGTTTTTTTGGTCACTAAAAAACTGCAGGTTTTGTTACTAAACAAGAACGAGTTTTTTTTCAACGTCAACCGCCATATTTTGTATTTAGCTGAACATCCGGCTCGTTCCAGAGAATAATGAGGTTTGTGTAGGTGACCTACATTGACCTATTACATTACACATATCATATGGATTATGTTTTACCAGAATGGATAATTTAAATACACTTTGATATCCTTTTAATATTCAAAATTGGAAATAAATATCTCAAACGGAAACAAAATAGTAGGCTAGGAAACGATCTTGGTGCCACCCGGTATACATCAATTATATGTTTAAAAAGAATAGCCCTTTCAGCTCTTTGGCCTAATTGGAATAATTTTCATAATATTTGGAAAAACAAAAGAGAAAAGAGCCGCAGATTAATACGTAATACATTAATTTTTTCTCTTAGTTTACTTTAAGAAATATAGGTTATTTAATTTCTTTAAAATAGGTATTTTTAAAAACTGCAATATATCTATATAGCCCAAATTCTTAGAACCACAAAATTAAAATGACCTGTAAGGATGATAAAGCAATAGATATAAGCAAAATAACGCTAAGAAAAAATATCTTTTTGCTTCTAACTAAATAGACCTTCACAGTAAAATTGTTAAAGTTGTGCAAAAGTTTTTACTTTAAGCAATATCCGGTGCCCTACGCTAAGAAACTGATATTTTCCACACATTCTTTGAAGAAGAGATTGTGCTCTGACATCCTTGAATCGCAATGGACCGACCCATTGTTATTACCATAAAAATTCTAATTGTTTTTAAATGTCTGTCTTTCATCGCTTGAACTGTTTGATTTACATTATTTAGGTGGTTTATAATACGTTTACCGCGTTTTTTAAGTGCAAATTCTCAGAATATCTAAATGTGAGAGCATTCACATATAATAAAGTTTAATTATAAATCTTCATAATTAAACTTTAAGATCAACTGTTTTTTATTACTCTGTGTTATTTTCAAACAAGAACAATTTTTTATGTGTCGAAACTTCATTAATAGTGTTTTTTATAATATTCGGTAAACCACGGATCTCGAAAGGTGTCCATGTTTTGGACTTCAAACCTATGCATTGATTCGTTCCTATTTTTATTTTGTTAATCTTTACAGCACAACTCCCGTTCTCAGGTGGTTGAAAGTTTGCGAAGTATTCCAATCTAAACATCTAAACGTATTTCAGATTGCTTTGATACAGAGAATGACAATCAGGTTGTCCAGGTAGATCTAATTAATTTCGGACATTCATATTCTGACGCTTGAAAAAAACAAAGTTATACAGGGTATCTAAATAAGAAGGTCACGGGCTGTGTACCGGTACATCTTAATAAAATTGTTTTTGGGCAAAAATATTTTTATTAATATTCATGAAGGAAAACTTCATAATAAAAAAGCTATAGAAAATCTTAAACCCGACAACTAAAATATAAAATAACAATATTAATAATACTGCCCTAGGTATAAAAAATTCGTTGTTCGGCTGAAAAATATTGATAGAAATTTAGACAAATCTAGATATTTAGATAGAATAGCTAGTTCGGATCGTATAAACCGTTTAACCAGTATTACCAATAATAATTAAATGAGGTGTGTTCTGCAGAAATAAATTAATATAATTATAGACTGACGGATGGATACCTTATGCAATGTACATCACAGCCAAAACCATGGCAAGTCCCTAGATAATACAAGAAAAGATAGGAATAGTAGGTTTTTCTACCAGGGCTTTCTTTATAATAAACTTTTTTAACTCTGCTCTAGTCATTCTCGCCAATAAGATTGAGTACCAATTAAACATGCAATTCAACAATCGAGGGAATGTTTGAATTGCATGTGTAATTATTTCTATGGAAAAATGCTTCCAGTTTCTTTCGTTAGCAGCTTAATGTGCAGAATATCCGCCATGCTGGAAAGCCATATTTAATCTATATTCTAGAAATAAAGAGGAGCATCTAGACTAGAGTATCTAGCTCCGTCAAGGGTTGAATTAAAAATAAATGGCCCTATAATTGTTCCATCAATAATGCCGCACTAGACATTGACACTCCACGTTCTTGGTGTTAGATTGCCTGCATCCAGTGTGGGTGGCTGGCCGACCACTAATGGGTTACCATAAAATTTAGCCTCATCGGTCCACAAATCCTCCTTATAAACCGCGGATCTTTATTTGCCATGTTCGTCAGCCAGGGACAGAAATCCCGCCGACGATCATAGTCTATTTATGTTCGCGCCTGGTGCAAAACAACACAACCAGTGCGTAGAAATTTAACTTTATGCATTAATACTTCTGGGTGATTCAGTACCGGATGTCGGGAGTGCTGATGGTACTGGCAAGTAAACTTTAAAAGTCGCAACGTCGTTACATTAAATACTATAAAAAGAAAAATTGTATGAGATCATTAATATATCTAAAGTATGCCGTTAAATTATCCATTAGATCTTAGAGCATCGATATCATATTCAGTGAAATATTTTTTTTCTTTCCTAAGAATATTGATACTTGTTTAATATTTGCCTAATTATCGTACTAATATTCGTTAATATATGCAAGGCCTTTTTTGACTTCAGGATCTCTTGTCTTATAGCATAAATCAGGCACTGGCGCGATGAGAGTTTATAACTCTTGTGTGAAATGATTCTTACAAAATGCACTTAATTAATAAAAACTGACTTATACTTTTCAGAATATTATAAATAGTACATTAGCAATACCCAAATTTGTCGACATTGTCCTAATACTGACATACGGGTTAATGTCAGTATATGACACTACGTTAATTGTATTTTCTTCAGTAAGTCCTCTACCTCGCCTTTGAAAAACTAGACAAGGGACACTGCCGGTAGTTTTAAGACCCCTATTATCGGACTGGACAGGTGAGATAGTGAGAAAAGCTCACCGGACCCACTCTTGATTTCGGGGACAATTTCAAAAAAGTACGAGTACTACCTTCTTGTGAGTCAAGGACTTTTTTTTGAGTAAATACCTCACCGGGCCAAAGTAGCTCAATCCAGTACTGTCTATGACGGCCCACAGTGGTTTATATTATATTGGAACGCAGAAATAATTCAATAACTTCAAAATGACAAATGATATTTGGCATATATAATAAGAGATTTGAGTACTTTATTTTTAATCTAATTAATTTTTTGTAATTATTTTGTAAATGTCAAATCTTGACAGAGGGTCATTTTTTCTTATAGAATACCCTGTATATCAATTTATACTTGAAAAGAGTCTGTTTTTCTGACTTCAAATATATATAGTTTCACCAACTTTATTTAATTCTTTTTGAAAATATGAAGTCATGAAGAACCTTGAAAGAAAACATATATTATACCAACCTTATTAAATTTATTCACTTGATCAGAGACGATTAATATAATAATATGTGAGTATTTGAACTCCAAAAATAGCTCTTTTTAAATATAAATTTTTATACATTATGAATCATTAGAGGATCATCTGTCAACATTTGAAATTTTCAAATATATTTTTTCTGAATCTAATTATTTTAGTTAACACATCATTTAAAAGTTTCAAATTTACATTTATTGGTAACTTTTTAAATAAATCTTTCAGTAAGGATCAATATAATATAAGATGAGGACCTTTTCATTTTCAATCAAATTAGTTTTTACTAAAAAATCGTAAGAAATGCGATAAAAATCTAAGAAATATAATTATTTGTTAAACATTATATTTAATGACACAAAATAAAAACTATTTAACTTAATAATAATAATAAGAATGGATATATTTCAACGATTTTTTTAGGTGCCAATTTTTTTAAAACTCTAAAGGACTTTCTATGTTAATAGTTAAAATAACTTTAAACGAATAAATATTAACATTTATTATCTTAGGATCCATCCAACTGACAAATTCATAAAAGTCAAAGGGTTCATACAGCCAAAGTTGCGCAAAGATGCAGAGAAAACTAATACACTTAACAGAGATAATTTACTCTGATGATACAAATAAGAACATGATGATATAAATAAGAACATGTAGGCAAATCTAGCTAAAGTTGTAGCTCTAAAGATCCCAATTTATGAAGTACAAATTTACTTTATTTTTACAGTGTCATTTCAACTAAATTAAATTAAATAAATCGTTTTATTTTTTTATTGTAATAAAAAAGAGCAAATATTGTTATTAAAAGGTAAACATAACGTAAGGAAAATAAATTGAATAGGCAACGAAAATTATATTTATATTTCTGTCGTAAAATCAAACATTTTGGTTGCTAATAAATTTGGCTACTTTAAATGACTCTATTAAGATATAGAAGGAGAAAATTTTCAAAATCAAAATTTTGTAAACTCTAATTATCTGTAAATATAAAAAACCTAAAAAGAAAAAAAATTATTAAACTTTGGATAGTTCAATTTTTTCCGCTTATTGACCACTGTGCGGCGCGCTAATCTTATAAAAACTTTCTATCATAGCACTGCCTTTCAGGGTACCTTATACCAAATACCTTTGTAGCTATTACTGCATTCTACATATTTTCAAAATACACGGCAAGCATTTCAAATGTTTTTTCATTTGTAGTAGGCACCTTATGAGTAGCTCAGTCTACTTAATAATAAAATACCTATTTTGTGGCAGAATGAGTTCTGTAATTTGAATTTTCTTCTAAATTCTAAATAACTGCGTTTGGACACTCTGGCTTTATAGTGTAATTTTTCATAGATAGGCAGGCAAGAAGAATATGATAAATGTAATAAATAGAAAAAATATATTACAACTATTGCATTTATTAATACCAAAATAACAAATCTTAGACTCCTTATAATTAATTAAAACATTAGAAACAAAAAATAAGGATTTTTCTTTGCTAAAAAAACTTTAAAACAAATCGAAGTTTTACCCGTCTAGGGAGAGCACAACGAATTTAGTACGCGAGCAAAGTGGATATTATTCTAAAAGTACTAGTTAATTATTGCCTCTTGTTTTTAAATTAGACGGTCCACATTTCATCAAAAAAAACACTTTTTTTGCACAATCAGCCTAAAGTTTTTGCTTCTGTTCTTCTATGATCGGTGTGCTGGTTAGTATTTCGGGTTTCTGTTTTATAGGGCCTTGAGTATTTCTTTTATTAATCTCCACCGGTCTTGCAGGTTTGATTTCTCTGCTACGTTACAGCTTTTTATTGACTAATTGCGTTACCCTGCGATGCCCCTTTCAAATATGCTGCTGATAAAAGTTTAACAATATCAAACTGATTTATGATCCTACCTGGGTGCTTTTTTGAAAACTATTAATTTCTGTTTCAAAATATCTTTTTATAGGCTCATATACTGCCTAGTAGATGCGGCGCACGTATGAGGAGGTTCTTACAGAAATATTATATTATTTTTGGTAGCAAAATCAAGAGCAGTGAAACTCATCATGATTATCTAATATCAAAAGTGCTTTGTTATCTTAAGTAGGGCACACTTTTTGCACAAAAGTCTTAATCCAATTGAGGAATTTGTCAGCGTTTATCCATCCGCTATCTGTAATTGTTGCTTCAGAGCCTGAAGCAAATTGCAGATCAAATCTTTTCCCGTTGTTAAGACACCTCTTTCATTACTAGAAATTATTCCCACTTGCTTCTTTCCAGATGTGGGTAAAAAGTTTTTGGTTTAGTGGTCTCGTCCGTATTTTATATCATTCCGGGTGCAATGTTGTGTTTTGTCATTATTTCTTCTAACAAAGTATAAAACCTGTCATGATTGAATCCCTTATCCCTGAATACTGACGTTGGCTCTTGTACTCTCAGAACTAAATTTTGATGCCGAAGTCTAAAGTTTTTGAACCAGCCTTTCCCAGCCACTTTATTTGAAAAATAATTGCCTTTTTTGTTGCGAACTCTCCAGCTAAATATTGGAATTCGACTCTTGTGAGTCCGTAGAAAACAGACTCTAACTTTTGTACAAATTTTAATAACTCAGTTTTCTCTTCTGTTGTAAAAACCTTTTTAAATCTACCCAACATTTTCTTTAAACAACCTAACTTTATATATCTGTGCAATGATACATACGGAATATTCATAGTATCTTAGCAAGATTGTCGTCCTTCTATAGTTGTATACCATCTGCAAAAAAAACTTTCCGCAATTTAAATCAAATACATTAAAAATAGTGATTAATTATTTCAGGCAACACAGATACTACCCATTTTACCCGCCATGTGTCAGTAACAAGAAATCTTACCATAAAATATAATAAAAATATTTCATATATAAAATAACAGCAGATGTAAAAAAACAATATAATTAGACTACATGGACAGACAATGTAATAATTAGTAAATTACTTACGTTGACTTATAAAACTCTTCCCGGAAAAAAAATTTCTCGCCGTTCATGCACAGATGATAACAGCAGCATCCTTCTCTGGCAACTGACCACAGTCGACAACGCGTTCAGCATCAAATGATACTATTTTTGCCTCTCTCGCTCTATATTTGTTTCTTAACTATGAAAATATTATAACCGAATATAAAGATGTTTTTTCCGGCATTAGTTGTTTGGAGGGCGAGTTTAATATAAAAATAGACAAAAATATACCTCCGGTTGTACATGCCCCACACAAAGTACCTTATACCATATATGTAAATAAATTAAAAACCAGACACTTTGTAAAACAAAAAACCTAAGCCAACCTAACCAAATTGGATGAGCCTACAGACTAGGTAAATTCCTTAGTAATTGTAAATAAACCTAATGGCGATATTAGTCTGTATGGGCCAAAAGACCTAAATAAAGCCATAAATAGAGACTTTTTCCCCTTACCTATAGTAGATGACATAATTTACAAATAAAACGGCGTTAGGTATTTTTAGCTATTAGACGCCAGTGATGTCTTTTGGCAGGTAAGGCTTAACGAAAAAAGTTCTAAACTCTGTATATTTAATACTCCCTATGGGAGCATAGGTTCGAATCCTACAGACCTCAACACTTAAAGGTTATAAGTGCTCTAGCTCGGTAACGGTACGTCGGAGAAATACGCTTCTATGGTGTCGATCGTAAAAGATAAATGTGCGCTTCTTTTAGTAAAAACGCGATTTCGTTGGAGCTTATAATAAGCCGACAGTGAGGTCCGATAAGAGCATTCTTTTAGAAACCCCGATGATTTAAAGTGCAGATCGCAATGGTTATTTTTCGAGATGGGGCATTTTATTTCGAATTTCTCGTCCAAAAATTTCGGACAAGTTCGTTAACGGGTAATATCGGAGTACGGGATGTCACTTAAAGAAAACAAAAAAGGGTAAAAAATGGGGTAACTTTGAAGGCATTTTGTTGAGTCAAAACTCTTACTACTTTGTCAAAATAAAAAGGGGACTCGATGGAAAATATAAAGGAGATTTAAAATCAATATGGTATGCCTACCCTTGAAATGATGAGAAAGCGGTCGAAATGCAGAAAAACTAAAAAAAAAGTGTTTCCGACTTTTCAATTTTCCCATATTTCACTATTTTTTTTTCGAGAAGAGGGACGGAATTTGTTTATGAGATCCCAAATTTCCCCCGAGGGATTTAAAGCCATTTAGAAATTAAATTGTGATGTTCTGTCCATATGTTTCGCTATGGTTTTACGTTTGGCCTTGTAGCACATGAACGGTTAATCCTAGATAAATCAAGCAAATACACAAAGAAACGTCTATATGTTTTGTCCAAAAAAAATGCACGTAATTTGCATTCGATAGAAAACTGAGACATTTTTCAAGGTGGCCTGACATTGCCACCTGAAATTTTGACGGCCATGTCAGTATAAACATTTTCACAGGGAGGCGATGTTTTTAACTCGAAATGCTTTTAGAAATTCTTAAATATCCCTTCGAGGGTTAGTGAGAATGGATATACATACCGAAAAGTAGAAAAATAGCAAGTATTTAATGTATGTCTCAAAAGTAATTGTATGCTTATTTTTTGCTTCATACGCGATATTTAAAGTGTTGGTGACTTTAGTTAAGTTTAGCGCGCCAATCTGAGGCTATGAAAAGAATGCAAGTATCTATAGAAATGGTGCATTACTCATTGGTGATTGGCTAAAACCCTACATATCTATAGAAACGGCCTGCTTTTGACAAACCTCCACCTTTCGTCGTGGCTTCAGATCCGTGTGGCATACTATAGTGCGTCGCACGGATCTGAAGCTGAAGGGGGAGGTTTGTCAAAAGTAGACTGTTTCTATGGATATGCAGAGTTATACCCAATCAGCAATGAGTAATTGCATTCTTTCAATAGCCTCAGATTCGTGTGCCAAACTTTTTATGTGTGATTTCGTGTTATATATTAATATACGGCGTTGTAAAGCAAAGAGAATTCGATCAGGAGTAGTGGCATCTTCAAGTAATCGGAGGATTCAACATGCACCATCTTTAATTTAAAGTTAGTTGAAATGCAGTGTAGTTTTGGTTTAAACACCATGTATTTCAACAAACTTTGAATGCAACTGGGGTGATTTTAAAAAATTATGTTTATATTTAATTTAATTTTTTACATTAAGTACTGGGTATATCTGAAACTATTGCCGGCTGTTATGCTTCTACTAAGCTATAATCATCATCATCAGTGACCATCTCGGTGAACTTTTAGGGTTTCAGATGATTAACACAGGGTGTATAATAGAAATTATATATATTTTATTTATACTAAGAGGATCAGAAACTAAATATTTTGATCAGAGCGTATGTGTTACACTTGGATAATACTTATACAGAATGCTAAATTTCCTAGTGTAAATTTTGGACGGTTAAAAAATATAGATTTGAGAATGGCCATTAAGGCCATTAGCCTATCATATTTTAGCTTTCCCATATAACAGCCCATATAAAAATTCATATTTTGGGAACGCGTTATCTAATTATCTGATAACAATCAAATTAAAAACAGATTTTTGAATAGTTTTTTAGTATATTTTTTTATGAATAAAAACATTTCTTTAAAAATACAGGGTAGCCCTAGGTGATAAAACACCTACCTAAAAATTAAAAAAATGTATTCAAGAAACATTAAACTTGCCGAAAAACGGTGTATTTGTATACATAAACATTTATTTCCACGATGCAAGATAGTAAAACACGACAAATTTTATTTTCTTTTTTTCATAAACAAATATTTTTTTATTAATAGGTTTACTCTAAGGGAGTGAAACAGTTCTCAAAAATAAAATTAAAATTTTAGGTTTTATTTTAGGAGGTGGAAAACGCCAAACCAACAGGTTTGGTTACAATTTTTTTCGTCCGTTACTTTTTCTCTTTGCATCTTTATGCTGATGATATTCAGCTCTCATATGATTTTTCACCTAATGGAAAAGATCGGGCAAGAAATATAATTAATGAAGATCTTCACAATGTTAAACAATGTTTTTTCTCATTTTCATTATGCTGATGTGGTTTATGGCTCATGTTTAACAAATGAAAGTCGCTCGAGACTGGAAAAGATGCACAATCAGTGTGTACCAAAACCAAATTTACCTGGACTTAGTTGTCGCAAACATCTGCTCATTGTGCTTATGACATATTACTGCCCCCCCCCCCCATGCCCATCATTGTTTTTGATGTCAATGCACCAACTAGGGAAAATATTCATTTGGAATATGAAGATACTATTGAAAAATGTAAATTTATTCAATTTAGGAAATCCAATTTAGTCATTCAGAATAATTATAAATATAAGGTAAATGGTATAAAATTGGCAAGATTTGAGATCATACGGAATTTGGTTTCATATTTGACTTAAAAGTATAAGTTCTGTATCAAAAAGCTGTTAAGATTTCGGATTTTATAAAGCTAAAAACTAAGAACTTCAGAATATCAATGTTATAAAATGTCTTTACAGACTTTAGTTAGGCCACATATAGATTCTGTAGTGTTCTTTGGAATCTATACTTTTTCACTCTAATAAGCTGGAAAGTGTTCAAACAAAGTTCCTGAGGTATATTTGCCTTTAAACTAAATATGGCACAAAAATATGCCAATTTTGATGAATTTGAGAAAGTTCTTAGTTTGAAAAAATTACTATTAGAAGAACTAATACTGTAATTCAATTTATTCATAACCTAATTCATAGTTATATTTCATGTCCCCAAATTCGATCCCAAATATAATTTTACGTACCGCCGAGAGCATTCATAGATAAAACCTTTTAGGCAACACCGAACTCTATATAGTAACAATCCTCCAATTAATAGGTTACTGAAATCTGCGAATGATTTTATTGGTGATTTGTTTCTTGTTGATTCCTTAACCTTATAGGCACAACTGAAGCAATAGATCAGTAATAAAATCTTATTTATATGTGCTTAATCTGTGATAGGATTTATTACAGCGAAATCCAACGTTTAATTTAATGTTTTTTGTTAAATGTTTTATTGTTTATGTATTTCTTTAACTAATATATTCAATATTATTGGTTTATATTACTGAATACTTTTAAGTTATACATATTATATCGATGTATTTTACTGAGCATTGCCCGTTGGTAAATAAAAACATATTTCTTTGAAGCCTTTTTTTGGTAACTGTGGAATTTAGTTAAGGTAAGCTGGGTGTAAGAACTGTTAAGATTTTTATTTGATCTTTTATTGAAAAAGGTTATGACGCATTTTCAATTTTTTTTTTCTTTTTGGAGTTCTCATTGACGTGTTTCTCCCTTTTTTACAGTCCACTTGGGATTCGACTCCTTTGGCATATCCTACCTCACCCTGAGTTATGATAAGTCTGTTTGAGTTAAGAGAAACGTAATCAGTTGTCCTGGAGGGATTTATTCAGTCCAGATAATATGTTTCTATTATTAATTTTTCGTCGTTTACATACCATTGTTTGATACTATACGTTTAAAATGCTACGCTATTTAACAGCTGAATTATTTAAAATAATATTTGAACTTTCAATCACTTAATATTAATTAATAATATGAGAATTATTGAAACTTGTAATCTATAGTCGACTATGGATGTCTTAAATTTTCTAATGAAAGATATTCTAATTTTAGTTTTCTTTTTTTATTTGAATCTACCTACTTTAAACTGTACATTTTGTGTATTTATGTAACATAACAAGAGACAATTTGCCCTATATTCGCACTCACCAATTTTTTTGTATTTGTTTTAGGAACTAGTTCAGGCTAAAACTTTCTTTCAAAAATTTCTTTTGGCTTCGCGTTTTTCCTGTTAAATATAAAAAAATGCGTGGCGCAGTATTAAGTATTTTTTTCTATTAAACTATTTGGATTAATAATTTTATTTTAAGATTTAAGTTTGTTTTACAAGTCTAAAATTATCATCACAGGATATTTTGGCAATTATTTATTTAACCACGAACCCACACTACTCAGCAGACGAAAATCTACCTTACGCCGTGTGCTATAAATGAGGGGGCACACAGTAGTTGAAACGTACGTGAGCAACGTTCAGTAAGTCGTTGAGAGTAAATTTGTCTTACGAAAATAGTTAATAAAAAGTTTATCTCGAAAATCTGTAAGCCTTTGTGAAACAGTATATTTCGGACGTATTGTGGGGCAATTTTGGAGTTTTTATAGAATCCTAACTTGGTTATGGGGGCACGGCACCCAAGCAGGAAGTGCATACGCAAAAATAGACGTATACCTTTTACAGGGTAGTTTTCACCCTTGTTTTTAATTTACTTCTCTTGTTAAGGAGAGAGTGCAACACATATATTTCTGAATCAGTCAATTTCTGTTGGCCGCCCAAAAAAAGTTTTTGTCAAAAATGAGACCAAGGTAATTTACTCTGCCAGGAGACCAGCAATCATGTATATCGAACAGAAATACTACTATATACAGGGTGTTTCGAAAGAAAATCCTTAAATTTGACTGTAGATTGATCTTACTTTTTTAGTTTTTCTCATACCTCGTACGTTTTTAGAAATCTTAATCTTGATACACACATTTTATAATTTTTTTTTTAGTATTCCATCATGATTCATCCAGAGTCAAATTTAAGGTACTTATTTTTTCTCTCTATAGGAAATATGACCATTTTGATCTGTCGTCTGCTGGCCACCAAAAAATGATATTAAAAAACTTTAAAAGAAGGCATTGATGGAATTTGTGACAATGGAACAAGCTTTTTCTGGAGTTAGTACTGTATTCTTGCAGTACTTGCTCCATGCACATTAAATGAAGATAATTTTGCTTCCGCTAATCAAATTTCACTATATATAAAACCTGGTCCTGATATAGACACTTCAAGACCAAATGCTGAAAAACCATTTCTTAATATTTCTAATAGGAAAGAATGTGTAGACCACGTTAAAGTTTAAATTATCACTACAATTGTATTTTGATGTCACAGTTCAAGATCAAAACATTCAATAACCTGAGTAGGCAGAGTTTAGGTATTTACACCGATATATGCTCACAGGCACGAGATACAATGTAATGTTCAGTTTCTGAGATAGTTACAATGTCTCCTAACTATCAGTTATCATAAAAAAATTGACAGAGTTTGAAATCACCAGAGAATGAACTCAAGTTCATACAATTCTTTGCTGTTGTGACAAATTGTAAATTGATTCAATTAATCGACTAAAAAAATACCAAAACACTAACATAACCTAATTAAATAAATTTTATTAATAAATGCCGAGATAAGCAACTTGTCAAATTTCAACAAACAAGAAATTTTCTGAAAACTGATCGAACTTCATAGAAAAAAAAAACATATTTCAACCTTGAAATAAATAACAGCTCCATAGCCAATTGTCGATACGCCGCTGAAATCATGCAGTTCGCACCTTTGACAAACATTTAAAATAATACGATGAGTGAGTTCAAGCCTAGAACTTTCTGAAATCCACAAGCATTGCAAAATGTATTTTGCTGATAGAATATATGGAGGTAAGAAACCCAAGAGATTAAGTATGCATCAAATATCTGAAACTATAGTACGTTTTATGCATATCTTTCTGGTAACTTGGCACTGATAGGAAAATGAATCTGAGTGAGGGTACCATTGAAGACCCAAGAGCTTAAGAAAATGAGGTTTCTTTTTATCGAAGGATAAACGCATTTGTCTCTCGGAAGTCAGAAAGGCAGTTAATAATTCAGAAAATTTACTTGTCCATTTGCGAAGTTCAAACCCTTCAAGTTTCAGCAAGCTAAATAACTCCTGTTGTATAAGAGGAGCAGAAGAAACAGAAATGCTGATTCCTAAAATATCATCAATATAGATTTGGGTCTTTAATATTTTCCTAACACCAGGAAAAAGACACAGCTCCATTCAGCAAGCTAGTTTAAGGTAAGAATTTCTAAATAAGGCTACAGCTTAAAACAAAAGTTACAGTATTCAATGTCCATTCAGACGTTGGCTCGTTGGACAAAAATCTCCACAAAATTCTTTAAACATTTCTGTGAGATGGTGTTACAAGAATCTGAAGAAACATTTTATATCAGCAATAAAGGCTACAGAATGAATATGATAAGCAAGAAGAAGAGAAAATATATCCTGTTGTGATTTGCGTCCAGAAAATAATGAATGATTTGGGCTTAGACTTTTGGGTCGTATTGTAGAACCATCCCAGACAACGCGAAGTTTAGTGTTGACACTTTAAGGTTTGAAAACACAGTTATGAAGGAGATAACAAGACAATTCAGGTTTTCATATCTGAAGAATCAAGTGTCATAGGACCACTTTCAATGGAGTCTTTCATGAAGTTGGAATAATTGGAATATAACTTTGGGTTTTTTAATAAACGAGCTTGAGGATAGATATCACCTAGATCAGGCTCAAACTTCTTGAAGGGTAGTGACACTATCAATCGACCATAGGAATTTCAAGTTACCTTTCTCGAAAAATATATTCACACCTGATATCATCACGCGAAGAAAATGTTTTACAAGGGATCTGTTCAATTTCTCAAAACTTAGGTATGCTTACCTACGTTCCACTTAAACGTTATTTGATATAAAAAAGAATCTGTGGATTATTGTTAAAGTTACCTATTTTTCTTAGTAATACCCAGACGGAAATGGTCTCAATAGCTGTTTGATCTATGTCACCAACACTACGAGCAGGTAGTAGAATCTTAGGAAATAACTCTGCTCTAGGGAGCAAGTCTACAAGGCTCGGTAAGAACAAGTTGCAATGTTATTATAGCATTTAAGGCGTTTGATGCCAAAAAGCGTTTATTTCGGTAACGATTTATAAACTTTTCGTAAGCCACAATGTAATTATCATTAGTAATAGCAATGCCACTAAGAAGCTTTAACGGTTGTTCCTAAAGGTATGATAAAAGATATTGTAATTTTTCCACATCTGATACATTTGTATTCTCACATATTGGTATAAATCAAAAAAAGTAGGCCAAAAAGTTAGGTTAGGTTTAAAGACAGGTATAGTGATAACTGGAAGTTTAACACTAGCTTCAACTTTATTTTGCATAGTTATTAAGTAATCATCAATTGAAAGCATAATTATATCATTATGAAGATCTTTGAAATCATTGTAATGAGACTGCAAATCGACTATATCTGACTTCGATTTGATCGATGTAAGAAGAATCTTTTTGCGTTTTAAGGGCAATTAGGTAAGCGTCAGTTATACGCCCTAAAGAAATCTTATCACATTAATATGAATATAGGACATAAGCGTACTGTATGTAGAATGAAAATAGTATACGCTAACATTAGCGATTTTAGTAAACCATAGGAGTTTTCACCACATGTAGTTTGAAAGGGCACTTACCTTATCATTTTCTGGTTCTCGCGTAAGGGCTTTTTCTATATCTGGATGCTCATCTGATCGATTTTTATCTGTGGAAGGTATTATTTGTTAGTCTGTAAGCGAAAATGACTTAAAAATTAATCTTAATTTCGCCATTAGTATATAAATGGGCAGAATAGACAGCAAAGCCTTATTATGAGAGGTATGGAGTGAGATCTTGTGTTGGCACCACTGAATAGAAAGTCATGACACTGATAAAACCACAGATAAATATAAAATAAACTTGTATAATTTATACTATTTACAGCGGAACTTGAAACAATAACTAAAATATAACACGCAAGATGTATGTACATGAACAATCAAATGTTAAAATAATTACAATTTCTAAATGCCTGCTATTCAATATTATCAAATTCTTACACATGATTAAATCACATTATTTACTCCTAATGTATTAAGACATTATTTCATTTTGGTATTGTGCTTTAGAAACAAATTATTAGTCCACTCTGTATTATTACTTTCCTAGTAATACTACTTGTCTCTAATTGCCTCCATATATATTATTTCAAGTTCTGTTAATGTTACTAGAACACTCTCAAGATGTTATATTGCACTTACACGACTGATTTATTTATGTATTTTTAAACATAGCTTGGCTTATAGTTTTCCGGTGCCTTTAAAAACATATTATATTTATCAATAAAGCACAGGCTGCTCTAACGTTCTTATAGTTAAGAGGATCGTCTCAAATCTTACTTACTCATCGGTTCCATGTTTAGTGTGTTTTAAACTAAACTCCTAAAATTCGCATTTAATCTTTAGGTTTAATTTAATCAAGTGATCTCCACGTAACCGGTGACTTAGCAGATAGGGCATTACCAAGTGTATTGGCGTGCCTGAAATATGTAACCAAAATACAGACACGGAATAATAACAAATTGTACAATATAGGCATGTTCTACATTTGACAAAAAATATTACCTGACATCACTCCGAGAGGATTTGGTTGAAGTGTTTTATTTTATATGTTGTGAAACATTTTATGTAGAACTAAATACACCCCCCAAACTAGCAAAGAAATATATTAAAGTATATAGAGGGTGGTCCGGATATCTAATATTTTCACTTTAAAGTGAAAACTTGTGGACATTTTTTGAGATGTTTTTAGAAATTTTATTAAAAACCAACTGACTATCGATTTTTTTAAAAAATGAAACAAAATTATTAATAAAATCATTAATTTCGTCTTTGCAAAATTTTGGAAGTGCCTATTTTCAATTGTTTTCGAGATACTCACATATGAAAACTGACAATTTCAGACTGAGAGGCTTTCAAAATCTAAAAGGATCGACATAGAGCAAAACAAATTACGCATTCTTAACTTAGTTTTTTATTGTCTTTTTTATGCCATTTATTTTTGGTCTAAGCAGAACTTAACGTTTTTCTGCTTTTCAAAAATAAAATAAGAAAAAGTTTAATCCTATGTTAAATTTGAATGTTGAGTAAGAACTAAATTTAAATTTAACTAAAATAAATATGAATGTGCAATTTGCTTTGCTCTAGGTCGAACCTCCTGAATGAAATATATATATATATATATATATATATATATATATATATATATATATATATATATATATATATATATATATATATATATATATATATATATATATATATATATATATATACATATACGGGTATCCCACTAAGGGCGGCCGGGTAGCTTTTCTCAGAAACTATGAAAGCTACAGATTCGCGAAAATAAATTTTTGAACTAAAGTGGCTAAGAGAAATTGCTGGAAAATATTTTCAAGTTTGTAGAACTACCGCAAGATGGCGTACCTGCAATGGTAACTAAAAAAAAACTTTAAAGGTGTTTTGTCATATTTCCAAAAATAAGGGTGGGGGAAGGTGATAAATAAATCAACTTTCAAAGCGCTCTGTCTCGTTTTTGGCGCTCGATAGTCCTTGGTACACTAACTAGAGGGCGTTGTTTAAACAAAACTCAATTTTTAGAGATTTTCTCGAAAAAATCAAATGGAACGGTATGCTTTAAACAGTGTGATTTTAAAGAGGAAAAAATTGCCTAAATTCTGGCGAAAACTGCGTTTTGATATCTTTATTCATTTTTTAGTTATTTCAAAATAACCTGTTTTCCGCTGATCAAAAAAAATAGCTTTTAATCATAATTAAATGTCATTATTCTGTGACAAAGTATTCTTTATTACAACTTAAAAGCAAATACTCCTTATTACAATAGTGTTGGCTTTACCTCACATTTTATTCAGGCTTGGTACTAGTCCAAATTTATTTATTATCAAAAATTTGAAGCATTTAATGTCCAACGTGCTATGACCATAACAAAACGGTAAAACTGAAGTTCTAAAAAAAATTACCATTACAAAATGTCTTTACAAATGTTCAAAATTGTTGTCATTTCTGTAAACCCAGTGATTTTAAGGAGGGAAAAATTAACTAAACCCTGTTTTAATATCTTTATTCATTTTTAAGTTATTTCCTATGAAGCATTCATAAAAGTGGTAAATCCTAAAACCTAATTCCTAATTTTAAACATAGCTTATTCTGTATTAAAGTAACTCATTATTTGTATTAATGTTAATGTTCACAGACATAACGTTAATAACTAAGAATATTATTAGTTACGCGTCAACGTTAAAATATTGCAAGTAGGCTGGGTAAAAACAAAAAAGGCAAATTAAACGTGGTTGGCTGGCGCGTTACTCAGTTTAAAAATGGCCATATGTCAAACTTCAAATAAGCAACAATGCATATTTATTGTTAGAGCTTATTTAGTATTTGCGAGTATTTCTTATCATAATTTTCTTAAACTGATTTGGTAAAAATGTCTTATTCCATTGAAGAAGCTTATGACATGTTAGCCGTATACTTCCAAAATTTCGAAAATGCGAATATAGCCGCGCGGGTATATGCAGCTAAATATCCTAATAGAAGACATTTCAGTAAAAGAGTATTTATGCGTTTAGCTAAAAATTTGCGCGAATTTGGTCAAGTGAATCCGATTTCAGTGCCTAGAAGAAATCGTGCAATTATAAATGACGATAACATTATCAACATTCTTGCTTACGTTCAAATTAATCCACCGTTAAGCACCAGAGTAATTTTGTTGGACTTGGGAATTAGTAAGTCGACAGTACATCGAATTTTGTTAGACAATAAATTACATCCATATCACGTTACTCTGCACCAAGCTCTGACAGAAGGAGATTTTGATTCAAGATTAGATCACTGCTACTGGCTAAGATCTATGATTGTCGAGAATCCCTATTTCTTGTCCCGCAATTATGGACGGATGAAGCAACCTTCAGGAACACTGGAGAGGTCAATTTACATAATATGCACTATTGGTCATCAGTTAATCCTCACTGGATGCGTGAAGTCGACAATCAAAATCGATGGAGTGTAAACGTTTGGTGTGGCGTACTGGATGGCCACATATTATATATTATATATATATATATATATATATATATATATATATATATATATATATATATATATATATATATATATACGTAGGAGATTTTCTTGGGTTTTTGGTCTCAATTTTCTTTGTTTAAAAAATAAAACTTGTTTATTCTTCGAAAATCATTTTAATTTTTATTAATTTCAAACTTTTCGATCAAAATGCCTTCATCAATGGGTTCATCAAGTCAAGTAAGAGGAATCAACAGATATACGATTGTTTTTTTCAGATGATTGCTTATATTACAATGATAAAACAAATCCAGGGAGTATACGAACTTTACTGTTGCCATATTTGCAGAAAATAATAATAGCGCCCTTCTAGGAACATACATTGTATGTGGTATGAAATGAATAGTAATTTCATACCGCATATATTGTTCCTAAAATAGCGCTACTTGGATGCGCTTCACAACCGTCTGAATATTTGTATTGTCACATGTAGCCGACATCGAAAAGAATATTTTTTCCCAAGTATCATAACAGTAGGGCTCTTATCCTACATGGGCTTTAATTATCGTTATAACATAAGATATTTTACGCTTTTTTTTTGGAAAATAATTTTCCCCAAACATTTGGGACACATGAACCTGTAAGATCTAAAAAATAAAGTTTTCAGAGCCCGATATGCAACATGGAGGAACAACGTCAAGCGATTGACATTGCGCTCAAGAACAGGAAGGTTGATAATACTCCTAAATCCTACACGAGAAATAACAAACATATGTGAATTTTGCATAAGAATAAATTAAACAATAATTTTTGTAATTATTTGTTATAGTAAAACACACATAAATCCATCCATGATATACTTATAAGATAATTAGTTTTTACTTTTAAGAAAAAATAGTTTTAATTAACTGCCTAAAAATATTTTTTAGTTTTTTAATTAATTATTTGTATTGCTACAGTCCAATTAAATACACTGACTATGTCATTCGATTTCTACGTAGAAAACTGTATCAGTGCCGGTTATTGCCCACCCAATAAGCAAAACGATGCGACGCGACTGTGGCCCAAAATTGCAAGATTTTCAATTTCGCTATGTACCTTAAAACCGAAGTGGGCCATAAAAACTTTGATTACCGTATCGTATAATTTATAAAAAGGAGAGCAGTATTACGAAAACTGCATCCTTCTATTTTTATTAATATTTTTAGTAATAACGGCGATAAATCCCAAAAGTGACAAAAATGGAACACCCTGTACATGGGGCTATGTGACACACAAAATAACGAAATTTTAATTATTAATCCATTAAATATTTATAAAATTGTTTTAAAACCTAGCCGAACAAAGAATAATTATTGACTTTAGGCGTTAAATTTATCATTTTGAGCGTTCTAATTAAATGTTGCCATTTGATGATTTTTTTGTCTCTTATGACTGCTATGTTGTCCTAACCTGTCAAGTAAACATCATATAATCGGACTTATAACAAGTACCAGTAAATTTCATTGCAACCATTTTGTCTGTCTACCTAAAAAGCAACTTTTCGCTTTGACTATAGGATTTGTTATACCAAAGACCGATTATACTTTCAATCGCTCGTGTTGCCATTTAATTAGAACACTCAAAATGATAAATTTAACGCCTAAAGTCAATAATTATTCTTTGTTCGGCTATATATATATATATATATATATATATATATATATATATATATATATATATATATATATATATATATATATTAATGTATATATATATATATATATATATATATATATATATATTATATTAATAATTAAAATTTCGTTATTTTGTGTGTCACGTAGCCCCATGTACAGGGTGTTCCATTTTTGTCACTTTTGGGATTTATCGCCGTTATTACTAAAAATATTAATAAAAATAGAAGGATGCAGTTTTCGCAATACTGCTCTCCTTTTTATAAATTATACGATACGGTAATAAAAGTTATTATGTGCCCACTTCGGTTTTAAGGTACATAGCGAAATTGAAAATCTTGCAATTTTGGGCCACAGTCGCGTCGCATCGTTTTGCTTATTGGGTGGGCAATAACCGGCACTGATACAGTTTTCTACGTAGAAATCGAGTGGCATATTCAGTGTATTTAATTAGACATCTAATTTTGACATACGACCCAAACCAATTTTTTTAAATAAAACACCCTGAATTTTTGAGTTCTTTAAATATCAATATTTCTTGCAAAATTTGCAGTTTACGGTACATTTCCTCTATTAATGAAAATTAAAGAATGTGTTTTGTTACAGTGCTACTCTTTCGTAAGAATTACGATGACGTAATCAAAATTTTTAAAGCCCGCTTCGTTTTTAAAATAAACGACGAAATTAAAAAAATCAATTTTGAAGCACCCCTCATATATCTTGCATATTTTTGTTACGAAAAAGATAAAATTGCTTCTTAAGAAGTTTATTACTTATTAAAAATTTGATATTTTTCCTAAATTATCATTGTGAAACACTTATTTTCCATTGCAGTTACTTCTCAGTTTTACTATATTTTCATTATTGGACTGTAGCAATACAAATACTTAATTAAAAAACTAAAAAATATTTTTAGGCAGTTAATTAAAACTAATTTTTCTTAAAAGTAAAAACTAATTATCTATAATATATATAATAATTAGTCCATTATTGGACTGTAACAATACAAATACTTAATTAAAAAACTAAAAAATATTTTTAGGCAGTTAATTAAAACTATTTTTTCTTAAAAGTAAAAACTAATTATCTTATAAGTATATAATAGAGTACGAAATAAATACCTCATCATGGATGGATTTATGTGTATTTTACTATAACAAATAATTATAAAAATTATTCAAAATTTTCCTGTTATGCAAAATTCACATATATTTGTTATTTCTGGTGTAGGATTTAGGAGTATTATCAACCTTCCTGTTCTTGAGCGCAATGTCAATCGCTTGACGTAGTTCCTCCATGTTGCATGTCTGGCTCTGAAAACTTTATTTTTTAGGTCTTACAGGTTCATGTGTCCCAAATGTTTGGGGAAAATTATTTTCCAAAAAAAAAGCGTAAAATTTCAGCATTACGTGCAGACGACCCGTCCTGTCAGAAGTAAATGTCAGAGGAACATTAATCCCACAATTCAAGAATAACAGTCCCCAATATTCCTGAGTATCTTCTTTCCTCTTAGATACGGTAACACACTAGCCTTCCTAAAATGCAGGGTTGTTAAAAAAACGCACAAAATTCACATCTTCTGTATGAGTAATTTTTCACAAAAACGCTGGAACACGTGAAGTGTTTTAAATGGTTGTTCGTCTTTCTATAATTTTTTAGCTTCCTCCCTGCAACCCCTTAATTTGTAGGCACCCCAACTTTTTTTTCAAATGACAAGCTAGGCCATGTGGGGTCTCTATGAGAAGGTCTTCCTAAAACTGAATCCGGAACTAGCAGCAAATTGGTCTGCTCATTTCGTTACAGTAAACACACAGTCCACATAGGTTTTTAAATTAAAATTAACTATCAAAGTAGATCCTTATGGTGTAATGCGGAACGCCCTTGGTCACCATCAATTCTTAGACCCCAGTCAAACTATCCAGTGACTTGGGAAAATTCCATTGTCTTGAGGGAATTGATTAAACGATAGTGGTATTTATTATTGCCCCATACGTCAAGGGACAACTTCCTAATAACACAAATTTATACATTGCAAAATGCAGGTAAAAAAAGTACCCAAATTCTTGAAATTCTAGGACAATTTTTTCCCTCATTTGGTTGTTTATTTGGTAAATACGTACACACCCAAAATAATAAATTCAGTTAATTTTTCAGCTGGGTCATTGAATTGTAAAGTGTTAGTATTTTGGAACTTTGACATTTTTGAATTATGGTGTTCTCAGAAAGGCAGCTATTGAAATATTGATATTATTGGGTTGTGGAGACAAAGTACGGAGCCAGATTGAAATGTGTGTGTTGTTCAATGAAAAGTACCCCGAGAATATAGTTGCGCAGTCAAGTGTGGTTAGGATATTTCATATATTTGAAGAGCATGGGACAGTTATGAATTTACCAAAAACACGCCGACACACGCTTTAACTGAATTCAAAACACTTGATATACCCCTATTAATACAAGAAATACAGTGAAGAAATTATGGGAAGATATGATGAAAATAGCATATTTTTTCAAAATATTATCTTCTCCAATGAGGCAACATAAAATGTTGGAATGATCAAGACACAATGATCGATGCTGGTCTGATCAAAATCCACCACGTAGGAGACATAAACAACATCCCCAAACAGTCAAGAAAATCTTACTGCTGAGCGTTACTTAGATTTTCTCTCATTCGATTTCATTAGCAGTAACGAGGGTGATCGAGATATTCCCCATGAAAGAATATAGTTTGAACAAGATGGAGCACAACCGCATTTTGACATAAATATTCGAAGGTACTTGGGGTTCCATTGAATGGCCTCCAAGATGTCCGGACCTGACACCAGTGAATTTCTTTTTTTAGGGGTATTTGAAGGAAATAGTGTTTAAAAATAGATCAGACAGCGTTGAGGACCTACAGGATAGAATAAAGATGGAAGTTACTAATTTACCAGCCGAAAGTATTCGAAGTGCGGTTGATAGTATTTACCACAGATTCGGTGCATGTCAAATAGAAGTGGAAATCACTTTCAACATTTGTTACAACAATCAGGTGAGTTGTAAGGATCCCCCTCGAATATCAATTTTAATTAAAAAACTTATATGGACTCGTTTTACTGTAACGAAATGAGCAGACAGACCCCTAATTTGTTGCTAGTATCGGATTCAGTTTTAGAAGACCTTCCCATAGAGCCCCCGTATGACCTAGGTTGACATTTGAGAAAAAAAAAGAACAAATTAAAGGGCTACAAGGAGGGGGCTGAAAATATTACAAAAAGACAAAAAACCATTTCACGTTTCCAGTTTTTACAAATGAGTAGCGTTTAGAAAACCACACTCTTTTATCTTCACCGACTACGGCACTAGATCCTATGTATAAAACTGTAACAATTCCCGTTATTGCCCTGTCGATAAGTAAACCAATAATGGAGATACGAGGGTATAAACTCTGATTACGACATGGTAATCTTCTATAATTACTCATAATAACAGATATACAACGCAAAAGTGTTTCCACTTACATATTGGCAACAATTTTCGCTGAAACAACCCGAAACCTAACCATAGTATACAAGAAAACTATGGAGAGAAAAAAAGCTCTTGAATCTTATACCACAATTTCACTTAAGCCAAGGCTTCAATTTTTTAAAGTGTTAAAACATTTAAAACAAAAGCGGTGGACCCATAGTTCTTGCTGGGGGGGAAGGCAAATTTCGATTTTCAAATGATGCATTGCTTGTTTTATACATGACGCTCAGGGGGAGAATCCCGTTTCGTCCCTCTCTAAATCCGCCACTGAGCCAACGCGGCGGAGCTAGAAAATGTCCTTGAATTCTTTGTAGATGGGACACAAGTAAACAAATACGTGTCGGCAAAATTGTATATTCTCGTCGCTAAATCGAAAAGTCACCAGTAGGATTGTGGTACATATGAAAAGATAACGATGTTTGCTGTTTTCTACCTACTGGCTCTTTGACAGACATAATAAACATTATTGGTCTGGGGAAATCTAAAACAGAACCAATATGTATAAACCACAGGGACCACAATCTGTTAACGTGCGGATCGGTATGTAGATACCTTTAGAAGTATTAAAACAATTAGGAAGATATCAAATCGAAAATCTCTAAATTATAGGGAAGATATCACAGAATAGTTACGTGAAATATTTCCAAACAGGTGGATTGGGAGTAAAACATTCGTTAGGTGGCCATCGAGAAGTTTTGACCTTAATTTTTTAGGTTGCTATCTTTTGCACTGCAATATGCCCCTTAATTATGAATTAAAATACGCAATCAAGCTTAAAATTTTTAGATATCACAGTATTGTTAAATGAAATGTTTCCAAATAGCTATATTGGAAGTAAAACATTTATTAAGTGGCCACCGAGGATTTTTATCTTTTGTATTGCAATGCACTCCTTAATTTTGAATTCAAATACGTAGTGAAACTTAACATTTTCAATTTGAATATTTATTATTAGTTGTATTAATCAGTGATCAGTTGGGTTTTGGATATTTGCCTATAAATATATTTAACAAGCTATTTAATTAAACCACCCAAAACTTATTAATTTTGGAGTATTAATACTGTAATTCCCTGCCTATGTAATAACAACATAGTTTTTTAATTGTACTAACAATACAAAAATGTACTATTTCAATTCAATGATATTTTTGGATCAAAAGTTATTATTTTATTCTATTGATATTGGTTTAGGATTTTGGTGACCAAAGAGCTTTAAAAACCGCTATAAAAATTCCAGGCCCGTATTTAAAATTTATACGTCATGACAGCTAAAAATAGAAAAAGAGAGATAGAGAGAGAGCTCTATATTCTAGTTTGTTAGATTTTTTGATTTAGTGTGAGAGCTGTGCGAATGTTAGTTGCATTTAGATTATATCGTTCTCTGATTGGTCTTAAATTAGGACAGTCAATAAAAAGATGTTTAATTGTTATTACTCTATCACAGTGAGAACATGCTGGAGGTGGTTCTGAATTCATCAAATAGCTATGAGTTTAGAGTGTACGATCATCACCCGACTTATTATAATACTTTCTTTTCTGTTTAGTTTTATTGATGGAGGTGTGGTATAGAAGAAAGGCAAATAATGTATTGTGGATAAGGGTCCTTAGCGTAATATAGAGGGGGATTTAGGAGGGGCCTTGAAGGTGGTGTTTTGGTTAGTGTGTTAGCATGTTCTTGCCGACAATACCAATATGACTAGGTATCCACATAAAAGTTATTGTAGAGTGAATATTTTCGGCCTTAATGATTAAGTTGTCAATATCATGTATAATTGGGTGGAAAGATAAAAAGTTTTGTAGGAATTGTAAAGAACTAAGTGAGTCTGATACAACGATCCATTTGTCAGGGGGAGAATTAATTATATGTTGGAGTGAAATCTTAATTGCTTTGAGTTCAGCAGTGAAGATGCTGCAAAATTTATTTAAATTAGTATTATCCTAGAAAGAATATGAGAATAATGTAGCACCTATATAATTAGAGGATTTTGATCTATCGGTGTAGATTATTTTATGATTACGATAACGTATTCTAATTATGTCTCGAAAATGATTTATGATTGTGGGATCTGTTCCCTCTTCATCATATTTCGTAAGTTCCAGGCTAAAGTTGTCAAAGCTTCTAATCCAAGGGGGGGAAAAAATATATATATATATATATATATTGTATATATAGATGAGGGGTGAATGGGAATAAGGGTGAGGCCATACTCATTAGAGGTTTTATAAAATCTGATATTGGTGCTCTACGTATTTCAAGAAGAGGAGAAGGAAGAGGGTGAGTTAAAGGGGTTAAAATAGTTTTTATAGAGGATAAATAATATTTATCAGATCAGAAGAAGCAAGCGTCTTAAAAGTGTCTCAGATATACAGCTAATGGTGGGTATTGGGCTAGTGCTGAAAGCGCCTATTGAAGGTCTAATACATTGATTTTGTACCAGATCAAGTGTCTTAATATATGATTTTCTTGTAAAGGAATATACTATAGTGCCATAATATAAATTAGATCTAATAATACATTTATATAGAGATAATAGGGTAGTGAAATCAGATCCCCATGTGGTGTTAGAAAGTAGTTTTAATATTGATATGTCTTTATTGCATTTGTCTCTAATATACCTGAAATGATCTTTCCAATTTAGCCTGTTGTCCAGAATCATACCAAGAAATTTGTTATTTGGCTGCATGGAAATATGATATCCATTTATGTACACATTGTTCATTCTGGAACAATTTCTTCTTCTGCAAAAACGAATGACAGAGGATTTGGTAGCAGAAAAACAATATTCGAAACGTATAGACTAAGTATATAAATATTGTAGAGCTATTTGTAACTTTCTTTCGCAAACTCTCGGATTTTGAGATGCATAATGACGAGATCATCGGCATATAAGCGGTATGAGACTTGGGGAGGTAAATGTTTTTTGATGTTAGTTAGACCGATAGTGAAAAGGGATGGACTCAATACCGATCCCTGTCGAATGCCATTTTCAAGTGCATATGTGCCTCAGAGGCACTCTGGTTTGCAAAGTTCTGTTAGAGAGAGTTAGTTTTGTGTGTCAACAAAAATAGAAAGTGGTTCTAGAAAGTGTAAGTTTTCTGAAATTTTGACTAATAACAAAATAGTAAGTTTACGGACATCTCCGGGTAGTTTTCAAATTTCTCGACTGCATATTTATAACCCTTAAATTGCCTAAATCCATTCTACTTCATATCGATCTGGTATAGTTTGCGAGGTATGAATAGCCAAAGAGAAGCTTTTAAGAATACCTATGAATTTAAATAAAATGTATTTACATTTTATAAACAGAGTAAAAAATTTTATCAAACTTTTTTTTCTGATATATAATTTTAAGCGTGAACACTTTTCCGCTTTTTTTTATCATTAGAGTCACAATTATTTTTGAAATATGTACAATGTATTTTTATGGGTAATTAGTTATAGACAATTGAAATTTTAATATCTCAGATCTGTAGGAGAAATGCAAATTGAATGGAGATAACATGCAGAATTTGTAGAAAAAAAAATATTGTAATTAGGTTTTATTTTTAAAATTAAGTATTAATAGCAAAGGCAATAAAAGCGAAAACTGTTAGTAAAACACATAGCGCCAAAAGTAATAAAACATTTAATTAAAAGTTAATAGCGTATCTTGACTTCTCTTGGCATGGTAACTATGAAGTTTGTTATACGGATTTGGGAAGAGTATTTTATTCCTTTAAAAGGTCATCTTATAAATGCTCTATCGGACTGAATTAAGAGAAACTAGTTTTATTTCATTACAAAGCCTTAAGTGTGGTATTTCTTGTTTTTAAAATTATTGTTTCATGCCTAAATTCCTTTTTTTGAGCGTTACCCTGCATATATAGAGGAAAAAGTCCTACGAACAAGAGAGAACCAACCCATTGGTTCGCAGATGCCAAAATGGTGTATATCATAATTAATTATTTTGGTATTAAAATTATTAAATAGTTTAAAACAATAAAAATATTATTTAAATAGAATTTAAAGTATTTAAAAGTACTTAAAGATAATTGAAAATATTTAATTTAATGGATATTTAAAATTAATAAATAATATTAAACAATAGTTTTATAATACCGAAGATGGAAATTAATTTAATTTTTTGAGTTAAAACATGAAAACGGACCATATTACTTTTTACAGGTAAAATAAATATGAAGATTTAGTTTTATCGATAAGGAAGTTCTATTTTTTGCCTTTTGGAAACACCCATATGGTAAATTATATTATGAAAATGGGCTTTACAGTTAAATAAGTCTATTTTCACAACAAGATCTGTGTTTGTCATAGAAATTCAAAATTAATATATAAAATTTTAAATCTTTCTGAAATAGGTTTTTCAGCAACAATTGAATAATGTTTAACAGAAAAATCGAATTGAAATGTTATAGCAAAAAAAATTTATAAAACATCAATACATATTTTACTCCTTATTAATGGAATTTCGAAAAATCCAGAAGTCATTTTAAGATTATTATTTTCGAAAGCGAGTGAAGAAAAAATTCTATTAAAATCCCATTTAATTTAAGAGTCTACAACAAACTAAAAACATGTTTCGAAAAATCCAGAAACGATTTTGAAATTTTTGAAAACCAATGATTAAGAAATTCTCTTAAAATTGCAATTAGTTAAAAAGATATGGTAAAAAAGTTAAAATACATTTGACTTCCTCAAGAGTGGAATTTCGAAATATCCATAAATGTGTTTTTAGATAATAAATGTTTAAGTATATCGAAAAAATAATTGACTTAAAATCTCATTAAGTGGAAGACACTCTCTTACAGGAAAAATAATCAATGCTATCGACGAAGCATTGTCATAAATCTCGTTTAGTTGAAAAGATATTGTAAATAAAGTAAAAACACGTTTCACTCACTATCTAAAAGTCGATTTTAGATAATTATGCTTGAAAGCCATTGAAACAAAACAGTTTCTCCATTCTTTCCCTTTTTACCCCTTAAATTCCGAAAAATCTAGAAATCTATTCGTAGACAATTATTTTTGAAAGCCATGAACGAAATAATCGGTCCAAATTGTCATTTAGTTGCAGGTGTATTGTCAAAAAGTAAAAACAAATTTCAACTCTTTTTAGCCTCCTCTATTTCACTCTTTTCCACTCCCTTAAGGGTACGTGGAATTTCCCTTAAGGGTGGAATTTGGACAAATTCAGATATGGATTCTTAACTGATTTTTTTGTGAACATGATTAACGAATGAACCGTCTTAAAATCTCGTTTACTTGAGGACATATTGTAAAAACCTAAAATACATTGTAACCCTCTTCAAACTTTTTAGTTTTTAAAAAAAATCTCTTATTTGACATCTACATCATATGCCAACTTTGAACATTGTTTTTAACGGTACACATTAATTTGAAAAATGTAAAAATATATTTTTAGATTATTATTTTTGAGTCATTGACAGAAGGGACGTTTTAAAACCTCATTTAGTAAAAAAGTATAAACAAATTTCATAATTTTTCTACAACATAGGTTAAAATTTAGAATAATCGATAAACTGATTATAGATAATTATTTTTTAAAGCTATGTCAAATTCTTGTTTTATCTTTAACGGTGTCACAGATATAGTGGTCGATTATATGAGTTAGAAATTTTTCTCTTTTAGAATATATATATATTTGATCGAAATTGGCTAAGCAGGTTCTCTAAAAATGATTTATAAAAATATAGTTCCCCAAAAAAAGATCAAGTGTCTACGTAAATGATTTCGAAATTTTATGGCATAAAGATATCTACGTAATCTACGTTTCTCAATTTAAATAGAATTTCGGCTCAAGTGCTCCTAAAATGATTTTCAGAATATTTTCATCCCTTATTGATAATCTACGTTCATTACACCTAAATAATACCTTCCTTGTATATAGCTCATATATTATAAAAAGTTACCATTCGTCGTCCCCTATTTAGAAAGGCAATTCCTCATTTTTATCAAGCGTGTCCCCATTTAAATGTCTCCCAAAACATCCCCCATTTTACGTTAAAGTCTCCAATTTCCATTTATGACTAATTTTTTAAGATTTTCCTATTTTTCCGGACGTTATTTCTTTTATTGTTTACAATAATTTGTTTAAATGCAGTTTTTAAAGGGATAGCAAATACCATTTAATAATCCAACACCTCTTATTTTAAGAGAGATCTAAATCAAAAAATGCAACATATTGTTATTTAATTTTGCTTGTATTTTTTCAGTTTAGTTTTCAACAAATTACGTTTTGTATCAATAAAAATTTATTTTAGACATATAGAAACGTGGGCATAGGCTTTCATTAATAGGTTGATCTTTTTTAATAAACATTAATTTTTTACATTCCCAACTTTTAATATAAAAAAAGCAGGATTGTAAACTTATTAACACCATATATTGTACATATGTATATTAATGTTATAATTATTGTCCCTCATTGACAAAAAAGAAAGATTATGATAATCTATTACTTCTACCGAGAATTTTAGAGGTACGCCCTGCAATGACAACAACTTCCCTCTCTCTACCAAACAGTATTTCTCCAAGTTTAGAGTACTCTTTGATCTACAAAAAAGTGCGTTCTGCATCACGTTTCGAAGAGATAAATATTTTATAACAAAAATATTTTTCTGAGAAATTTCGTAAGCATTTCTAACTTTATTTTCTCTCGTTTATCCACAAGTTTGAGAAAATAAAAACTTAAAAACAATACACTTATTGCTTTTTACCCATAGAAATACCACTTGTTATATAAACACTCAGTTGATTGTTGCAATAAGATCAAAAACGAAAAAAATAACAATAGATCACACTTGAGGCTATTAAAACTATTGATTGAAAAATATTGATCATTTATATCTGTATTTGGACTTAGATGAAACAAAGACGAGTTATCCAATCTCTAAAAACCTTGTTATACCAGTAGGTGTGCATTTCTATTTATTTAATTTTAAACAATTTTTCTATTCCCAACAATTACATTGAATAAACTGGGATTAAAACAAACTCATTCAATCAAATGTTCTATCGGCTGACCGCCTTGTTGCTGACACAATTGAATTCTGATATTTTGAGTAAGTATGTTCCTTAAATGCTTTTCTGAAATCATATCAACTGCTTCTCATATTCGATTTTCTAGAATCTCTAAAGATGGTGGAGGAGATATAAAGTTTTTCTTTGAAAAAACCCCATATAGAGAAATCCATTGGGGTCAAGTCGGGCGACCTTACTGGCGACCGGATTGGACTATTCTCCCCAAATCGTTCATTGAGGTAGTTCATTACAGCTCTTGAATTATGAGCTGGAGCGCCATCTTCCAAAACCATTTCATCAATTACATCTAAAAGCCAGTTTTCCAAAAAAATGTTCAATTGGGTTTTGAAGAAATCCCAAATACATTTCACTATTCAATTGTCTGTGGAAAAAAAATTGGACCGATGACGTCCAACGCTACTAACCCAACCAAACATTCACTTCGAAACTCCTTAAAAAGCACTTCCCATAACAGTTGTTGTTTTTCTTTAGCCCAATAGCGAGTGTTTGTATGTAGAACATGCCGAGATTAGTAAATATAGATAGATTCATCTGAGAAGAGTATTTGATGGTGGAAATACACTATTAACGTAATTTTGCAAGAACCAATTACAATAATTTGGACGCTTCTCAAAGTCATTTTCGTATACATTATGGTGAATTTGATATTTAAAACACTTAGAACCGTGCTTCTTTAAAATTTCCCTAGCACTTTCACGAGATGTAGCCCAACTCTCAAAGGAAGCAGTTTGATCATATTCAAGATAAGCTAAAATATTTGTCTCAACTTCTTCGCCTACTATGAAGGCATTAGCATTTTCATCTGCATTATTTTCATTTTTCAAGTGTTGAACTAACCATGGAAAATAATTTCTGGAAGGAGACTCATGACCTGCGAATCTTTCTTGATATACATTCGCCATAGATAAGCAACATGTCAATTTGATGCTCTCTTGTATAAACTATAGCTAATAACCAACCAACCAATAAAACTGAACACCAAAACACGAAAAAGAAAACTGTTCACACACGATAACTGGACTACAAAATGAAGGTTATTGACAATACAAAAAACTATTTTGACGTTTCTAATAATAACCAGTTACCAATTGTCTCTACAATTTGTTTCTAAAACCTACTTTTATAAAAAAAAAAACCTTTCGTATAAGATAATAAAACTTAATTCTGAAATTTTGCAGATCGGTATACCTACTTTTTATTAAAGCAAAAATAGATGAAAATAGGTATTAAAAAATCCATGTCATAGCATTCGTGCTAAAAAAAGGTTAAACTATTTTATGTAAATGTAGGTATTTATTTATAATGAAAAAAATCTGTGAATAATTTCAGTTTTTACTTGGAAATAAAAACAAAAGGTGTAGTGTCAGACATTTATCTGTAGATACTGACTTATACTTTAATGTTAATTTAAAAAAAGTACCGTTATCAAACTAAAATTTTCGATAAAATTTAAGAGAAGAATGTACGTATTCTAATAGGAGATGAAGCGAAATGTTTGCATGTTTCATCAAAAAATAATCAAAGTGTTTCTTTTATTTGCCGTTTCATTAGGTTGCTTGACGAAAACTCGATCGGTGACGTCACAATGCCGCCATATTGGTTTTAAAAACAATGTCTCCTATGCCGCAATTTTGAAATCAAATGACATTGAAAAGAGAATTTTTACACCGAGAGCGATATTCATTTATTTTTCTACTGAATGTATTGGTCCTAAGAACCTATATCTTTGATCCAAATATCCAAAATCTAACTTTCGTTGTCACCCGGTATCTTAACACTGAGTTTTCTAGTGTGGAATCTCTGTAAGGTGGATAGATCTTTTATGAAAATGAATTCGAGTTTTGAATAAGGTTCTATAATTTACTGACACCTTCCAACCAAAGATATTGATTATTACGCTCGCTCATCCTGTATTTATTAAAATTGAAGCAAAACTAAAAAGCAAAGAACCTTCGTACTAGGAAACTAAATATTTCAAGCTATTTTATAATAATATTCATCTTCGCCCACAATATCAATACAAATATGATAACAAATAAAACACTGCTGATCTAGTGCATCTTTCATTTGCTGGTACTGTTAGGGTTTCGTCCTTGAGCGGACCCACCTCATTATTTCTACATTTTACTAACATATCACGCCTTACCCAGTAAACCGAGAATATGAGATCATTTACAGTGTGATTCAAGTAGCAGCACGAAAAACAAGATTCACCAAATTCACAAAAAAAAATTATGATACATTAATCTACTTTGTTTTAAAATAAAAAAAAAATCAGCTATAAAGTATATTTTATTTCGAAAAAATTATCGTTAAATATATACGTATACCAGAAATTAATAATATAAAAAATATTTAAGTACAGGGTGCTCCAGCGAGGACTGAACAGGGACCTATTTTCGACCTTCCTTGTATTTTGGAAAAATTCAAAATAGCCAATCGATGTATTTTTTCTTGTAGAATCCAAAAATGTCATCGAAAAAATATTTGAACCAGAAACAAAAGAGTTACGCTATGCATCAGGTGTGTTTTAAATGGAATGTATCGTTTTTTATACGATTTTTGGAAAGAGTGATTTTTTTTATGTCCGTTCTGATAAAAAGATTTGATTTTGCGATAGCTGTTTATATTACATTTTAATGTTTTACAAACTAAAATTTTAGCTTCACCTGTTTAAAATATACGATAGGTTGGTATAGGTGATCAAGGTAAAATGACGTTTGAATGCTTTGTCAATAAAAATTGACATTATTTTAATTATTGTCGAAGTCTTCACCTAAAAAATATATATTTGACTCTGATCGAAATGAAATACTCTTTGGACGAGAGACTACAGATTGTTATGCTATTTTACAAGTGCCAAGAAAATGCAAGAGAAGCAAGAAGAAGATTTATTGCAAATTTTCATAGAAATATATCCATCAATACAATTCTAAGGATAAAAAACCTATTTGAGGAAAATAAAACTTTACATGATAGAAAAAGAAATATACAAAGAAAAAGAAATCGAGAAGGCCATTATAAATTATTTTCAAGTTAATCCAACCAAATCTATTTCGGATGCAGTTCGGGAAGTTGGAAGAGAAATGTAATATAAACAGCTATCGCAAAATCAAATCTTTTAATCAGAACGGACATAAAAAAAATCACTCTTTCCAAAAATCGTATAAAAAACGATACATCCCATTTAAAAAACACCTGATGCATAGCGTAACTCTTTTGTTTCTGGTTCAAATATTTTTTCGATGACATTTTTTGGATTCTACAAGAAAAAATACATTGATTGGCTATTTTGAATTTTTCCAAAATACAAGGAAGGTCGAAAATAGGTCCCTGTTCAGTCCTCGCTGCAACACCCTGTACATATTTTATTCAATAATAATTGCCAAAGATTATGAAACTGCAGCTATTATCTTATATAACACAAACATTTATTAAATTTTTGCCTTAAATTGTTCGTTGTATTTAAAGAATATTTATGTTTTCTTCCCTCGGGAGAGGCGAAGTATTGTAATAGCGGAATGTTTGCATATCTTTCTGTTTTAGGTTCCCTAGATACCTAAAAACATATTTTTTTATCTCCGTCGGGCTGTCTGTGCGTGTGTGGCACGCGCAAGAACTACTTATCCCATTGACTTCAAATTGTGCTCAAAAATCAAGGGTTATATGGGAATGGAATGGAATGGTAATATTTTAGTAAGCTTCCAATATGGCCGCTTAATTAACTGTTAATAAAATCGTTCAAAAATCGACTTATCCAATGGATCTCAAATTTTACATAAAAATTAAGTTTGATTTAGGGATTAAGTGGTTCAATTTTGGTGTGAATCATATATAGCAATACAAAATGGCGGTGTAATAAAATGTCTAAAAATCCGGAAAAATTTAATTTCCTGGAATAAAACCACCGTTTTGTAAGAGTAATAATAATAATAATAATAATAATAATAATAATAATGGTCGTGGCTGTGGCTGGTCTGCTATTGAGGGCCACCCTTGGCGATGGGGTATGCTCGTCAGCTGTAAAAAGGCCACCGGGGAAATAAAATACCCGGGGTGGACAAAAACCAGTAACACCGTACTGAGGGCTAGCAACCCTAGTACGAGATCTCATATATTGCTATAAATACTAAGCATAAGAATATTCAGGGAGGCTGGGGAAGCAGGACCCGGGTCATGGCAAACGAAAAAGACAACCATCAGCGGAAGACCCAACAACTTCCCAACCGTCTACTTCTCAGATGGTTGCTAGTGTTCCAACGATGAGTAAACGAAGGCAAACACAATATGGACAACTAAAACGAAAAAGTATCTAATCCGCCGCTATTACAGAGTCATCCGCTTGGAATCCGGAAAGCAAATAATTACACAGACTTATGCTGGAAAAATATCCCAACTTTAAGTAACGAAACCGTATAGAATATCTTAAATCTTAGATCTCTTTTCACTCGTTTCTCTGTCAATGCAATTAGTAATATTCAGAGATATCTATAGAGTTGGCCTTTAAACCGAAAGTACCTGCAGTACAACCCGCAATGACAGCAGTATTGATTGAAAGAGAGTCAATGTTGATCAAACTGGAGTATAAGAGAGTGCCTATACAGTATAATGAAATGGATCCCTTAAGCAAACCGAGACTTCTGCAAATCAATTTTCGTAGTAAAACCCAAGTAATCCCGCGTGAAACGAATAACATTAAATCAAAAATCAATGAAGAAAAATGACCATATCACAACTCCAGAAAATTCCAGCACAAACAACAGTCATTAGATCAAAGCTACCATACCAATAAAATATAAAACACGATGTAAAGAAAAAGGCGTAATAACTCAAAAGTCTGCTGCATTGGTTATCAGCAGGAAGAAAAATAACGATAGACACATTGCAGAAAACATTTTCGATCTCCTAAAATAGAAACTAGCAGCGCTATGAAAAAACCTCATGAGATATAAAATAAGCAACGTAAGACATCAGCAAAATAATCAGTTCAATATCTGGCACAATAAACAAATTGATCTCAGGAAATACTTTTACAGTAAAGCCCAAGAAAGTGAAATCCACCGTGCAGTGATATTGGCTGACTAAAATTGAACCCCACTGCAACTTGGCAACAAAAAGTTTAACCCCCTCGAATCTGATTTTACTCCGGATCAACGTATGGTCAAATACGCCTCTCCATTTCTACTGCGTAATTGCGTCATGGAAGCCTATTTGTTGAACAGAGGAATGCTTGTCAGCGATCCAAGACCAAGTTATTTCGACAAGAGCTTATCCCATAGGTTGATTTTAAGGAACCCGATGTAATGCCGGCTATGCAATGTCCAAGATGAATATCTGGACCACATAACTGCGGGAAGTTCGGTGTTGGCGCAAAAAGCTTATTTAGACAAGCATGATAGAGTTGGTAGGATCATTCACCAGAAAATTAAGGAAGAACCCATATATTCTTCCTTAATTTTCTGACAAACATTTTATTATTTATTCTTTATTCTCTTTTTTCATGTTATTACAAGTGTTTACATACGTCAATAGTTAAAGTAAAAAGTAATTAACATTTATATATAAAAAATATGGACAGATAGTAAATAATATGGCTAGACAGGTCAGATTGAATTAAAATAACTTTAAAATATGTCTGAAATATGTTTAAAATAAATAAGTTCCTAATATTAACTTGAAATTGACATGGCGTTCCTCTAAAAATTCTTCGAAGGAATAGTGGGCATGACTGACTAGAAAATTAAAAATGTTTGTTTTAAATGCTTTAAAATTGAGAACTCTTATTTCCCGATGTATTTTATTGAAAAAATTTACTGCATAGAAGTCTGGTCCATTTTGACACCTAATAATCCTGCGATATGTCAATAAAAGTTTGTCCCTTCCCCGCGTTATAACACCGTGGATATCATCATTAGTCTGATATATATTTCTATTCTGGTGTATGTAAAGTAGATTTTGAAATATGTATATGGAGGGAAAAGTTAGAATTCTTAAGTTCACAAAAGCGTTTTTGCAGTCCTCTCTGTAACCAAGTGACGCTAATATACGAACAGCTCGACGCTGCAGGGAAAATATTCGGTGCCGCCCGCCGAATCCAGATCCAGAACACAGATAACACAGTTTGTATATGCATGTAGTAATAACTATGTACATATGTATTATTATATATAAATTCTAGTAAAGGAGAAAGTTTAATTACGAAGTAAGTTCCGTTAAAAAGGGCTTCACCTATTTTCTTGCCAAGGTATCCGGGAAACTTACTTCATAATAAAGCAATAAGAAAAATAGTAACCTTTCCATGATATTTGTAGAATGTTCTTCTAAACTGTTTAATAAATTTATGATAAAGAAGAAAGTATTTAATGAACCCGATGTCCTGTATATGAAGATACAGGATTAACACGCTGTTTCAAATGTCAAGAATATCCAACAAATCCAATGAATGCAGAAATAAAATAGTTTGTGAGTACTGTTCTGATGAACATGATATACTTGACTGTCCTAAATCCCAAAAAAGTGCAATAACTGTTTAGAAGTCAATAAAATACAGACTTAATTGCAGTACCGACCATGCAGTGATTCAACTTGTCCATCCTACCAATACATGATAAATGTTCTAAGTAGCAAAACTGATTATTGAAACATCCTTAAAAATACCTATGGCGTGAAGTGCTACTGTTCTTGAACTACTTCTTACTTATATCAAAGAGGAAAGTATTGACTGTGATATGTTAAAAAATAAATTTAAATGTATTAAATCTAAGCATTGACAATATAACTTTTGGCATCTCATGTATCTATAGACCCCCTCCTCTAGCACTGCATGTTTTCTTAGAGACGTTGAGATATTATTTTTTGAAAAATCAACCGACCAGATTGATAAAATTGTTGGTGATATGAATCTAGATTTGGGTGCAGATAATGATAATGATATAACACCTACGTCTCAATATTATATTACTATAGATTCTCGGATGCTATCAATAAAACACACTAAAGTAGAAATAACATATAACTTAAAGAACGGAAAAAAATAAAACCATGATTAACCTGCAATAGTATTATTAATTATATAAAGAAAGAAGACAAAATGAAAAAGAAGCTTTTGATAAATAAAAATGAAGCCCAGAAAAAACTCTTTACTTATTATCAAAATAACTTTTACAAAATGATAAAAAACAAACATAATTATTACAAGAATAAAATTGACAATTGTGCTAATGACATAAAAGAAGTACCAAAATAAATTCGGAAGCCACTAATAGCAATACATCTAAAACTAAAACAAAGATTGAGACTATTAATAACGATATTAAATTTACGAGTGAAAAAAGTATATCAAACTTTGGCAATGACTTGTAATGTTGATTGTGAAATGTTTAAAAAAATACAAACTCCAGTAAACGTCGTTCAACCAAAATTTAATTATCAATCTTCAATGTTTCAGAAACCAATTAATACAAATGAACTTATAAAACATATACATTCCCTAAAAAACAACAATGCACAGGATGTTGATGGTATTGATTCTAATATTGCAAAATCTTTTTACATTATTTAATTCTACCTATGCTGCCCATATTTAACCCAATTTGTAAAACCGAGTTGGCGGTTCGATAAGATGTTTATTTGAAGAAACTCAATTAAGCGATCTTTTAGACGCTTCAAATATTTTGGCAAAGGAATTAATGTAATTTTAAAATTACTTAAGCCAAGTAATTTTAAAACTGCTATTGTTACCCCCATACACAAAACAGGATATAAAACTAACTTAAAAAATGTTCGTTCTATAAGTATCATTAATTCCTTTGCCAAAATATTTGAAGCGTCTAAAAGATCGCTTAACTGAGTTTCTTCAAATAAACATGTTATCGAAATGTTATGAAAATGGGAAATTGCATATACTTAGTTAATATTTATTTGATTGCTCTAGAATTATCAAGCCATTAGGTCAATTAGTTAGTAGTTGTAGGTATTTATATTATGCCAAACTATATTGTTATTTTTTGTTATATAAATTGTTGCATTTTGAAAAAAAAATCTTATTCTGCACATACGGACATTTGGTTGTCTAGGTGCAAATATAAAAATGTATGTACTTATATATAATTACTAGATCATATGTACAATAAATTAGAGAAAACCTGTAAAATTTGTCAATTAATTGAAACTGAATTTAAAGAAAAATTAATATATAAAAATGTGAACCTATAAAGTTGCTGCCAAAAACTATATAAATACTTATTTAACTGCCCTTTCTGTGTTTGATGCAGTGTGTTACGAGGGAAGTTCCAAGTAAAAGCCAATCAATTTTTTAAAATATTTTTTTTATTGCAAAATGTCAATTTAATCATGCAAAATAAGTATAAGACAACATATTAAGGGAGAACTGCACGCAAAAAGTCAAAAATCAGCGACAAGGTCTAGTCAAGTTCAAAGTAAGATGAAAAGGTACCTACGTATTAGAAAAAACTTCCTTCCTTCCTTAAATTACATTTCGGTTAAAAATGGGTTCAAAAGGGTTCACGCGCTGCAGAAATACAAAGACATGAGTACGATTTACCATTTCATATTTTGCAGTTACGTAGACAAAGGATCAATACATGTCAGGCAGAATTTAGGGGTGGGCAAGGTGGACATTTGCCAACCGCGGCGGTTGTTTTGAGGGCGGCAATTTAACGGAGTGAGTTGCTGAAAATTAACAGATATTTTGTTTTTTATTTTATTGGTTATAGAAAATAATGGCAAGAAAATAATGTAAAATTATTACAGAATATAAAAATAAATCAGTAAATAGGCTTTACCCGGAACTTCCTCGTTATGAATTTTTCCTATTATTAAGCAACGTGATGTATAACCGAGTTTAATTCGGCACTTAGTAATTTAGTAATATGTATCGAGTTTACAACTAAAAAGGGAGGTCGGAGATATCTACAAATCTAGAAGAGTTATGAAAAAAAGTTTTTTACAAAAATTGAATGTGAAATAATGATTGATAATATGAATGAAAAAATAATAATTCTAATATATTTTGATATACGTCCTTTTTTATAATTAGTGGAACAAACATATTTTTTAATGAATACACCCTGTACATTATTTAAACCTTTTTGTATAACCCACTATGCGTCAAAACGCATTTGTTTTCTACTTACTGATTTAAACCTCAGTAAGTAAGTCTAAAACAAATTATTAAAAGTGTCACTTTGGCAACTGTATTACCCAGTGGGGACCAAACGGTTTTTCATTCAGCAAAACGGTTTATACTTTAGCTTAGTTTTTAAATTATCTTTTTAATGCCAACTTCTCATTTAACCGGAAGGGTTAAAAATTATGAATTTCGGAAGTTGGTATCAAAAGATAGATAATTTTGAAACCGTTTTGCTTTGAGAAACACCTTTTGGGCCCTACAGGGTAATACAGTTGCCCAACCAACACTTTTTCAACCTCATTATCTCAAAAACAAATTAATTTTGACGAACAATGAGAATTTTTATTAAAATTAGAAAATTAAATAATATACAGGGTGTATTCATTAAAAAATATGTTGGTTCCACTAACAATAAAGATGGACGGCATTGTATACACAAACATATTTTAGAATTACTTTTTTTTCTAACACTTATTTTTTGTAAAAAGCTTTTCTCGTAACTCTTCTAGATTTCAAGATACCGCCGCCCTCTGTTCTTAATTGTACACAGCGTACAGTGTGTTATGGGTGTGGCATAAGTGGAAGGATTCATTAGAAGAGAATTTCCGTGTAATTGGGTAAAACCCATCTGTAAAGCACTTTGACCGAAAGTTCCCTTGTAATAAATCCTTTCACTGGACTTGGAATACAAGTAAACATAATTTGTTTTTGGTATACGGGTAATTCTTAGGTTACGGGCGAACGTTAGTGGCAATTAAAAAAAAATAAAAGTTGTGGTTTTAAAAAGTAGGAAATATCATATGATAAACATATTAACATGTTAATTTTTAGCAGTTCTTAAAAATTAATAGTTAAAAAAAACTACCATGATAGTGATAATTTTTCTCCAACTTGCATACACTCATTCTAAAAAAAAAGATAACAATGTCGCTAACGTAGGTAAGCTTATTAACCTGGGCCATTTTTGTCCATGAGTATCATACATGTTTCTCCATATTAGTGACAAAATACAAGTAATTTCTGCTACAATAACAAAAAAAACTCTTCTCTATTTTTGAATTTATACTTTAGAAGAAAACCAGAAGGGCATCTTAAATACAGATAATTGTTTAATAGTAATATATTTTAACACACTTACAGGTCGTGAATTACCAGTAATTTATATATTTCTCTTAAAGCTCACCAACACCATTATGTTCAACCAGTAAAACTCAACTGACCGCCTTCCAATGAAATCTTAGAACGAAACTCTTTCTCAGCAACTATTTTACAATATCGCCATATTTTTTTATATAAAATTCATTATAAACTTACATTCTAAATCTGCCCACGTTAGTGACTTAAAACGAGGGAACAAGATGAAGTATGAACCATACAAAAATCCCTCTAGGGGTGAAAATTTTACCATACATACTGTTTTTTTTTTTAATTATACCAACATAACCAATAAGGTAAATGTAACGAACCATTACCAGAAAGAAAAACAAACCCCTACTTAAAATCACGAAAATAAAATTTTTATATCTATACATTCCCTTCTAATTTATGATAAACTGTATATCGTTTTGACACTAACTTTAAATTAAGGTCGATTGAACGATTAAGAGGGTATACCACACAATCAGCGTGAATCACCATGTACATACGATAAGTTCACATTTTTTTTACAGGTTGATCTTATCGACATGCAAACTGAGCCTGATGAAGAATATAAATTTATTCTCAATTACAAAAATCATGTAACTAAATTTGTGATACTGCGACCACTTAAGACAAAAACAGCAGACGAGGTAGCAGATGTTATTCTTGATATATTTTGTTTGTTTGGAGCACCAGACATATTGCATAGTGACAATGAGAGAGAATTTTGCAATCAAATAAATGTAATAGCTTTGGCAAAAGACTTTGCTTTATTTAAGTAACTTTCAGGTCATTGAAAAATTAGCAGCACGTTGGTCCGCTATCAAATTAGTCCCCGGTAAACCTCGACATTCCCAGAGCCAGGGCTCCGTTGAACGGGCAAATCAGGACTTTCGTGATAGCCTCATAGCCTGGATAGCAGATAACAAGTGTCAAAACTGGGCCAAAGGTCTTCGTATTATTCAGAGCACGAAAAATCGCAGGTATAAAGCGAACACCTTATGAGGCGATGTTTGGAAATCCACAAAAAAATGGGCTGTTGGATACGTGCATAGACACTTCTGTCGTAAATGGAATTGAGACCGAAGAACAACTTGAAGAACATCTGAAATTGATGAAGCAGTCTTTAGAAAAATCAAATACTATAAGTGAGGAACATAATTCTAAATTGGTGAATTGGAACTAGAAATCGGAACTGAAATCGTAATTGAAACGGAAACAGATGTGGCAGCAGAAAATGATAGAAACAATAGAAAAGTGGGAAAAGAAAATGACATTTTGACTTGTTGTTTGGTTTGTGATAGCATGTACGTTCCACAAAGTGTGTGCATTGAATGCAATGAACCATTTCATGCTGAGTGTGGTGTTGATTTGGATTTGCCATTATGCAAGCTCTGTGGCAATAAAAAAGCAGCTGACACCGAGAGAAGAGGTTGTAAACGGGGGCTTGAAAAAACAAGCTGACAAAATGCTTTCCCAATCGCAATTCAAATATCCACCTGTTCATGTAGGCGACAATGTTTTGACAAACATACCCGACGTAGATCGTGGACGTCTAGCGCCTCGGAACGTATTAGCAGTTATTATGGAAAAGACTGATCTAGGTTTGTACATAAACTAAAAATGGAAAATTGGAACGATTATACAGTTGAAATGAGTTTTAATTATCTCCTTCAGCGTTTTTATCGTTATCCGAGATCGCTTCAGGTTCTTCAGTCAACGTGCTCGAAGAAACCAAGTCGTCTTCTGGGTCTAACAAGGATTTGTTAGATGTAATTGCCTGAAAAGTTGTCAAACGAAGGCATGAAGATGCATAAAATTAAATATAAAGTGTAATTCAAAATGCCATAAGAGCAACTCTTGTAAAAATAAGTAATGGTTATTTTTAAGCTGTTTCTCTCTTTGGACTTTCCTTCGCGTTTTTTGAATGTAAAAGCATGTAATGTATGTTGTATAATAGGCACTTTTAAATAAATGTATTATTTTGTATGTATAGTCGTTGTGTTATTTCAAACGCATTCTGGGCAAAACGCAAGGGCCAGAACGCGATGTAGGCAAAAGAAATGCCCCACAATGCATAACAGAAGCGTGTGAACAATGACTTCGTGTCGTGGGTGGCATTGTTTACCCACAACGCGTTGTGGTTAATGAGCTTTAGCCACTGCTCGGAAAAAAAGTCTCCAAACGCTTCGTGGGTAAACTGGGGTACCCGCAGCGCGTTGTGGATAAAAAAATCGACCAGTGGGCAATTTCGGGTATTGCGAATGACATATATATATATATATATATATATATATATATATATATATATATATATATATATATATATATATATATATATTGTAACAAGCATTTTGACACGCTCGTTATAATTAGTTAAACTTAATCAAATTCTCTATTATATTTCATAAAAGTCGACATTCGAAAAGGTTTCTTTAAATAATATAAAATTTTAATTTTGTTCATAATTAAAACATTAAATTGTATTCAACATGGAAACAAATTTAGTCCTACCCTGGCGAGAGCAGTCTGATTTCTAGATGCGACGAATTTCGGCAACCCGGAATGCGTGTGTATTTGGTTGGTCGAGTCGTATAATTGAGATTTTAGCCTGTTTGTGAGGTCACAGTTTTTTTATGAATCTATGTCAATAAAACCAATTGAAGTGAGAAAGGCGTCCTCCTCTCTTAACTTGAATCTGTAGAGGTCCGATCTTGTGTTCCTGAAATGAGCTGTCGTAAGACAAACGTTTGGAAGTAATGTGATTTTTTGCATTCAGCATGTGCTGGATTTAAATTTCAAAGGTTGTATACCTTAAATGGGATTTAAGCAGCAAGGGACCGACCGATAAGAAAGCTAGACCATCAGGTAAATAAAAAACTGATAGACTATTCCCGAAATTTTTAGGTTTTGCACGTGGCACCATTACAAGATATTTTTCCTTTTTCAGGCTTTCATTCTTTCACTATTTCCTACTTTCTTTAATTCTTTCTCTACTTTTCACCCCTTCTTGGATTTTTATGATGACCATCTTTTGAACAACCTATAAAATGTGAAATTTGGATTCAGAGAAAAGCAGCACTAAGGTAGCTTAGCAGTTTTTTTTTGGTGGAGACTCCTGTCCATTCCTGGAATCTGTGATCCATTTTGCGGTGAAGGATTCTAAGGATTCTGTCTGCTGATATAAGTGTCGGATTGGGAATTTTAGTCGGGAACACTCCGTGGTAATTGACCATTTTGCTGGGAAGCGTTTTGGAGGCTCTGACTGCGGACTCTCTGGAATATCCGCTTTTAATTGCAAGCTAAGTACCTTTTGTAATATATTTTTGCCTTTTGTTGTGATTTTGAAACGTTGAAATTCCAACATTTTTCGCTTTTGTAATATATTTTAGCATTTTTCTTCAAAATTTAAATAATATTATACCTGTAAAATTATATTTTGCAAAATATTTTGAAATTCGGAAAAAATAAGTAAATTTCCAGATTTTGTAAAGCTATTTATCTTTAGTGTCTAAATTTATTACATCTTTCTTACCTCTACTATATTTTAAGTACTCTGTATAATATTTTTCTAAAGTACATTACTTCTTAAGAGTTAATATTGGTCTCTTTTGAAATTTAATTAGGTACATAATTATTAATTATAAGGTCCTTTGAAAATTGAAATATTTCGTCCAAATTACATTTAAATTTGTCATTTTGGTTTAACATAAATATAAAACAAAATACACTCTTGATTGAGTGATAATTTTTAGGCCTATCAAGCATAATTTTAAGAATTTGTTTAAAATCAGTAAAAAGTCAATTATTGATTTTATACTTGTTAGTTATAATTTTCTCTTTAGCTAGCTAAACATTTGGAATTTATGCTTAGAGATGGGAAATCCGGATCTTTTTTAAGACCCGGGTCAATGGCTCTGGGTCAGTATAAATATCCGGATCAGTGATCCAGATCTCGGATCTCTGCAGTAAAATCCACCTGTTAGACTGTAGCGTAAGCACGCAACACACAACAATAGTTTTACAGGAAACAATTAATTTTTTCATTATAAACTTGTATATGCTTGTATATGTAGTTACAGCGTACAGGGAAACGTTTTACACTATTATATAAATTCAGCGTCTAAGCATGTTTTTAATTCAGCATTTAAGCGTATAAGTAGAGTTTATTTTATAATTTGAGAATTAATTTTAAAAAAATGTCGAAAAAAACAGTGAAATTCGGAACCATTTTGAAGAAAGAGAAAATAAAGAGGGCGATCCTCTTGTACTCAATTACACAAATTTGAATTACGTATTTAAAAGACTATCTCTTTTTGATGGCTTCAAAAAACCAAAATTTATAGATTAACTATTTTCTTTCAATTTGGAACCAAAAAGTTAAAGCCCTTGATAATATTGTGTCTATTTTTCGCTTATTCAAAATTATTTACGTTACTTTATACACAAGATTCTAATCATATTATGATGCTATATTTCTACTCTAAATTGTAATGATAACGTCCAACCGTTCAAGCGCTGGTGCCAAATTTTGAGTTAAAGAAATTTCTGGAAAAGAAAATTATCGGAGTACATTATTTTTGGTTAGCCTAAGTTTAACTTTTCCGTTGTTTTGATGAAACGTGAATGTAACTAAATTTTCGGATTTAATAAACAATGTAAGCAGCCAGCTCTGAAGACAAAAGTGAATGTTTTTTGCTATGGTTTTTCTACATATAAGTGAGACATTTTAGTTATAACCTATTACTTAATTTTAATTTGTTTATATTTTTTATTATACCACAATTTAATTCTACTATTCCATTTCACGTTCTACAGTTTTCCACGCCATAATACTTCTTAGTTTCTTTCATTCATTTTAATTTTATGTTATATTACTAATTATTTAGTTCAAAGACAGTTTACATATGATTAATATAAATTTATAACATTAATTTTATTGCTTTTTATTATTATTTTTTTACATCGCTTAATTAAGTTAAGGTCATCTTAAACTTCAATAGACACCGCATCAAAAAAAAATAGATAAAGATTTAAATCAGTAAATCTAATATCTAATTCAAACAACATAAATTTAAGTTTTAAATTAAAGAACTGCGGTAATATGGTACCTATAAATATTAAAAGCCACCCAACCCTAAATTAATATTTTACACGAGATTCTGGCTATACAGAAATTCATATTTCATAGCAAAACGCCAATCGGTATTTAATAAACTAAAGACCGACTGAGCCGCCTGCCTCATCATCCCGCTGTTTGTTTTTATTATATCAACGGATCTGGGTCAGTTTAAAGACCCGGATCTCGGATCTCTTTAAATTAAATAAATAGGCGGGCTATATTCATCATATTAGGCATTGGGTAGGTTTGTATGCATCTGAAAACTTTGTAAGCATGCAACATCGGTTTTATAGACAGTACTGTCCGAACATTTTTTTAGTTTTTCGCGACGAGTAAAATGAGTGGCGACCTCACCAGTCTTGTTTTTGTTTACAAACTTGTATGCGATTTACAGGGATGCGCTTTAAGTGAAATAATAATTTTTACAGATATTGTACTTTTAACTTACAAGGCTTAAGAGTCTTGCTATAGTGGTTTTGTTAGTTGAAGTTTTTTATGTTTCCAACTATGTTTTGACTTGTTTTTTTTTTAATATGAAATATAGATTTTTATATTTCTTTTTATTAACTATCATCCTATTATCATCACTAATTATAAGGCCATCTGAACTTCAATATACACATCACACAAAAAAAGTAGATTTAAATTTATTATCTAATCCACACAACATAAATCTAAGTTTTAAAAGACTGTTTTTACGATGATTTACGAAGTCAACAAGCTAATCAACTCCAAATTAAATTTTTACACGAGATTCTGGCTATACAGAAATTTATATTTCATGGCAATCAGCATTCAACAAGCTAATGACCGACCGACCCATCCACCCCATCATCCTGCTCTTCTTATTAATCAGACCGGTTCGAAAATCGCGTTATATCGGTCGTCGGCTCCGCGGTTCAGCTCCCGACTCGAGGCCTACAAACAATGATGATGCATTGAACGAACCGAAGAACTGACTGAACCATAGACAAACGCACCTGGACGCTTCATTTTGCTTTGTCTCTATTTCAAAGATCCGTGATCCGGCTCGCAATATTTTCAAGACCCGGCTCCCGTGGGTCAGTATAAAGATCCGGATTCAGTCGTGAACGACACATCTGTATTTATGCTTGAACTTTGATACAAGATCATAGATATCTTATTTTTATCTTGCCGTCGAAAAACGAGCTTGATTATTGTACTGATTGCCAAAAAGGTGAATGTCTTATAATTCAGTTTTTGTTATTTAGTAGTCCATAGTAAGATATTTTTGTGTGATTAATTATCTTCATTTCTCGAATACCTTTATTTAATTTACCTACCTATTTACTTAAAAATCCAGTACTTACCTTTATACATTTAATTTTTTTAAATACAAGTTCAAATTAAATATAAATATAAATAAAGTTTCTCTAAAGTGCATCGATTTTCTGATTACTGTTGCTTATTGACTAATAGAAATTAGTGTTCTTATATTAATATTTCTATCTAGTTAATTTTATTTGTGGGCTTTTCAGTTAATGGATATCATTTGCACAGCATTGTTTGTTCTAAAATTCATTAAAACAAATTTAATTATTTATACTTTGTATACATTTTCTTCTCCAACACAAATTTAATACAGATTCTCTAGAATGCCTTGATGTGACGGTAAATGGGCTTATCGACTAATAGAAATTGGTGTTATTATGTAATGATTTCTATATTTCAAGTTGATTGTATTTGCGGTTTTATAGTTACTTCATGTCAATTGCAAGACATTTCAAAATTTAAATATATATTAATTCTTAATTTATTTTCAATAATATAATTAGTTGATTGTATATTGCGGGCTTATAGTTACTTCATGTCAATTGCAAGATATTTCAAAATTTAAATATATATTAATTCTTAATTTATTTTCAATAATAATTAATTTGCCTTAATAATTTTATCTCTCATCTCTATCTTAATACTAAAATTAATTTTCAGTAATAAAATTTCTTGATCTTAATAAAATACTTAACATATATTTTAATTACGATTCCTTACATTTTGTTTAAGGCTTATACATATCATTTTAAAACACCTACAGTTATTTTTTCTTATTATATGGCTTTCAGACATATGTAAGGGTAACTGCTGTTTTTATATCGTACCTTACTTTTTTCGGGGCTTATCATTTTTAGTTACATTTATTTGATTGTTGCTCCCTTTTGATTATAAAGTATATTTGATTAATGTAACTACTAATGTAGATCATAACTGGTAATATTATTTTTTTCGTATATATTGAATTCTAAATCATCTTATCTTTTAATTAAACTTTTCTAAATTTCATTTTTGAGCATCACATGGAATACTAAGTTTTCTAATTTTACTTTATGACTTACCTGTTAGTGCATTTGCAAAGGTAAAGCAGATTTTATTTATGCTCGTCTATTTCTGTAAACATAAAGCAGATTGGCTGTGCCAATATAAGGCAGATTGTATTTTTTAGATATCTTCTAAAAAAGGAAGAATTTAAAATAAATTATTGAAATACATTTCTAGTGTTTTCCTTATTAGATGGATTAAGTTTAGTATATATCTTTTTTCATACCTCTTATCTTGTATAGTATAATCTTTATCTAAAATATCGAACTCACACCCTTGTGCCTCCGCATTAGCATTATGCTGAGCAGCTAGAGGCAAACTAAAGGAATAAAATATTGTTTATAAAACTTAAGAACTTTTAATTAATAATAACAAAATAAAACACGAATAAAAACAACAATTAAACTTTTATTTCAATATATATATATATATATATATATATATATATATATATATATATATATATATATATATATATATATATATATACATATATATATACATATATATATATATATATATATATATATATATATATATATATATATATATATATATATATATGTATATTATAAAGGAAAGATTAAATTTAATATAGACAGAAAGCTTCGGTAAATCCACTGAAGCTTTAGAAGAAGCAGAGTGTTTCAGAAAATGTATTGAATTAAAAAGTTTTTACTTATAGTATTATTTGTCTGGTTCAGTATAAATACTATATCAGTTATAAAAATATGTACACTCAAGTATCTGATTACGTTCGGTTTAATCGATGTTTACCCTTAAATACGAAAAACATTTTTAGAAAAAAACTATGATGTTTGTATTGATGTGTGTGTGTGTGTGTGTATCTATTTAAACAAAATTTGCGCCACGATAACTTCATGACGGCCTAACTGATTTGTTTTAAATTTGCACCGAAAATAATCTAGGTCAGTATCCAATGGGGATTAGATTTAGGATGACATAAGGGTGATCTTCGATATTTTTTAGAAGTAGATAAACGTAAAAAAATCATTTTTTGAGAACGCACAAACCGATAACAATCAAATTAAAAACAGCCAGAACTAGGGAAATGTACTAATATTGAAACATTGTAGAAGTCTTTGTCGTGGAAACTTTTTTTTTTATTATACATTTAGAAAAAAGGGCGCAACACGTCTAATTTAAAAAATCATGGTTCTTGGGATTAGACCGTGTCAAAATGGAATCACTTTCCGACGTTTAGCCTTCGATTGCATATGGCATCTTCAGGAATCTTTACTTCACGAGATCGGAACACTGAATGATCTCGATCTCGTGAAGTAAAAATCCCTGAAGATGCCACGTGCAATCGAAGGCGAAACGTCGGAAAGTGATCCCATTTTGACACGGTCTAATCCAAAGAACCGTGATTTCTTAATTGACCACAGCCGTGAAAGCCTTCGTTCTACGTGGAATTGACTTTATTTTCGTAGTATACAAGTTTAAAATACAGAGCTAGCCCTAAAAAGCTAGCTCCCTAGAAAGGACAAAATAAAAAAACGGGGAAACACCACAAACTTATTTAATAAAAACATGTTTTTTTCATTATACAGGGAATCACTAATATAATTAAACAGCCCTCTGAAAAAAAAATAAAATCAAAACCGTTTAGATTTTTTAGCAAAGTCACCGTTTGGTAAAAAATCTAATAGGTTCACTTTAAGGAGGTGGAACCGCTCCATAAAAACAAAATTAAAATTTTATTTGAGGTGGAGATATTTTAGAAACTATTAATATGTTTAAACATTAATAAAACATAATGTGAAATTTAACGTCCTAATAAATTTACGAACCTAAACCCGCTACCCATCTATTCATTAATAAAACAAATATTTTTGTTTTTTACATATCGATTTGATCTTTCATTATTAGATGGGGCGATAGTGACAAAAAAATACAATTTCTAACGGCTGGCAAAATGTTTTTAGTTTTAGTAATTCTTAAAAGGTTCAAAATATCGATTTTTGGATTTCGATGATAGATAGAACATTTGATGTTTTCAATAAAAAATATTTGACAGTTGTCAAAGCTAATTTTGAGTTCAACATTTAAACGGAATTCGAAACATATTTGTTTAGTAGTTTGCCTCCTACACAATATTTTAAATATAGGTGTTTTTACATTTAGAATTGACAAGTGTCAAACTGTCAAAAATTGCAACATAATATGGGTCTGAAGCCTTATTTTCAAGTCAAGTTATTAATTCAGACTCGAGCGGCTATTATTTCCATCCTCCCCAAAAGGAGCGGGATTTCTATATGTATATATATATATATATATATATATATATATATATATATTTGAAATGATCCAAAAGGTAACGGATTTCCTAAACGGTAACCGATCCTCAAAGGAGTAATTCCAGATGGTTACGGATCCGAAAAGGGATTGACCGATCCAAAAGGATAAGGTTTCTTGCTCTATGGCTGAAAAATACCAGAGTACTACGAATGAGACGGACAAGGATTTCAGCGGGCTTGCGCCTTTGCTCTCTCTCTCTCTGTGTAAAGTCTTTGTAACACACAAAGTATAAGATAACTGTTCTTGTGGTTTTTCCACAACTGATGAGACAAATTGAAGTCGAAAACAGCCAGAAAATTATTCTGATCCAGGTGAACTGGG